>QEPC01005877.1:2008697-2044391 GCA_003113815.1 Sphenodon punctatus
GGGGGGGGGGGGGGGGGGAGTCCTGGGGCTAGGGCCAGGAGGGGCATTGCCCCTGATACCCTAAGGGGCGCACCGCCCCTGCTCATTACTTGCTAAAACTGAGTCAAATACTGCAATTCTCGGGTGAAGCCAAATACCACATTTCAGATCTACTTTGGACCCTCTACTGAAACATGCATTGAGGGGGATACTCATGAGTCTTGTGGTTCTCAGGGACCTCCCTCCCTGTATGCTCATGAAGGCATACAGCATTGCCCACACCCAGGAGCAAGGGTACATTAACCAGCAGTTCAGCATCACCTGCTCTGTTGTGAAGAGGGCTTTTGTGACCCAGGTATCTGAAGGACTGTCTCTTCCCCTATGTTCTGTCACAGCCTTTGAGGTTGGACAAGGGCTCCCTCTTGGGGGTACCAATTGCCCACAAAGTTTTTTACCATAAGGGCATGCAAGAGATGTTCTCAGTGGCTGCCCCACAGTTCTAGAACTCCCTCCCCATGGAGGTTCATCTGAGCCTGAACCTGCTCATTTTCCAGGGGAGATGCAAGACCTTCTTGCTTTGCCAGGTGGGGTTGGGGTGGATGGGATTGGGTGGTAGGGTTTAGGGAGGAAGATTGGAGGGTGGGAGTATGGGGGTGGGTGGGGATAGGGATTATGAGGGAAGATGTTGGGGGGGTTGGTGTGGGTATTTTGTTGTTTTATGGTTATTTATCTTTTTGGTAAATTGTACTTTAGTGTTTTAAAATTATATTTTATGTATTTTGTATGCCTTTGGGGAAGGGTGGGGTGAAAGAAATTTTTTTTTAGAGCAGCCCTGCAGATCAATAGCTGCTGTGATTGATTTCCAGCTGTAGACCACTTCTCTGCTAACAATCACTGCCTGTGTTGTCCACAACATCTCCAAGACCAGCAGGACTGCATTGGAGAATCCCCCACCAGTTAGTTCCGCTGAGCCAGTGCCCCTGTTTCAGGAGCAGATGACAGTGGCGGCTGGTGGGGTGCAGGGCGGAGTCTAGCCAATGGTAGGCGAAGCCAGAAGTGCACATGTAAACCCAGAACGTGCAAAGCAAACCATCTTAAGCCAACAATATTATGTGAAGTCCTTAGCACACCACAAAAGTAGCAGCGTGGAGTTCCACTTGTCCCCCAAAACATGCTACACTGTTCTGTTGCAATGTAAAAAAGGCAGCTGCTGCAACCAGAGAGGAAACATTCATGCAAAGACTAGCCATTATTGAACCAACATGTGGCATGGTGGCCTTCCTGCAGCACAAAAGCCTTGAAACTGACAGTGCAGAGGGGTCATTTTAAGTGCAGCGAACATTCCAGCAAAGATTAGAAACTCTTCCATCCAAGCCCTCTGGTCCCCCCATCTCACCACTGCCACGGGGCACAGGGATAGGAGCTCAACCAACAGTGAGGTAAGAGTGAGGTCACCTCAGCAACCAAGGAAGGGGGGGCCCACACAGCAATGCCATAAACCATCCCGGGGGAATACTGGGTAGCCAGCTGACAGCTAACGATCAACCCCCCCAGCTAAAAAACAGAAAGCAGACCATTTAGGTGAAAAACAACAAAGGGGACATTTTAACTAAGAGTAGCCATGGCCAGTGAGGGCCTCGACAAAATGGTCACCACCTTTGCACATGCTTGGGGCTTGGGAGAGGAGGGGGAACCCCAGCAGTGCACATGCAAACACAGAGCAAGCAAAGCAAACCATCTCAAGTCAGCAATATTATGTTAAGTCTTTAGCACACCACAGAAGCAGCAGCAGCATGAAATTCCACTTGTCCCCCAGAACATGCTACACAGTTCTGTTGCAAACTAAACTTGCAATGTAAAAGGCATCTGTTGCAACGATAGAGGGAACATTCAGGCAAAGACATTAGCAGGGGTGTAGCTAGGGTGCAATGGGTCCCTGGCCAAGAAGTCAAGATAGGCTCCTCTCTCTGGTGGGCCTAGGGGCGCTGCTATCAAACACACAAGAACCAAAATGCAGCCATCCTACTAAGTGCATTATGCCATGAAAAGAGACACACATATAACCAGTTCAGTCGTGCCCCCATAATCAATTCACGCTGTCCCCACCCCATAGCCATTTAGTTTTGTGCCCCCCATATAATTAATTCATGCTGCCCTGGGTGCACAAATGAACTGATTATGGGGTGGGGGTTTAAAGACAGTATTCCTGTTAGCAATATCATTAAGAAAAGTTAGTGAAATAGCAGCCATAATAATCTCAGAACCATATTTGCAGATTTTCCAAGCTAGAATAGATATTGCTTTACATCCTAAATTCCTACGATAGTATAAGTAAGACAGTTTTAAGAATGTGGCCCTTTTTACACGGACCTCTCCTTACCCATGAACATGCAGATTTTCTGCGTGTTCATGGGTAGGGGAGCCCCGTGTGAATGACACGGTACCCACAGTGACTGGGGGTGCTTGCATGCGCCCACTTAACATGCATCCTCACTCACCCCTCATCTCGTCCCCATGCACAGAGAAAACAGGGAAAACGGTGGTTGCTCCGTGGGTGCGGATGAGTGAGGGGTAAGTAGGGATGCGTGTACAGCCGTGTGCATGCCGCACCCACACCCCAGCATGCTCATGGACCCCCCACCCAGCGGAGGTGTGTAAAAACAGCCTGTGAGGAGCCACTTGAAGAAGAACAGAAGGTTGCTGCCTTGTAAACAAGGCTCTTCAAGATGGCTCCTAACATTCTCACAACACCCACCCTTCCAGCCCTGCATGGAATTTTCTTATATTCCTAGAAAGGGTTGGAAGGAACTGACATTCTGAGGGGGAGAGTGCTTTTTATACTAGAGAAGCTTGAAACCATCACGTGGTCTATTTGAATATGGTGACCATGCTATGCACAACCCAGTTATGAGACTGTTTGGAACCATCTCAAAGAACCTTTTTTTACCTTCTGATCACTCACACAGGAAGGAGTTGTTTGTTTAAAAACAGCTTTATCTCCCAGTCCAATCGGTGTCCCATCCAGGCATTACTAGCAGGCAGAGGGCGAGGAGGGGGAACCCCAGCAGTGCACATGTAAACACAGAGCAAGCAAAGCAAACCATCTCAAGCCAACAATATTATGTTAAGTCTTTAGCACACCACAAAAGCAGCAGCATGAAATTCCACTTGTCCCCCAGAACATGCTACACAGTTCTGTTGCAAACTAAACTTGCAATGTAAAAGGCAGCTGCTGCAATGAGACAGGAAACAAAGATTCATGCAAAGACTAGCCATTAGTGAACCAACATGTGGCATGGCGGCCTTCTTCCAGCAGAAAACCCTTTAAACTGGCACTGAAAAGGGGGCCATTTTAAATGCACTGAGCATTCCAGCAAAGATTAGAAACCCTTCCTTCTAAGCCCCCTCCAACCAACCCCCCAAAAACAAACAAAGCAGACAATTAGGGTGACAGGGGGTGTCTTTAGACCATGGAAACAGGTGTCTGGATGTGTGTTTTGACCTTGATATGAACACCGGTTTGGCCCTGTGTTCACCACGTGGAACGGCTTAGAGACACAGCCCATTTGGAAGTTCCCCGGAAGACCTAGTAAGCGCTGAAGCCAGAAGTCACAGTCAGCTCTGAAGCTGGCAGGAGTGCCGTGCTGCCGCTGCCGCCGCCTGGAACACCAAAGGTAGGTGATCCTTGGGTGGGGGGGTAGGGTGATCCCTGGGGTGGGGGGGTGTTAAACCACTCCCCACCCCAGGGATCAGTGAGTACCTACCTGCTGGTGTGGACTCTGGGTCGCTGGTGGCAGCCTGGAGCCAGGGACTTCAGGGAATTTTTTTTTTTAAAAAAAAAATCCAGGCTGGGCAGGGTGGGTGGGTGGGTGTCCCCTCTTCCACCCGCGCAGCCTGGACGGGGGAGGGAAAAGTGGTTGGGTTTTTCTTTCTTTCTTTTTTTACATTGCGGCCATTCATTTCAATGGCCGCAATGTAAAACAATCCAGCACGGGGAACCGGTACCGGTACCCCCAATATCCGGATTAATCCGATACTGTCGGTACAGCAAAATACCGGCAGTATCGGTAATCCGAACTTCCCACCCCTAATGGCCATGTGTTCAGCCGAAACACACAAGTTGTTCTTGTGATGCAATGGTGTTCACATCGCATGTTCGACCGGTGGCCAAATTGGTGCTGGGATTGTTATGGTGCTTACACACAACGGTCAAACATGTGCTTAGGGGTTTTGACACTTGATCTTTGTTATTTATTTATTTATTTATTTTCATTTTTATCCTGCCCTTCCCTAAGGAAGGCTCAGGGCAGCTAACAACATATATGAAAACATATAAAAATCAATTAAAAATGTTTAAATACAAAACAATCCCCAAACCCCCTACTCTCCCACAACCCCCCACAAAACCAACCCAACACCACCTCCCCATTTCCCACATCCAACCCCCCCTCACAAACCTACCCCATACCCACCCACCAAACCCCCATCCTCCCCAAAACCCCACACAAAACCCACACAACAACGCCTCCCCATTTCCCACGTCCTACCCCCCTCACAATCCTACCCCATACCAACCCTATGTCTAAAGATGCTCAAAGTCTCAAACAGGGTGAAAGACAGCAAGGGCTAAGAAAATATTTTAAAGAATAGGAGGTGAGGCAGCACAGGCCTTCCAACTGGGCTCACAAAATTAGTAATTACCTCTGCCTGTAATGCATGTGAGGGGGGAGAAGACAAAAGAAAGTACAAGCAAACAATGTACAGGAGATCAGGGCAGGGATTTTGTTTTTTCAAACCTTACCAGGTTTCTGAAAGGATGAGTCCTTCTGATTGCTCTAGTCAGACTCTGATCGCCTTCAGTTGGTCTTCCCTCTAAACAATGAGGCCAGGGACTCCAAACAAGTCCCTGGCTGACCCCTCCCTCTTGTAAAAAAGAGAGGATGAGCACTTGCTCTCTCTTCCCCCTCCCCTCCAATGAAATTAGGGAGGAAGGAGGAGGAGTGAGCTCTTTCCCTTCCTTTTACGACTCTGGTAGGGGGAGAAAGAGGAGCTATGGGGTGGCCAGATCGTTTAGAAAAGGCACCCTGACACACCCCATAGGCCTTGCTGATTGGCTGGGTTTCTCCATAGCAACTCAGCCAAGGAGCACCTAGCACCTCCCCCACTCCCTCCCCAATCTCCCAGAAAGCACTGCTCCCTGAGAGCTTGCCTCCCTCTAGCTCTCTGGCCAGGGAGTGGAATGCTAGAGGGAGGGGGGAGTAGCAGGAGGAGGATGTTTGTCCCCTCCTCCCCTTGCAGAGTGACTCACAAGCACCAGAAATTCTTTCCCTGCAGGCTTTCCCTGCAGCTATCAGCTGTTAGCTTCTGGCTGTGTGTCAGAGCTATGACTCATCAGCTCTGCAGGCAGCCAGGAGCGGAGAGTTAAAATGCTGCCACTGGATCAGCTGAGGAGCAGCCTCTGGCTCCCCAGCAAACATGGGGGACCCCTGAGGGGCTTGGGGTGTGTGTCTGCCCCAATGCCCTGGGGGAGGGGCCACCACTGCCAGAGGAACAGAGTGGGGAAGCACATAGCCAGAGAGATCAGGGATGCCTTGTGTTGGCACATAAACCACAACGCTAGCACAAACACCCACCAGTGGTGACAGTTTAATGAGCATCGGTGAACTGTTTAAAATCTTTTTGTTGTATCAATAAAGCCTTTAAAAATGTTTCCTGTGTGTCACTGTTTTCTTCAGGTCTATCCAGAACCAGTATGGCATGCGTTCCTCCTTTGTCCCTGACCCCTCTCCTGTACTATTTCCTACCTTTTCTTGTTCCTGTGCCTTTCCTGTTGGCATTCATGGATTAGTGGCTGCAGACCTGAACCTCTGTGTTTTCCTATTGGCATTTGCAGGCCAGCCGGGTCTGGGAATTTAATAAGAAGCACAGAGGCACAGGTATGCTGCCAGCTACTATGTCCACCCCACCCCCTGCCCTCAAGTGAAAGTGCTTCAAACCCCCAGCCCCCAAAGCGGCTTATCACTATGCCATACTGTCATTCTCCACTGCCCCGCTATGTGCCTCCCCCCTCACATGCAAGTAAATGGCCACAGGACTTCTCACCCCCCATTTTCAGCCTACCTGCCGCCCCCTACCCTTCCATTCCAATCCCCTGCCCACAAAGCAGCTTAGTGCTATGCCATTCTCCAAGACCCCCCTCTTCCCTACCCAAAACTTTCTTCCTTTCCTAGAAGCAGCATTGAAACCATGAATTATAAAAAACACAACTTTATTCAACAAATAAATAACCCAATAAAGATTAATGAACTTAATTTGCAAGAAAATGTGATGATAGCATGGTAGCCACTATTTCTTCTTTTACCTGACCTCTTTGGGAGCAGCTAGGTGCACTCGCTTGGGTAGTGAGACAGGATGCTGGGCTCAATGGACCATGGGTCTGACCCAGTATGGCATTTCTTATGTTCTTATGAATTTTGCTCCTGCTCCTCCATGCTCTGCTGGCCATCTGTCAACACAGTAAAAAACCACCAAACACACATAATTAGATAATAAATAAAAGGATTTATCATGCAGCTGTGTAAATGCAAACAGCACCCCACCCCCGTGCATTAACTTACTGTTCTCCTGCACCTCCACCTCTGTAAAGGTGGCATCCAGATTCTCTGTGCCCTCCACCAGAACCTCCAGTAGCTCCTCAGACAAGGGTTGCCTCTCGAGCACGAGGAAATACACCATGATAGTCATGGTGTCTTTGTCTGACTCTGGGGAGGGGACAGGCATGGAGGGATCTTTGATGATGGTAATGGAGTCCATGGTGGGAGTGGAAGCAGTTGCTGTGGAAGAAGGCAGTGGGGAAGCCATATCCACCCGTTTCTGGCAAAGGTGCAGCCATACGGGTTGGATGCTCCAATGGTGGGATGCTCCACGCACAGGAACTGATCCAGAAGCTCATAATAGGGAGATGTTTGCCTCCAGTGGTTGGAGATGAAGTTGTTCTCCTGGATTTCTTTGTAGCCACACCTCAGGTCCGTGGCCCACTAGCAGCATTGGTTCATGTCTTGGGTGTAGCCCTGTTGTGCTATTTGGACCCAGATCTCTTGGAAGACCAGATTGTTCCTATAGCACTTCATCAGGGCATATTGGACCATTGAGTGATGAAGGCCTTAGTCTCTTCCTCAGTCCAGGGAATGCAGCATTGGTGGGTGAATTGGTAGGCGGAGAGTGACTGCAACTGCATGGTGGTGGTAGCAGTGCTGGTAGTTGCCTGGCTGTTGGTATCAGCCATGGCCATGGTGATGGTAAGCCTCCACGTGTTGTTCCTTTGAATGCAATGACTCAAAAAGATTAAATATCAGGCAAGTGTTGCAAACCATGACGAGCTGGGAGAACGCATGTTTGAAACTGGCACAATGAGCTTTTAAGGTGGACGTTATGTGCCATTCAGAGTGAGAACAGCCAGAAGTGGTCGCTCCTAGGAGCATGCTAGGCTCTTTGCCCACAGCTCTATGGTGCTAGTGGACTTGTATGCATGTGTGGCAGATACAACAAGATTTACTTGAATGGGTTGGAGAAAAGGGAGGGGGAGAGGAGTGTGGATTGCTCCAGGCAACGGTTGCTAGGGAGATGGCATGTGGGGAGAGGGGAGTAATGGAAGATGAGGAAGAGAGAGGGGAAGAAGAGAGAGCTCTCCTGAAGGAGTGTGAAGGGGTTCTGGCATTTTTAAAACCCTTTGAGAGTGACTGGTGAGGGGGGGTTGCACTTGGGGGAAAAAAAATGAAGGTGCAGAGTGGCGAGGAACAGAATGACTGTGAGGAGCAGGAGGATGGGGAGCCTGCCACACTGATACAGCGGGACACATCACTGCAGCACATCATCCCGGGCAACACCATGGCACTGCACAGCAGTTGGAAGACTTTAAACAAGAAAAACCTCTGGGGTCAGTGTTTGTAGTCAAGAGAGGTGGGGTTTCAACAGTTGTTTGTATTCTGTTCATTGTTGAAAAGCAATTTACCATTATAAAAGTGTTGTTTTAAAGCTTGTGTAGTGATTTGGGTTTCCGGCTCTCATCCCAGACTGGTAGGCCATCAAACCAGGTTTTAAAAAACCACGGCCACACATGCAAGGCTGCACACAACCTGACAGGATGTGAACTCATGGGCGCACATTAGCCCTTATTTGCCTGCACAGCAGGCTCTGCACGCTCTGGGACCCCACTGTGAGTGGGGTCTGTATGTCCAGTGGGTGATTAGTTTACCATGTAGCCAGTGGAGGCAAACACCTAATAAACAGGCAGGTAGACACCCAACTGGTGTGGGCTACTGTTTCGTTTGTTAACACGCAAAGAGGGCTCCATTATAGTCCTAATCAGTGAAGACAAGAGACAATTTTTAGGCCACACTTACTACCCAAAACTAAAAGAAGAGTCCACATCAGAACTAACACTGAAACTCAGACCGCTTTTAGACGAGGAGCGCTGAAGTGCCTCCTGAACGCCGCGTTCAAAGACAAGCCGCCGGAAGTGACGTGTCCCCATTGCCGGCGGCGGGGGCGGGGGGAGACATGGGGCTTTTGAGCGGCGCGTTATCAAGACTTGAATTTTCTAGCTTTCAGAATGCGCCACTCGAAAGCCCCGTGTCTTCCCCTGCCACCGCCGCCAGCAATGGGGACACGTCACTTCCGGCCGCTTGTCTTTGAACGTGGCGTTCAGGAGGCGCTTCAGCGCTCCTCGTCTAAAAACAGTGTCAGACATCAAAAAAATCCAGGAGAAATTTCGTAGCCTGATTCTCATCAACTCTATGAACTTTCCACATGCTTCTCAATATAATTAGACAGGGGAGCCTAGGCAGACCCATCATATCTGGTGATGGAACATCTCACTGAAGAAATACTAGAAGTCAAATCAATATTTATTGTTAGTTTTGCAGCTATCAAAATTTTAAAAAGGTAAAAATTAAACAATAAGACATTTAACATAAAAGTTCTGAATAAAATTATGTAATAAAAACAGAGTAGGCTTTAAAATGGTTTTTGTAAAACTAAATGAGCTCCATTCTTGTCCTGTTTGCATTTAAGGCAAACACAGCAACTGAACAAACAACTAGATTTGTTACCTAAAAGACATTTTAGTTCCATTTCTGAACAATATACAAACTCATTACTTGGATAGAGAAAAGCAATTCAAAGAGCTTGTACATGTGAATATAACAGACAAGACAGAAAATAATGGGGGAGAGATCCTAAGAGTCTGGAACTTTATGGACATAAACAATCTTCATAAGGGACACTATTGTATCTACCTAATAAAAAAAGGAAAGCCTTAGACCGTTTTTAGACGAGCGTGGCGACTCCCGCGCTTGTTTTCAAAAAAGCTGGCAGCCCATTCCACACGTGATACTGCCGCCAAATACGCGCATGTGCGGACGATGCGCTTCCATTTCTGGCCGCGTATGACCAGCCTCGATCGCTGACCTGGTCAGTTCGAGCCCGGAAATGGATGCACATCGCCTGTGCATGCGCGTATTCGGCGGCAGTGTCACATGTGGAACGGGCTGCCGGCTTTTTTGAGAAATAAGCCGCGCTCGTCTGAAAATGGCCTTAGTTTAATAAATGCAGTTCTCAGGGAAGGGGACGAAAATTACATAAGGACAAGGTTCAAATTCAAAGTTGGATTTAAAAATGGTCAGATATGCGGCAGTTTTAGAGACACTGATTACTCTTGCATTGAATAAGTGACTAGGGTCGTTTTTAAATGGGTGCAGCTGGGGGCGAGTCCGTGTGCACTGCATGGAGGGGAGTGCAGGGAATTTAAATGAGCCAGGATGGGTGTGCGCTGGCTGTGAGCAACCCCTACCCACCCACTGCCCACTCCTGCCCCCGCATGGAACATCCTGCATTTTCCCCTGATGCGGGCAGTGCGTGTGCCACAGAAGCAGGTCACCTTCCGAAAGGCACTCAGGTGGGTAGGGGATGGGTGGTCCTGCATGGGTACATCTTATTTAAAAACGGCCTAGGACTCATATAAACCATTCTCAAACCATTTGCCAGACAAAGGGTTAGTTTCATTCAAAATATCACGGACTTCCCCTGTAAACTTGCAATATAAGAAGCCTCTCCCAGAACGCTATCCTCGAAACAATGGATGCAATGTCATGAACATACTCCATACGGATAGCTTTGCAGCCCGCCTCGGCTTTGCAGCCTGCCTCAAATATCATTAAAACAATTGAGAACACTCAGATACCTATCCCAAGCACATTACAAAGCTTGTCCATTTCATGTTCACATGCAACAACTTCACATTCAAGCACAACACTATGTTCAAACCATGGGGACAGATGTGGACACAAAATAGCTTCCCAATATGTCAACCAATTAAAGAGCCACCTTAAATTGAATACCTGGAAAAATGCACCACCAAATCCTTCTGGTACATTAATGATGATATTTTCATTATTAAGATAGACACTAGACTCTTAAAATTCCACCAAAAGACTCTTAGAATTCCGCCAAAAGACTCTTAGAATTCCGCCAAAACTTTAGCAACCACTCCTCCTCTCTCAAACTAACCCTGGAGTAATCCCACACCAATATCAATTTCTTATATACCACAATTAGCATTTGTTATTTATAAAATCATTTACTACCCCACCCCTCCTGCTCCACGCAACCTGGGGCAGCTTACAATGTTAACACACATAAAAATTAATAAAACAACAAAAAAAATAAAAAATAAAAAGAGAGGCACAAAGCCACCCCCTCCCCAATCCCACCCTACACCCCATCTCCCTCGCCAAAAGCCAGGCAGAACAGCCTGGTTTTACACATATGAAGGAAGGAGGGAAGATTCCATGTCAATGGAATCCTATAGTCGGCAATATACAAGGAACTAACTGATCATCATACCTACCTCCACAGATCCAGCAACCACCCAAGACAATAATTTTTTTTTGTCACCTACAGCCTCTGATATTACAGAATGTGCTTTAAAGAGAAGACTTGTGATGCACACCTTACCATGTTAAAAGCTTCCTTTATTATGGAAGGACATTCCATCAGAGTGGTAGATTGTTTAATAAATCAGGCTACCCAAATACCCCAAGAGAACTTCTTACAATAGAAAAAGAAAGAATCTTCAATCACACACCTCCAGTTCTCCACACTGCAACTGATATGAGACATCATTAAATAACTACAGCCCATGATTGATGGGGATCAGATCCTGAGAAAAACCTCTCTCGAACCTTCCCCCTCTCCCCACAACCTCAAAGAACTAATCACAGGAACTCAGAAACAAACTTTCTATAACCATGGACACCACTATTCAAACAGGCACAAAAACCTGCCAAACAACAAGTGTAAAGGTGTAAAACCTTGCAACTACGGCAGAAATAAGCAGCACATTTTTTTCTGGCAAGTAATTTTGTTATATCGGGAACCAGGATCCATTTCTTGATGATATCCTGATACTGATGCAATTTCAGTTCTTGTAAATCCATGAAATACTGTCCCAAGTTACTGACTTTCCACTTACTGTTTACTGCATACTGTTCATTTACCACTTACTGCATTGCTGAGGGTACCATTTACTTCTGGGTTGTTTCTGCATTTCTGAGCCAATCACTGTGCGAATACCCCCCTCCCCATCCCCGTACTCCACTCCAGCGCCTCCAATCAGAATTGTTGTTCTATGTTGTTTCCTTTGGCCAATCTGCTACTTGACTGTAGATTAGTAAAGGAATTGTACAAGCCAATGAGTGACAGGAAGTAGGAGGAAAAATGGAGTGCACATAATGCAGTATTGTGTCGGTATTGCCTCTCGGGATTTGAAATGGACGACAAAGTGGTAAATGGGATCCCAGTAAGCAGAAAGTTGGTAAATTAGGAACTGAAATGTTGGTCGAGACACTGCCGAGTACTGAGAGGTTCCCAATTTGACCAAGATGGTATCAGGAATCGGGATTTTGACAAGATCTCCTGTTTTGGTGAAATCTCATTTCATCCTTATTGCAAACATTTCCCACAACAGTCATTATCAACCCCTCTCTTCTGTTGATAACAGTCATTATCAGCCCCTTCTGGAGGTCCAGAAGTGTGGTGAATGCAAACACAGGCCGCGTTTGACTGTGGTGCTTATCTGGCGGTGAGCCAACAGACGTTCACCACAGTCAAACGCAGCCCATGTTTGACTGTGGTTCAGCCGGGGTGAATGTCAGATGCACAACGTCTGAAATCACCCGTTGATTGTTGAATGGGGATAAGATAGATGTTTGCATCATTCATGATTTTACAGAGAAAGGGAGCAGAGAGCTACTGTTTACCTATTCTCATTATACAAGAACTAGGGGACACCTACTGAAATTAACAGTTAGCAGGTTTAGAACAGCCAAAAGGGAGTACTTTTTCACTTGTACACAATTAACCTGAGGAACTTATTGTCAAGGAACGCTGCAAAGGCCAATAATACAACTGGGTTCAAAAAAGAACTAAAAAAATTCCTGGAAGATTGCTTTATCAGTGGGTATTAGTCAGGATGGACTGAGGTTGTGGCCTCCTGCTCAGAGTGTTTCTAAACCTCTGACTGCTGGAAGTGGGGGAGTGAACAATTGTCCTGTTATTGTACACTTCCCCAGGAGCATCTAGTACTGGCCATTTTGGAGCTAGGCTACTGGACTGGAGGGACAGTGCTCTAGCCCAGTAGAGCAATTCTTACATTCTTAAGTTCTATGTGCTTTCTAAGAGGTGGTGAGTCTATAGTAAGACTACAGTGGTTGGTCCCCAGTCTCTCAAGTGTTCCCTATACTGAAACCTCACAGGGGTGCTTCCTAACTATTTCCCCTCATATTCCAGACTTCTTGTGCCTTTTCCCCATCTATCTGCAGACAAATATGTCCATCATCTCTAAGCTCGCTTCCCAAGCAGGGTATGGCAGGGTATAAGTTAACTCAGGGTATAAGTTAAAGCTCAACCCCCAGTTCTTTCCCAGGTCTTAATCCCCCTGCAGGGGCGTAGCAAGGTTGAGAAGGGCCCGGGCTCAAGTCTCAGTTCTGGGCCCCTTATGTGTGCGCATGCTCCAAAACCCCAAAGTGGGCGGGGCTTAAGGGATGGGGCGGGGCCTGCTGACAGCTTCTAAATATACAAAATCCATTGGGCCTTGCTAGCATCAGCAACTGAGCCATGCTCCCTTGAACTTTGTGTAGTCTTTGAGAGGAGCACCCAACCAAATGCAGCTGGCAGAGAGCTAGAATAATAGAATCTTAGAGTTGGAAGGGATCTCAGAGATCATCTAGTCCAACACCCTGCTCGGTGCAGGGGACCACTACTACAGTCTAGTTCAGGGGACCATTGCTGCAATCTAGTGCAGGGGTGGGGGAAATTAAGGCCTGGAGGCCAAATGCAGTCTGTGGCTAGCCTGAACCTGGCCCCTGGCTCCAATTTCTACCCTCAAGCAGTGAAAGACTGAGCTCAGGGGAGGGAACAGAGATGAGAGCATGCGCACAAGGATAGACCCATGTCAGGTCCATGGCACAATCCATGACCTGGATCCTCCTCTTCCTAAACACACTCCTTAATAAGCAGCCCAGCCCCCAATTCCTTGCAGCTCTCGGAGCTTGTACTAATTGGCCCTTGGGAGGGAAAAGGTCCCCCACCTTTGATCTAGCGGGTCACCAGGAAATGAACTAGGAGTTAACACAGATCAACCCTTCACCTGCATCCCCCTTGCAGACGCTGCCGAAGGCAGCAAATGGAATGGAATCTTCAAATTTCAATCCTCAGCCATGAATTCATTAAAATCAAGTTCAAACTCAGCTTTGAATAGGGGTTTTAGATCGATCTCTCCACCCATCTCTATACACTGTCTGTATGTCTATGTATTCATCAGCCTATGCATTCCCATATATACACACACACACTCTCTCTCCATCCATCCAATCCATCCATGAATTCCAATATACTCCACCCATCCATCCATTCATTCCCCACACACTCCATCCATTCCCACTGTCCAGACAGGGCACACACCACTTGCTGCAGAGTAGCCCCATTGAAGCTCACACACTACTCCACAGTACTAGAGTGTGGCCTGGGAGCACCCAACCAGTGAGGGGGCCTCTCACTCTAGTACTGTGCCATGCCCCCTCTGAAGGACTTAAGGGAGAAACTNACCGCCGCCAGCAATGGGGACACGTCACTTCCGGCCGCTTGTCTTTGAACGTGGCGTTCAGGAGGCGCTTCAGCGCTCCTCGTCTAAAAACAGTGTCAGACATCAAAAAAATCCAGGAGAAATTTCGTAGCCTGATTCTCATCAACTCTATGAACTTTCCACATGCTTCTCAATATAATTAGACAGGGGAGCCTAGGCAGACCCATCATATCTGGTGATGGAACATCTCACTGAAGAAATACTAGAAGTCAAATCAATATTTATTGTTAGTTTTGCAGCTATCAAAATTTTAAAAAGGTAAAAATTAAACAATAAGACATTTAACATAAAAGTTCTGAATAAAATTATGT
The DNA here is from genome assembly GCA_003113815.1 of Sphenodon punctatus. NCBI lineage: Eukaryota > Metazoa > Chordata > Lepidosauria > Sphenodontia > Sphenodontidae > Sphenodon > Sphenodon punctatus. The sequence continues at coordinate 2,023,188 of QEPC01005877.1, forward strand.
AATAAAAACAGAGTAGGCTTTAAAATGGTTTTTGTAAAACTAAATGAGCTCCATTCTTGTCCTGTTTGCATTTAAGGCAAACACAGCAACTGAACAAACAACTAGATTTGTTACCTAAAAGACATTTTAGTTCCATTTCTGAACAATATACAAACTCATTACTTGGATAGAGAAAAGCAATTCAAAGAGCTTGTACATGTGAATATAACAGACAAGACAGAAAATAATGGGGGAGAGATCCTAAGAGTCTGGAACTTTATGGACATAAACAATCTTCATAAGGGACACTATTGTATCTACCTAATAAAAAAAGGAAAGCCTTAGACCGTTTTTAGACGAGCGTGGCGACTCCCGCGCTTGTTTTCAAAAAAGCTGGCAGCCCATTCCACACGTGATACTGCCGCCAAATACGCGCATGTGCGGACGATGCGCTTCCATTTCTGGCCGCGTATGACCAGCCTCGATCGCTGACCTGGTCAGTTCGAGCCCGGAAATGGATGCACATCGCCTGTGCATGCGCGTATTCGGCGGCAGTGTCACATGTGGAACGGGCTGCCGGCTTTTTTGAGAAATAAGCCGCGCTCGTCTGAAAATGGCCTTAGTTTAATAAATGCAGTTCTCAGGGAAGGGGACGAAAATTACATAAGGACAAGGTTCAAATTCAAAGTTGGATTTAAAAATGGTCAGATATGCGGCAGTTTTAGAGACACTGATTACTCTTGCATTGAATAAGTGACTAGGGTCGTTTTTAAATGGGTGCAGCTGGGGGCGAGTCCGTGTGCACTGCATGGAGGGGAGTGCAGGGAATTTAAATGAGCCAGGATGGGTGTGCGCTGGCTGTGAGCAACCCCTACCCACCCACTGCCCACTCCTGCCCCCGCATGGAACATCCTGCATTTTCCCCTGATGCGGGCAGTGCGTGTGCCACAGAAGCAGGTCACCTTCCGAAAGGCACTCAGGTGGGTAGGGGATGGGTGGTCCTGCATGGGTACATCTTATTTAAAAACGGCCTAGGACTCATATAAACCATTCTCAAACCATTTGCCAGACAAAGGGTTAGTTTCATTCAAAATATCACGGACTTCCCCTGTAAACTTGCAATATAAGAAGCCTCTCCCAGAACGCTATCCTCGAAACAATGGATGCAATGTCATGAACATACTCCATACGGATAGCTTTGCAGCCCGCCTCGGCTTTGCAGCCTGCCTCAAATATCATTAAAACAATTGAGAACACTCAGATACCTATCCCAAGCACATTACAAAGCTTGTCCATTTCATGTTCACATGCAACAACTTCACATTCAAGCACAACACTATGTTCAAACCATGGGGACAGATGTGGACACAAAATAGCTTCCCAATATGTCAACCAATTAAAGAGCCACCTTAAATTGAATACCTGGAAAAATGCACCACCAAATCCTTCTGGTACATTAATGATGATATTTTCATTATTAAGATAGACACTAGACTCTTAAAATTCCACCAAAAGACTCTTAGAATTCCGCCAAAAGACTCTTAGAATTCCGCCAAAACTTTAGCAACCACTCCTCCTCTCTCAAACTAACCCTGGAGTAATCCCTGTCTCTTATACACATCTAGATGTGTATAAGAGACAGCCCCATGACTTACAGGCCCCCCCAAGAGCAGGGCCTGGGCTCAAATGCACCCCCCTGCACCACGGTAGCTACACCCCTGTCCCCCTGCAAAACTGTCGTAGAACTAGGCAAAGATCCCTAGGTGCAAATTAGTGCTGATAGATAAAAAATACAGAAATAAAGAGACCTGGCTAGAGTGGCAGATGAGGCTAGAGCTATGGGTCTCTGTATAGGCATCTGTTCATTCTACAGAGCTCTATAGAACTGGTGGGATTTTCTCGTGGCTCTGTGTGTGTACACGTGTGTGTGTTATGTAGGATTATGGAGCTGGGGAGTGGGCTCATTCTATCAGTGTGGGGGGTTACTGTTCTTCCGTTAAAGTTCACCTTCACAATAACTCTATGAGATAGGTACTTAGGATCATTCTGTAGGTTTGTTTCATGGGTTCTATGGAAACTGGGGGTTGTTCTGAAACATGGAATACCCCTTAAAATACAGGACAACTGACAGCTCTAGCACAGAGCCCAGGTGTCTCTTCCTGACACCATCACTGCACAAAAATTCCTCCTGGGATGAAGCTACGGCTCTGATGTTACATGGGAGGGGTGGAAACTTTCACAATCACCACTGTAGCTCTCTAACTGCAAGAATTAGCACTTGAGGGACAGTGCTCTGGACCAGTAGAGCAATAGGGGGAATAATGCACTAATCCCCCTTTAGCATGTAAGAACGTCCGTCCTTTTGTAAAAAGCTACATCTGGGGACCTGGTCATGCCTGGGTATTCTTACTCACTAAAAGGGGATTAGTACATGAAAGTGTAGGGGGAAAAGGAGAATAATGGCAGAGGAGCAACAGGAAAGAAAGTGTGAGGAAGAAAGGTCAGGCGAGATACAGCAGTTTAGTAAATCTGGGCCAAATTTGGGAGTAGGACTCTCTCTCTAATGTTGACCCTCCCCTCCACACCACAAGCACAGCCAAACTACTTCCCCAAACCACAGAAGCAGCCCCCAGAGACCACCACATTCCACACCTCTAGAAACCCTAGCTTCCAAACACAGATTTTCAGCCCACCCCCAGCACAGCCAAATCTCTCTGAAGCCTTCTGACTCTGACCCAGCCACTCACACACAAGCGCCGCTCTTACTGTGCAACCAGACACTGACCTTGCCCACCAGCCTGCCCTGCAGAGCAGTAGGGATCTCACCACCCCACCATCTACCCCAGCCCCTGCCCACGCTGCTGTTTCTGTGTTAAGAATGGTGCGGTACCTGGGAAACAAAGGGTATGCTACTAGCAGTGGTGTGCAAGGCAATGGTCTACTGCACAGAGGGCAGGAGGAGAGCAGAGGAAGCTGGAACAAGGCAAAGAGCAGCTGGGGTGGTAAGCAAGTATGTATTTCCTGAGCAGAGGAGTTTTTGCAAGCATGGGGGAAAGGGGAGGCAAATCCAGTACTAGGGAATAGTTAAGACAAGGGACAGGCTAATAGGAAAAGGCATGGGAATGGTCCTTCCCTGTTCCTGGGCCTGTGCAGCACCCAGCCCACCCACAGAAGCATACCTGCTCCCTGGCTTGCACTGCCTTGACTTGCCTCCCCAAAACTTGCAGGGTCTCCATTCTGTCCCCAGTTTTTAGCCATTGGCATCAGAAGGAAGCAGCTTGGAAGCTGCCTGAATCACTCTCGCATCTCACTGGCATGGCCACTAGCAGCAGCAGCTATGGTTCACCTGCCCAGACTGATTTGTACATGGTGGGACATCCCAGTCAATTGGGCACTGAACTAAACTGTCCCACAACATCCCACACAGCCCACAGGCAGGTGCTTGCCTGGGCGCAGCAGTGAGGCTATGTCTGCAGAGCCCCAGGCACTGTGGGCTGCTCTGTGCTTGTCATGAACCCTAAGGCCAACTTACCAAGAACCACAGGAGGGGTGCTGTTGGAGAGAGCTGCTTCTGGTGTGGTGCTAGGAGGGAAGAGTACATTGAAGAGCCAGAACGGGTAGGCGGGCTGGAAGAGGAGAAACAGCATGGGAGTCCTGCTCAAACTCCCCATGACTACTCCTGCCGATATCTCTCCAGTGTCACTCAGCAAACAGCCTTTTATCAGAGCCCAGGCAAGCCAGGGGCACAGGAGAGGGAGGGGACACATGAGGGGAGGGATTAAGGAGAGTCATTAGCATGGGCCAGGCAGAGAGGAGCCACATAGTCTCAGCCTCTCTGTGAACCAGCCCTGGTGCTGGAGCTTCCTAAAACTGAGGTACTCACAATCAGCAAGCACTTTCCTCCTGAGCCAACCAAACTCTTGCAGGGTATAGCTGGTAGCTGGGCAGGGGTGGACACAGCTGACAATGGTCCAGGGTGCATGAGTCTGGCTCCATCTAGTGGCTAGGCTCTCAACTACACAGTATTTTACTGAGCTCATCCCCAAGGGAGAGCGGATGGACTCTTACAACAGTGTTACCACATGCAACATTACCCATTCACTTATGTCATAGGGGTGGGGAACCTTTTCCCTCCCCGAGATCGCTTAGAAAATTAGTACAAGCTCCGAGGGCCATATAGAACTTGGGGGCAGGGATACGTAATGGGTGCATTCAGGAAGGGGAGGGTCTAGATTATGTATCTGTGCCATGGATCTGTCCCCTATCCTTTTCTGCATGCCTCATCTCTGCTCCCTCACTATGAGCTCAGTTTTGCAATGTTTGGGGGTAGGAACTGGATCCACAGACCAGATTCAGAAACTGAAAAGGGGCCACATAATCTGCAATCGGCTGCATTTGGCCCCTGAGCTTGAGGTTTCCCACCCCTGGTTTACATCTTAAAGCTTGCACTTTGTTACAAGTGTTTTTGTAAAACACACATCCTGCTACAGGAAGGACCTGTGTTAGAAACTTCACAAAAAAGTGTAGAGCCACTAACACACATCTTTCCTTGCTGCATAGCCAATGTTATGTGCAGATAAGTACATAGAAATTTCATATTAAAATGGAAGTGTATAGCCGTGGGGCTATGCTATTGAGCATCTGACCAGGATGGTGAAACTGATTATAAAATGCTAAGGAAGATTAGGCAAGCTACTAATGTTGGGAACAATGGGTATTTTCAGATGTGACGGGGCCGATTGGCCCCGTCACGAAATCAATTAAATGATCCCCCGCCGGGATGACCCGTCACGCCCTAATAGACATGCCGGGGGATCCCAGCGGGGACTCGGGGAGGGGCGGGGCCATGCGGTGCAATGTGTGGCTGCATGGCCCCGCCCCCTCCACGCTCCCCACCGCCCACCCTCTGGGGAGATGGGCGGCCGCCGCAGCCAATGCCGCCACAGCGCTTGCCCGCTATGGCCACGGGCTGGACTCCCTGCGGGGATTCCGGGCCGTGGCCGCTGTCCAGACGTGACGGCAGGGGTCACCACGGCAAGGAATCGGCTTTAATATGCGACAGCCTCTGGCCCCACCTCTTCGGCCGCTCGCGTGGTGAATTATTATTATTATTATTATTAACAAACATTTATATAGCACCAGCAGTGTACCTGGCACTTTACAAAGTAATAAAATAGACATGGTCCCTGCCCCTAGGGCTTACAATCTGAGAGACAGGAGCTGGGGGAGAGACTTAGGAAGGGGAACAGAGGGAGAGACAAGGGGTCTAACATTCATGAAGATGCGAGGTCTCAAGTGCACGTACTTGGCTTGGTTACGATGAGAATGACAGCAGGCAGGTCCATGTTGCAAGGATAAGGGTAAACCGATCGTAGGTATAGGAATAGTGGCTCAGCAGGATAAAGAGTCAGACAGAGCAGAGCGAAAGAGGTGAGTTTTAAGGAGAGATTTGAAGGTATGAAGGGAGGGGGCAAGGCGGATGTGGACAGGGAGGGAGTTCCAGGCATGGGGGGCAGCAAGTGAGAAGGGACGAAGGCGCTTAGGGGAGCAGGGAAGACGTGGAAGGGTGAGAGAAGGGACAGAGGAGGAGCGAAGTGCACGAGCTGGAGTATGGAGGGCGATAAGTGCAGAGAGGTAGCGGGGAGCGAGGTTGTGAAGAGCTTTATAGGTGAAGATCCCACGCCGTGGTAACATCTGAGAGCGAACATCCATTCCCCCCAACCAACGTTACGTGGTCCAAGCCACCACAGGGAATTGACTGTGGTGGACATTGACCACGTAACGTCTGAAAATACCCAATGATGGGTGACTTTAATTACACTAATATTGACTGGCTGCCACCTTGGGGCGTGATGCAGAGATAAAATTTCTGAACTCCATTAATTACTTCTTCTTGAAGCAGTGAGTCCTGGAACCCATGAGAGGAGAAGCGATTCTGGATCTAGTCCTAAGTGGAGTGGAGGATCTGGTGCAAGGGGTAACTCTGGTAGAACTCCTTGGCAACAGTGATCACAATAAAATTAAATTCAACATACATATGGGGGAAGAATGTCTAATAATTATGAATGAATAGGTTTATTAGGCACTAGCTTTCGCCATGGCCAATAAAAATGAACAAGGATGACAAATAAACTAAATAACAAATACATATATATATATATATATATAAGAGAATACAGTTCAAATTGTAAAGGAAAAACATAAAGAACATAAAAAATATATAATATCCTAGTAAAATAAAACATCACAGGATTATATAAGTTGTCTAGGCTACCAAGCAATAGATCCCAAAATTAATAATTAGGCTGGATACAAATAGATATTTTTATCATAACCTCCTTCCTTATTTTTGCTGCTAAAAGGGCAAAGGAGGCCACCGAGGTCATAACTGCCACATCTTGAGTAGCTAATAAAAAACTCAATTTTAGATAATTCAGGATAAAACTCCTTCCCTACATATAATCGAATCAACCAAGTTTGGCATATGTTCTCGTATAAGGAGCAGTTGAAAAGAACATGAGATAAATCCTCAACCTCCGAATTTGTACAGGGACAGAGCTGCTCACTATAGAGCTTACCACTATAGTGTCAACTGAATCAGGTGACAGCTGAATCAAAAAGCTGAAGACGCAAGTCCATGAATGTTCTACGCAGATTCTTAGCCTGAAGTTTGTCCAAATATTGTTCAAACTGGTGCAGCCATTTGAAATGCTGATAACAAGGTGCCACTTTCCAGGTAGCCATAGCTGCCAAGTCCTCTTGCCTATATCTTCCGCCCTACATTTAACAATATTCTTCTGTTGAGGGATCTCCATCCCCATTAAATAAGAGAATGACAATCCTATCTTCCCTAAATGGGACAAAATTTGCGTCAACCATGGGTAGTAAGGCGCATGATCACATTCCAGCTCCTCCCTCAAACAGAGGGAAGGTAAGTCAGCGCCTCCACGGGCACACAGTCTAATCCAGTAGCGGAGGAAAACCTGTCTTCCGACACAGGCAATAGCTAATGTGCCCATTTAGGCCCTGACAACTGTGCCTGGTACTCCCTGCGGCACCCCTAATAGGCTGCGCAAAAACATATTTTGTACCATCTCGAGGGTGTCAATATTGTCACCTGATGTCACCTCCAGACCATATGTTAGTAAGTGTTGGACCTTGGCCTTATAGAGACCTTCAGAATACAAGAGGTGTGGAGCCCCACAGAACTTGCAGCCAATCTGAGTATACCTTTGGAGGCTGCATAGACTTTCAACACTATCTGTTTCCTAATAAAACTACCACTATAACATTTAACTATAAAAAGGGGAACTATGCAGAAATGAGGAAGCTGATTAGAGAGAAACTAAAAGGAGCAGCCATGCAGATCGAACATCTGCAAGAGACATGGAGACTATTTAATAACACCATCTTGGAGGCCCAGATTAAATGTATTGCACAAATCAAGAAGGTAGTAAGAAGACCAAACTAGGGGTGTGTAGTACTTCATTTTTGTTCTCCTTTTATTCATTCACATTTTTATGCCATCCCCTCTTGCTTACGCATCTCGGGGCAGCTAACGTAACACATGACATCCCAAAATATAAAACATTAAAATAACCCAGGCAGAACCCCGCCCCCCCACCGTAACCCAACCCCTCTACCCATCACCTGTCTCCCTCATCAAAGGCCCAGAGGAACAGTCAGGTCTTACACTGTCTACGGAAAGAGAGGAGGTCTAAGACCAGGCAGATCTCCAATGGGACCGAGAACACCCTCCACATAGTCGACACACAGAATACCCAGGGGACCTCAAGGAGGGCGCCTCCGGCCAATTGCAAAGGCTGATCCAGGACCTGGGGGTGAGGTGGTCCTTCAGGTAAGTGGGGCCCAGGATGTTCAGGGCTTTAAAGGTCAGAACTGACACCTTGAATTGGGCCTGGAAGGCTATTGGTAACCAGTGCAGAGAATGGAACACTGGGGTAATGTGATGATTCATCCCCCTAAGAAGATGTGCCACCACATTCTGCACCAGCTGCAGTCTCTGGACCATCACCAAGGGTAGCCCTACAAAGAGTGCATTACAGTAGTCTAGTCTTGAGGTAATAAAAGCATGCATGATCATGGCAAGGTCTGTGCCCGAGACATACGGCTTAAGTCGTTGCAACAGATGCAATTGGTGAAATGCTCCCTTTGCTACAGCCGCCACCTGGACCTCCAGGCAGATCTGCAGATCTAGGAACACCCCCAGACTATGGACCTGAGATACCATGGGAGGACGGACCCCATCAATGATGGGAGCCATCACTCCCCCGACTTTTCCCATAACCATCACCTTGGTCTTGTCAGGATTCAACTTCAGGAGGCTTGCTCTTATCCAGTCCCCCACAGCTGACAAACACTGGGTGAGCACCAAGTCTCCTGGGTCTGGGTCTGATGAAAAAGAGAGGTACAGTTGGGTGTCATCAGCATATTGATGACACCTTACACTAAACCCTCTGATGACCTTCCCCAAAGGCTGCATATACACACTGAACAAGAGGGGGGATAAGATGGAACCTTGTGGGACTCCACACATGAGGCCCTGGGGAGATGAACAATCACCCAGCACCACACATTGAGTTATCCTGGCCAGGAAGGAGCAACACTATTCAAGGACAGTCCCATGCACTCCAGCTTGGTCTCACAACTGAGTCACCAACAACTCATGATCAACAGTATCAAATGCAGCCGAGTGATCTAATAGGATCAACAACATCGAATGACCCTGGTCCAACTCTCAGGAGAGGTCATCAACTAAGGCCACAAGCACAGTCTCCATGTCATAACCCAGATGAAAGCCAGACTACAAGGGATCTAAGAAACTGATTTGATCCAGATGCTCCTGAAGCTGACAAGCCATCACCCACTCAATAACCTTTCCTAAAAAGGGAACCTTCGGTACTGGCCAATAGCTGGCTAGGATGTCAACATCCAATGATGGTTTTTTGAGCAGGAACTGCACCACCACCTCCTTGAGGCAGTCTGCCCTCCCTAAGGGAGACGTTGACTATACCAATCAGCAATGGCCCCAACATCTTCTGGCTGGCCTTGACCAGCCAGGACAGGCATGGGTCTAGTTCACAATAAGTGGCTTGGACAGTCCCCAGTAGGGCTGATGCAGCAGCAGCGGTTACTGCACCGCGATTCCGTTCCGCCATTTCGGAATTGCCCGCGCCACACCGTGGCTTTTCTGCAGACATTCCGCTAATTCCGCCGGCATTCTGCAAATTGCGGAATTGTGGAAAAATTGCAGAAACTGGTGGAAAACTGCCGTGCCGCTATTTTGTGGCACTGGCAGAATGGCAGAAGTAGCGAAAATGTCATGTTTCCGCTATTTTGTGAAGCCTGTGGAAGTAGCAGAATGAAATTAGTGGAACTGCGGAAGTAGAGGAATGAAACTAGCAAGATGAAAGTCTCTGCCATGCCATACCACTAATTGCAGAAACGCTGTTTCCGGCGGAAATAGCTACTGCTGCGACATTCCGCTACAGCCCTAACATCCTCTGCATCAGAGGGTGACACACACTGAAACTGATCCCATAAAACAGGGCAAGATGGGGCTTCCAACTGCTTCTTCCTCACCCACTGTTAAAAGTGCAACATTGAAACTGCAGTGGATTTGAGGATTTGGGAGGAACGGGCACAGGGGGAGGGCAGGACACCGCCACCAGGTACAGCACACCCCACAGCAGAACTGTCACCACGGGCACCCCCCACAGCAAACACACAGTCCCGGAAAGGGGGGGGCCTGCAGCTCGGGCTAATGCCACAGCGGGCGGCCAGATGTCACAGGGAACCGGCCGGGAAGGGCCCAGGAGGCACATGCAGTCAAGGCATCCCACCGAGGGGCAAAGGAACGGCAGCCAGGAGAGGCAGTCCAGCACAGCAGGTCCAAGGATGGGTGGCCCCATCAGTGAAGGAGTTCAGGAGGGGCAGTCCTTAGGCCCCGGACCCCCGGGGCACACAAGCAACCCAGGAAGGAGAAGAGCGGCCCAGAGGGGGCCCAGTGACACAGCCGGAGCAGCAGCACACAGGGACGGTGGCCTCGCGGCAGCATGGCACATACAGCAGGGTGGTGGCAGGCATCGGGGTCCGGGCCACGGGCAGGTCCCGAAGCCCACATGGCCCAGGACATGAGGGGGTCAGGGAGGGACCCAGGGACTCACAGGCAGCCGTTGGGGGGCAGCGAGGGACCCGGGCCCAGGGTGCCCGGCCCGATGAACCAGGTGGGGCCAATGGATGATGAACCAGGTGGGGCCAATGGATAATGCCCCAGTGGTATCCCAGCTCGGACATGTGGTGGGCGATCAGGTAGTAAGCCTCGAAGGGGTCATGCACAGACAGCCCCAACTGGACATCTGGATGGGACCATACCCGCCCCAGTGCCAACAGCTCTGCCATGGAAGGCTCCGTTACACAGCAGGAAGCAGCAGGGGGCCAATGAAGGTGGCCAAGCCCCAAAAGCCAGTGATACACTGCCACACAGGTGCGCTGGTACCCACGCGCCCCGTGAACGCTGCCAAAGGAGGACACGGCCAGGGCAGGGCCCCCATCCGCAAGGCACTGTGAGAAGGCTGCCAGGTTGCACACCCACAGCGCACTCACGGTCTCAGTCCCAGACCAGGGCACATGCAAACACCTATTCACCAGCACACGCCCATCAGGGAAGCGGACCAGTCCCAGGATCTCGGCATGGAGCCGGCAATCTTGTGTGCTCACATCATGGCCCAGGTAGCAGAGTCCAGAGCTCAGGCTCACGAAGGCAGACGAGCGGCTGTCTGGCCTGCCCAGGAGCAGCTGCACGGCAGGGCTACGCCACAGGTCACAGAGGGACATGGTCTCGGTGTAGGTCCAGATACGGGGGGCCCCATGGGGGACGTGAAGCGGGAGCCCCATGGATGGACATGCAGCCATGGTCCAGGTGCCCGGGGAGAGTAGCAAGGAGCTCTTGGGGCCTCACACACCTTCTGGGGCTGAGCGGCCTCCCGGGGGTCCCAAGGACAGGGAAAGCGGCCACTGACCGCAACATTGTAGCACAACAGAGCGAGGCGTAGGGTGCAGACCCAGGACAGATGCACAACACAGGAGCTCTCACATACCAACTAATCAGCACTCCAAGGCCAAGGTGCCGCAAACTCCAAGGGGGGGGGTTTGTTTTCAGCAGATCGTTTCCAGGCACCTGAGGGCCACGTGGTGGAGAGCACCCATGCAGGGGGGGTGCCCACTGCTCCGGCCCACCCCCTGGGGATCCTCTGACTGGTCCCTGCATGCCCGCGCGTGCCCCAACCCCCTGTCTCCCACAGACAGGACCAGGAGCCACTGTACCTTACACACCTTTAATACCACCCATACGTACAGTGACACCCATTCCCTCATAACCGGTTGTGCCCTGCCACCACCACCTCTGCCCCCCCACAGCCCTCCCCCCCATCCCCGCCAGCCCCTGGGATGGCCTCGAGCGCGCCCAGTCTGGGCCATCGAGCTCATAGAGCTCACCTCCCCCTGCTGTCATTGCTGCTAGAGGTGTCCCAGGCTGCCTCCTGTTCCTGGTCAGGCGGCCCTGGTAGGGTGGCCAGGGGGGCCAGGCGCTTCCCCCCCCTGGCGGCTTCACCCTCCGGAGGCCAGCGGGCACAGGGAGGCAAATGCGTGGCCCCAGAGGGTGTGGGGGCAGTTGGGGGGGCAGGCCAGGGTACAGGGCTGCGGAGGGGCCCGCCATGGGTGCCTGGACAGACACTGTGCCCGGGGGGCAACCTGCCATGACATAGGCACACATTGTGCTGGCGTGCAGGAGCAACGAGGTCCCAATGTCGTGGAACCTGTCCATCTTGAGCGCGTGCTCCCGCAACATGGCTTGGATGTCCTGCCTCAGCCCCCTGAGCAGCTCCTCCTGCCTGCTGAGGTCCCTGTGCTCCCGGCGCCACTCCAGGCGCACCTCGGCCTGGAGCCTCCTGTCCCACTCCTCTGCCCGCTCCAGGGACCGCTCGATGGTTGCCTCCATCTGGGCCACGGCCTCGATCATCCTCTCCCCCTGTTCCTCGGAGGTCCAGACTATCTCCTCCGCCTGCTCCTCCCTGCGCCTGTGGACCCGTGCCTGGTGCTGCCTCATGTGCTCGGCTGGAGGCATGGGCCCTGGGGCAGCCAGCCTCTGGGGTTGCCCTGTGGGTAGAGGAGGGTGTGCTACAGTGAGCCGTGGGCCCCTGGCCCCGAGCCTCTATGGCCCAGGGGCTCCGCGGTCCCGTTGACATGTGACCCGGCCCCCTCCACACCCACGGCCCCCTTCCCTTTCCCCCTCCTCCCCAAGCCCGGGTAGCCCATCAGAGACCCCCGGCGGGCCCTTTATACAGGAACGCCTGTTTCACCTGCTCCCTGGGGCTGCTGGGCGGGCTCCTCAGCGGCAACCTCTTTTGTCGCCTGGGGGCTGTCCCATGGTGGTCCATGGCCTATGGGTGAGGGGGGTATATTAGCGAAGTGGGGTTCTGTTGTGAGCCCTGTGGCTGCGCCCCCTCCCGCCTTTCATGGGGACCCCAGGTCGCTGGCTGTGCCTCTCCCTGGCCCTTGCATTCCCCCCAATTGGCCTTGGCCCCGTGGGCACAGGGTCTCTCCCCCATGGGGCGGGTACTTACCCTCTGTGTCTGCCATGGAGTTGTCTGAGGCTGGGCCCTCAGTGTGGGAGCACTCCCCCAGGGACCCCCGGCTGTGTGTGGTGTGGGTTCCCGTCTCCGAGTCGCCCTGGCTGGCCTGGCCCGTGTCGCTCTCGGGGCTGCTGTCCGGGGGGGCTGTAGGATATGGAGCAGCCAGGCCTTTTTTCCTGGGGGTCTGGGGTCCTGGAACCGGTGTCTACCGGGGGGGTGGCGAGGGGAGGGGGTACCTCCACACGTTCCCTGCCCTGCTCCACAGCACTTCCAACTAGCTGAGGGTCCATGATGGACCCCTTCATGTGGAGGAAGCGGTCCAGGGCATTGTAATATGGGGCTGTCTGGGCTCCGTGGCCAGACCTCCGGTTGTTGTCCTGGATCGCTCCTCTCAACGGTGGGTCTTCCCCCTCCTCCTCNGCCACTGTCCGGGCGTGCCCCACCTCCTCCATGTCCTGCACGATGTCCTTGTACACCTGTTCATTGTGCTGGTTGAGTGCGAGCTCCAGTTGGTACTCCAGGGTCCCCCAGATCCGAATGAAGTCCTTTGTCTCCTGGTGTCCCCACTGGCCCCCTCGGTGGTATGCCTTCCTCCCTCCTCTCAACGGTGGGTCTTCCCCCTCCTCCTCCTCCTCCAGCCCTTCCTGCTGCACCTCTGGCTGGGCTGGCGCGGCGTGCTCCGGGGGGGGTCTCCCACCCGGGCCGTTTTCCGCATCTGCGGGGGACAGGGGGTGGGGGGAGTTGCCGTTGGTTGGGGTCACTGTGGTTGAGCATGATCTCGTAACGTCTGAAATTACCCCATATCTCCTTAAAAATAATGTCTACACCCTCCCCACCAATCCCTCCAACCATGGCTGATGCTGGATGGAGTACCCAGCCAGAACAAGGTCAATCAATATAGGCCCCGACTCAGTGTCCATCCAGGTCTCTGTAATACACACAAAGTTGGCTGCCTGGTCCAGGATCAACTCCTGGACCATAATGACCTCACATTAACTAGCATCAAGCTGAGACCAGGGGCCCTCTGATTAATTATCACCACACCATCTGTCTAGGGACCATTGAGTGGAACAGGTATCAAACACCTGTCCTGTCTCACAGATCTAATACACCTCCCAGAAGGACCATAATTCCCCATGCCTGTCATGACCACAATGGCTGCAGACCCTCCTCCCTGACACCCCCCTGGGGGCTGTCCTGCCAGACCCCCGAGACCTTCCACCCCCAAACCTCTCCATTCTCCCCTCTCACAGGAAGATACCACTCCCTCCCAAAGGGGTCATACCCCTCCCTCACACTGAGGGGGCTGACCCCTCCTAGTCCCACTGCCCCCCTCTCACTAGGAGGGCAGCTCATCCCGAAACTCCTCCACTTAAAAACAGCCCACCCCACCCCCTCTGCCACTAGAAACACATGGTCTCATCTCTTCCACAAGCAGCTCTGACTCTCTTGAACAGGTGTGGGGAAAACCCCGTCCTGAATTGTCACGTGGCCCAACCCCTACCTCTCCACAGGGATTTTGATGTTTTCTGGGTAAATGCTCTGCCCTCGGAAGTGCATGGACGTCCGAGTGGTGGTTTGGCACTATTGGTAGCTTCCTCCCTGAGGGTGTCTGTGAAAAGCTGTTATTAAAGCTTATTTTGCCCTTTTTCATTGTCGCTTCCCAGGTGGATTAGAGTTACTACTGGGAGTAGCATATGCTCCCCCAGAATACTCGTCCTATTACTCCCCGGATATTTGGCCTCTAATGACAGCACAGGTGAGAGAGGCAGAAGCCCAATTCCCAGATGCCTTGTTGGTTCTGGGAGGCGATTTTAACACCAGACTGGGGGATCCAGCCTCTCAGCCAATGCCCCTTAGGCTAGATAGTTCAATGGACCCATGTTATATCCCAGTTCGTCATTCTAGGGACAAGACGGTGGGACCAAGGAAGGGCAGAATGGACGACCTCATAATTGATCTGGATATTGGGATAGTAAATGGCTGCACACAGAAAGACCTGCTAGGGAATTTTACATACAATTCACCTCTGGGGTCTAGTGTCTTAAACTTATTTCTGATCCCGCTTTCCCTTTTTCCTCTGGTGGAGGATTTTGAGGTGATCCCCATATTTGTGTCAAATCACTCACCTATAAGTCTAACTATAGGAGACCCTCGATTTGATCTGGTGAGACAAAATTCTATTGTTCTGGATGGGGCTCTGGCTAGGAGATGAATTAAATGGTCGGAGGACTTAAAAGCAAGGGCGGTAGAGCTTTTGAGCTCTACCTCGGCAAAGGCCATAGGGACCAATATTAAAAAATTGGAATCCGACACAATCCAGTGCTTCGAGGCCTTGATGGAACTTTTGCTCCCGATCCTTTCTATACAGACTGCTCCAGCTGAGAAGACAGTGTCGGATACTCATATCCCACGCTGGTTTGACGCTGAATGTCCGAATGTAAGATCCCAATTAAGAAGTATAGCAAGGAAAGTGAAGGCTTCTCCTAGCTATTCCCTGAGGCTAGCATTAACCCAAACGAGGAAGATGTATCACCAGTTATTAAAGAGCAAGCTGAAAACCGCTCAAGAAGCGCTATGGGGGAAGCTCTTACGAGCAGCTAGGGACCAGAATTTGAGGGAATTTGGGGAAATAATCCACTCTCTCCCACAAGGGGGAGGTTTGGGCTACAGAGGCTTGCCTGCACCAGAGGTTTTGCAGGACTTTTATGGGAAGCTTTATGCTAAGAAAGGAATCACCTCCTTAACAGTGGAGATCGCCGCTATAGATAAATTTCCAAAGTGGCAACCGGTCTCGGTGGAAGAGGTTATTCCTCTGATTGAATCCCTTAAAAGTGGGAAAGCCCCAGGCCAGGATTTTGTGACAGCTGATCTTCTGAAAAGTGAGCCACGATATTGGGCGGAGCTTTTAGCCCCACTATTTATGTATATAAATGAGCATGGTACATTCCCTCGGACCTGGTTGCAGTCCACGGTGGTTCCCATATATAAGAAAGGGGACCCAATGGAACCTACCGCCCAATAACTACCGCCCGATAAGCCTACTAAGCATTGTTTCTAAATTATATTCCCGGATCCTGCTGGTTAAATTGCAGCATTGGATAGAGGAGAAGGGTATAATAGAACCAGAACAGATTGGGTTCCGCAAGGGAGCAGCGACAACCGACCATATCTTTGTGTTGGCGGCTCTGATTACTAAATCTATTGAGAGACGCGTACCACTTTTCTTATGCTTTGTTGATCTTGAAAAGGCATTCTGTGGCTTAAGCTCCAGGCTTTGGATATAGAACCCAGGCTCCTCTTTCTTATAATAAAGCTACGTACAGGGAACTGTCTGCGGATTAGGGTCAGTAATCAGGGAGTTCTTTCAGAGCCGGTCCAGGTAAATTCGGGGGTTAGGCAGGGGTGCCTCCTGGCGCCGGCTCTCTTCAATTTGTATGTAAATAATGCAGTGGCTTTCATGAGGAGGTATAATACTCATCCTCCTAAAATTGGAGAGCGGAAACTAGGGCTACTGCTTTATGCAGATGATACTGTAATTATCTCCCAGTCATTGGTGGGGATGAGGCGGGCGCTGGAGGCCTTTAGCGAATATTGCCAGCTGGAGTTGTTACCCATAAACTTTGCCAAAACCAAAGTGTTGGTGGTGGACCCAAGAGAGACCCATAAAAAACATCGTTGGACTATCCATGAGACCCAGATTGACCACGTTAAGGCCTTTAAATACCTGGGGGTAATAATATCTGCCAGCGGTAGCTGGAAAGCCCATTACGATGCTGCTGTGGCGCAGGCAAGTCAAGCGGCCGCGGCTTTTACCAAATTTTATTTTGGTAAAGGAGGCCGCCTTCTCTTGCCAGCTCTACAACTTTTCAGGGCCAAGGTAATTACCCAGCTCTTGTATGCATTCCCAATATGGGGCCTGAAATATAGTTCTAAATTGGAGAGCTTGCAGAATGTTTTTCTGCTGACAATTTTGGGGGCCCCTCGGGGAACTCCCCAGGCAATTTTGAGGGCAGAATCATTCGTTCCCCCTCTGGGAGTGCATACCACTCTGCAATGGCTGGGCTACTGGCTTAAGAGGACACTTTTTCCCTGCTTCAACAATACGCTATTTAATGAAACAATTTCTGCTGGGCTTGGAAGCCGTTGGGTACAGGGAACCAGGCAGGAAATTGCCAGACTGGGGTTTGCCTGCTCAGACCTGGAAAGACTGGGGTGGGCGACATGTAAGAAACTAGTCCATAGGCGGGTGTGGGACCAGGCAGCTCAATCAAAAAATGCCCAACGAAGAGCTCAGGAGGTGGCACCCCAGTTCAATACCCATTACCCATTTTTTAATATCCAGAGACCTAATCAATATTATTTGTTTGACTGGCAGGATGCTAACAGCCGAATAGCATTCTTCAGGATGAGGGCTAATGTGTTCCCCTTGGTTATGTTGGAAGGCCGATACGCTAGGATCCCATGGGATCAGCGCATTTGTGATATGTGCCAGCAGGGGGTGGTAGATACCCCCATTCATATAATTATGCAATGCCCGGCATTTGACGAATTAAGACTTAGGTATTTGTGGGGTTACCTTAAGAAGGGGGCTGCATCCAATAATTCCCTGAGGGAACTACTATACCCAATTGACTCGGACCGGTCTAGGGCTGTGGCTAAATTTTGTGGGGCTGTGGTTCATATTAGAAATTCACTTGCTGCCCCTTAAAGACTGTCAGGGGAGCGGCAATAGTATGTATGGGGAGTGAAGGACTGGAATAATCTCTATAGGTGCTAGAAGCCCACCTATCCCGGTTTGGGGGCATCATACAGGGGGGTGGAGATCCCTTTACTTTATTGTTAACACTAGTTATATATGCACAATTCTGTTTAACCCCAAGTTGAAGTGGGGGAAATTACTATTGTTACTGTATGATACCGGGTTGGTGGGGATTTCTGAGTAGCCTTCTCGCCTTGATCCTTCCCTGTTGAGGGAGAAGGAGAAACCTGATTTGATGGGGTGTCAGATATAGTTGATTTGTTAATTAATGATTTTTGATGAGATGTATTTATTGTATTATATTGGTTGTTTTCATGATTGTCATAGCCAATAGGCTAGCACAATAAAAGATTTTACATTTTACATTTACCTCTCCACACAGGAGGGGGGTAAGCATCCTCAGATGCAGCGGAAATCCAGCAGCAATCTCCAGTCTCAGGGAGAGACATGCTGGTCAAGTGTGATATGAGTTCTAGTATAAGTTAAAAATCCAACAGTTTGAGGTTTTTAATTAAAAAAACCACTCTTCATTTATTTTTTTCATTTACAATAATAATAATAATAATAATAATAATAATAATAATGATTAATTTTAAAACATAAAAAAATCACTGTAAGGACCAGTTAGGTTTGGAGACCTGGAGGCAAAGGGAGGCAGTAGCACACCAGATGAGTCAGGGATAACTACCCCCTTTATGCTGAGGTTAAACACATTAAGCTATTTTATTTCCTAATAATGAATAATAATATTCAACTTACATTTAGAATTAACAGTTATTGGTCTCTAACTATTTAATGACTAATCTTATCTAAGTACTCTTATACTTAAATTACTCTATCCCTTTATAATGAGTTTGAATATTATACCACTCTATCTGAAGTCTTCCCTCTCACCAACAACAACCTAGGGGTGTGCATGTCATTTTTGTTATTACAATAATGATAATGAAAATTGTCATTTTCATTATTGTTATTGCAATAACAAAAATGACAAATAATAATAATGAAAATAGAAGCGAAAAATTTGTTTTTGAAATAAAGGGAAAAACTAAAAAAAATATTTCTGACTTTAATGGTTTTTGTTCTTATTCAATTCTGATTAAACTTGGGGAGATTGTACCCCCAACAGATGGCACTATGTGTACCAACTTTAGAAAAGATTAGATACAGGGAACTGATTTTAGAAGCAATTGAATGTTGCAATTTTAAGAAAAGCTCTATGCACATTCATGGCTACAGCCTCTTTATCTTCCATCCAATTTGCATGAAACTTGTGAATATTATGTCCCTCCACAGCCTTAATACATCTGACACTTTTCAGGAAAATTGGGTAAAGGGTCCTGATGGTATAAGACATTAACTTGAACATACATTTCTAGTGGTAACATTTTTATATTCTATCCTGTTTACAAGACATTTGGCGGAAATATATCACATACCTTCCACGTCATCTCTGCCAAACTACAGGACAATTTGATAAAGGGACCCAATTTTATAAGCAATTGAAGTTGTCCCCTTGAAGACCATTATTCAGATAAATAGCAGCACATGCAGTGCCAGTCAGAGGCAGGCACCTGGCATGACAGGGGGAGGGAGGCTATAGGATGTGGACAACAACCAACAAGGAACTATAACAATAAATGTAAAACAAAACATATCAAAACATATTATCAAAACATATTTCTGAGCCTTGGTTCAGTAAACAGGTTTCAGGCGTATCCAAAGAACCAATCTTAAATTGTCCAATATTGTTGAAAATGATTTAAGAAAAGTCAACGCATTTCAACATATGTTGTCTTCTTCAGGGCTATATTTAAGGATCCAGTGTGATCCTTAAATATAGATAGAAAACTTTTTAAACTATAACAATTGTCTTCAGTATTCAGCACTTTAGATATTATCATTGCTACAACAAAATAGAAGAGAAAAACCAAAGGGAATTCAGAAATAATATATTGAGAAACCTGGTAGATAATCTCTTTCTAAAGATTATTCAATTCCCACTTACATAATTTCCATCTGTGTTCATAGATGGAATGAATTATTCCATCTATGAACACAGTTGGAAATTATGTAAGTGGGGACTGAATAATCATTAGAAAGAGATTATCTACCAGGTTTCTCAATATATTATTACATTTGTTACTCTCCTGATATCCAGCAGGAAAAAAATAATGAATGCAGCTAAGGAAACCCTTCAAGATCCAGTGTGATCCTTAAATATAGATAGAATTTTTAAAAAACTATATCAATTGTCATAAATCCAACTAGATTACAAAAAAACCCCAACCCAACCATAAGGTAAAAAAGCAAACTTACATATCACTAGATTTCTCAAAGCACCTCCTCTCTCCTTACACAGGCAAAGTCAAAGCTAAAAAGCTAGCTTGGCCTTCCCCATGTTTAAATACTCAATGCTTCATTTACAATTATCAATTGACTAATTAGTGCTGTTTGAATACATGCATGCTTTAACACCAATCCCACACCTGCAAATCTCACTCATGAATAACAGGTTAAGAAAATTTAAAGTTTAACTAACACCCTAACAATAAGTAACAAGTTAAAAAATATATTCATTGTGTGTTGAACACACACCCTTAAATGCTCTTCATCAAATTAATACAAACATAAATACCACATTAATGGATAATTGATTGATTGAGCAAAAGGTAATTTCAAGGGAGATACAGGAATCCAAACAGTTTAAACTTAGAAAACTTTTGAATATCAAAAGACCTTCAATATCTAGAAGGTCTCTACTCTTAACACCATATAAAGTGAAACTAACATAGCCCTTACAGAAAAATAGATAAGTCAAGTTCCTCATTCAAACCTATGGGTGCTTCTGTGCGTAGTTTAAAAATCCAGAAGTACTCCCTTTTAAGTAACCAATTATCTGGGTCCTGTTCTAAAATAAAGCACTGTTCTAAACCCCAAAAGGTAAAATCTGTATCTCCATGACCTTTTTCTTTGAAATGTGCAATGGTGCAAACATTTTGGGGGGTTGTGGGTAGTAGAAACAAATTTTTAAGTAAAGAGGTCATTTACATTTTGAAGGACTTAAATACAATGTAAGGAACACAGCAGGTGCAAGTATAAAATAATAGGTTGAGTGCCTGATACATACATTTCCCCTTAGTGGCTTAAATCCATCCCACAGCAGCAGAGTGAGAGTCTAGAGCCTTCCATACCTTCCAAATTAACTCCAAGTACTTTTTGTATCCAATAATATTATTATGGATTTTAGTTTGAACATTTGGGATGGGAGCTAGACATCCATGTCTTCTATTTATAAGCTTGGCTGCAGCAGAAGGAAGAAGAATTTACATTGCTTCTTGCTGCTTTCTCAATGCAATTCCCACCCGGCCAGTTCCTAATCTGATGGTCTGAACAGACAACCTGTAGTAGCTTAAGGGTAGCCCTTATAAGTGGAGTCTTCCATAATAATTTATTATTCAGTGCTATAAGATGGGCCACTGGGAACTTCAGAGTCTACATTGGCTTCCTTCCAGTAGACTACAAGCACAATTCAAGGTTCTAGTGTTGACGTATAAAGCCCTCAACCTCTTGAGTCCTTGTCATCAATGTATGACAAGATGACCCCTGAGATCCCTTCCAGTCTTAAAATTCCATAATTCTATGAGAAACAAAAGCTTTTGTCTCACTGTACTTTACAATACCATACATAGAAAAAGCACAATGAATTGGGTTTCAAACCCTTTATTGGTGCACTGGCAAACTCTTTTGAGAGGCCCTCACCCACATATCCCTGTGCATCTCAAAGTTTACCCTTACTTCTTGGGACAG
>QEPC01005877.1:2069037-2085604 GCA_003113815.1 Sphenodon punctatus
CCCCCCCCATCCCATATATAGAGAGATAGAGAGATATAGATATAGAGAGATAGATAGATAGGTTAGGGATAGTAGTTGTAGGAACTAGCTTAGTGATAGAGATAGCATTAGTGATTTAGTTTTAGTGTTTGTAGGAGTAGGCCTGTGTACTTGATAATCCATTTAGTTCATAGCACCCTATCTTTAGTTCATAGCACCCTATCTTTAAAAAGGGTGACGCCTTGGACCCAGCCAACTACAGACCTATTAGTCTGCTTTCTGTCATTGGAAAACTGTATGCCAAGTTCCTACTGGGCAAGCTTGGGGCATGGTTGGATGGAAAGGGAATTATCTACCCCGAACAAGCAGGCTTTAGAGTGGGCCAATTGACCAGCGACCACGCATTCATTCTTAAGTTGCTATTTGCCAAGTATGCGGGGGCGCAGGTAAATTCCTCCTCTCTCTACTGTTGTTTCGTCGACCTTCGGGTGGTGTTCGACTCCATCGATAGAGAGCGCCTGTGGATTAAACTTGGGCGGACCTCGATCGATGGGCGCTTGCTCTTCTTGATGACAAAATTGCACAATAATAATACCCTTCAGGTTCGTGCTGGCAGGGGACGCCCGCTATCCAAGGTAATCAAGGTGGATAGGGGTGTCCAGCAGGGCTGCCTACTTGCCCCAGCCCTATTTAATTTTTATTTAAATGATCTGCTTCCTTTCATGGAAAAGGCAGAGTTCCATGCCCCCAAATTAGGTTCCAAGCAGTTAGCCATGCTATTATACGCGGATGATGCGGTATTGTTATCCACCTCCCAGGTAGGGTTGAGGCGGGAAATGCAGAGGCTCGCTCTCTACTGTGACCAGAAAAAACTTGCTATTAATTATGGAAAGGCCAAGGTCTTAGTGAGGGGAGGGGCACAAAAACTGCACCGCTGGTTTATCAAGGACAAACCCATAGAACAGGTTAGGGTTTTCAAATACCTGGGAATAATCTTTGCGGCCTCAGGGAGCTGGAGGCCCCACTACAAGGCTGTGATGCAGCAAGCCCGGAATGCATCTAGAGCCTTGCTTAAATTTTATTTCTCTCAGGGAGGGAAATTAGTTGGCCCGGCCCTTCGCCTCTTCAAGGCCAAAGTAATCCCGCAATTGTTATACGCATTCCCGGTTTGAGGTAGTGACCTGCTGGATAAGCTGGAATCACCTCAGAATAATTTTCTTCACACGATCCTGGGTCTCCCCAAGGGTGCTCCATGAGTGATCTTGAGAATGGAGACAGATGTGAGTTCTATAAGGCTTCAGGCGACGCTTCTATTGTTTACATTCTGGCTCAGAGTTGCGGTTTTTCCACCAAACCCCCAATCGCTCTTGGTATTTATAGCAGATGATACAGCTATGGCTTCGTGGTCACACTCTATAGAGAGACTGTATGCAAGGTTGGGCCTGGCAAAAGATCAGCTAAGATTCCTGGAATTGGGGCAGGCTGTAGCCGAAGTTAGACAGATGCTGACGGACCAGGAAGTCCAAGTGGAGGCAGCAGCTTTGCAAATGCAGAGGATAGCCCCCGCTCTAGAACAAATGCCTAGAATATCTGGCCTGGCCACAGGTCCACTGTAGGAGGGTCCTGACATTGCTTAGATGTAACCTTTTCCCATCAGCAGTGGTGGAGGGGAGATACCTCCAAATCTCAGCAAATCTGAGACTATGCCAGAAGTGCGATGAAGCAGTCGTGGATACTGTGGAGCATATTTTGCTACACTGCCCCAGATTTACCTGCCTGAGAAGGGAGTTTCTGGGGAAATACCTAGGGGTTTTCCCTGGTGTAGCGGGGGATGAGTGGAGGTTGCATCTTTTATTAGCCGGAGACAATTCCAGTCGCTCCAGAGCCGTAGCGGCTTTTGGGGCTAGGCTATTGGGGCTGATAGCTAGACACTGTGATGCAGCTACCCAGGGACTAAGCCAGGGTACGCCCTGAGGAGGAGCTTGACAACTGTTGGACAAAGGAGGGATGGGAGGCAAACCGCTAGAAGGAACATGCTTGACAGGAGAAGTAGGGGGCCCGGAGGGCAGGAGCCGGAAGTATGCGGGACTTCAGGGGTACCTGCCTCCTCGGTAATGGCTTCCCAGCACTGTATTGGGTACCCAGTATCGCCACTTGTTACCCAATTGGGACGGGCAGCGAGTGGGCTGTGAGGGAGCACTGGTCGCTAGAGAAGCTAGCCTAAAGGGGGGGGGGTCCGGGGAACCTCCATAGTGGAAAGACGGGGGCTCATTGTGGGTATGGATATGTTTATAGAACACTCTGGAGTACTGAACCCTGAAGCCATACCTATACCAGGTGGAACCACTGAATTTAACTATCGAATCTAATATAAGCCCAGGAGGGTGATTGTATATACCCCTGCCTGCAACAAGTTATAATTCTGTTAAGTATAAGGATTTCCGTGTATGTTTGTATATACACGTGTGCATAGTTTGTCTATGTATTACCTTGTTTTAGGCTATGGCGAAAGCTAATGCCGGAATAAAAATTATTATTATCATAGCATTTAGAATAGTTAATAGCAGTTAGATTTAGTGTAGATAAATAGATATAATATTAGATTAAAAAAATAAATTAAAAAAAGCCATATAAAAACAAAAAAACCAAATAAAAAACAAAAGAAAACCATATAAAACCCAATAAAAAAACAAAAAAACATAAAAAACAAAAAAACACCCATAACATTCAGGGCCGGCCCCAGGGTTTGTGAGGCCATGTGCAAAGTCTTGGTGCGGGGCCTAATTTGCATAATTAGACACCACCTAATTATGCAAATGTATACATTTACATAAAACTTACTCCCTCTGGACAGGAAGGATTCCCATTCTCCACCTCTCCGAGCAACCATGGAGAAGCATGGCCTCCTAATGCTTCCCCCCCTCCCCAGCCGAGTGTCTACCACCACTCCCCAGGAGTGGTTCCACTGCAGGGGCAGCCAAGCGGGCAGTGACACAGGCACAGAGAGACTGACTGCGTCCACTGCCTTACTGGAGGAGGGGCCAGGGGGTGAGCTTAGCCAGTCTGGCCTCCAGGGCCTGTTGCTTCTTGCTGCCAGTGCCGCCTGTGCCTTGTGCACGCATGCGGTGTGACCAGTCCAGAGGTGCTGCTATCACACACACAAGACACCCAAAATGCAGCTAGCTTATTAAGCGCATTATGCCATGAAAAGAGACATATAACCAGTTCAGTTGTGCCCCCATAATCAGTTCATGCTGCCCCCACCCCATAACCAGTTCATTTCTGCCCCCGCCCCCATATAATCTATTCACGCTGCCCCCACCCATAACCATTTAATTTGTGCCCACGGGGCAGCGTGAATTGATTATATGGGGGTGCAAATGAACTGGTTATGGGGTGCGGGTTTAAAGACAGTATTCCTGTTAGCAATAACTTCATTAAGAAGAGTTAGTGAAATAGCAGCCATAATAATCTCAGAACCATATTTGCAGATTTATTTTCCAAGACAGAATAGATATTGCTTTACATCCTAAATTCCTACCTAAGATAGTATAAGTAAGACAGTTGTGAGAATGTGGCCCTTTTTACACGGGTCTCTCCTCCCAGCCGTAAACACGCAGATTTCTGTGTGTTCATGGGTGGGGGAACCCCATGTGAATGACGTGGTGCACGCGCCCATGGTGAGTGGGGGTGCGTGCGCGCTCGCCTAACACGCATCCCCACTCACCCCCCCACTCATCCCCACGCACGGAGCAACCGGGGGAAATGGTGGTTACTATGTGGGTGTGGATGAGTGGTGGGTGAGTGGGGATGTGTGTGCAGCTGTGTGCATGCCCCATCCATGCACTGGCGCGCCCACGGACTCCCCACCCGGCGGAGCCATGTAAAAATATCATGTGAGGAGCCACTCGAAGAAGAACAGAAGGTTGCTACCTTGCAAACAAGGTTCTTTGAGATGGCTCCGAACATTCTCACAACACCCACCCTTCCAGCCCCGCATGGAATTCTTTTCTTATATTTCTAGAAAGGGTTGAAAGGAACTGTCATTCAGAGGGGGAGGGTTCTTTTTATACCAGAGGAGCTCAAGACCATCATGTGGTCTATTATTTGAACAGGGTGAGCGTGCACAACCCAGTTGTGAGAATGTTGGGAGCCATCTCAAAGAACCTTGTTTACAAGGTAGCAACCTTCTAATCAGCACGTGGGGAGGAGCTGTTTGTAAACAGCCTTATCTCCCAGCCCGATCCAGTGTCCCCGCTGCTGCTGCAGCACTACTAGAAGGCAGAGGCAGGTGAGGGATGGGGTCTGGAGCCAGGGAGGGGAGGAAAAATCACTTTCTGGCGGAGAAGCTGGCTGCAGCCTGCTGCCCAGCCAGGCAAGTGCGGGGCCCCAGCTGGCGGCACACGTGGCACATGCCTGGGGCCGGCCCTGATAACATTTCCTGAACGGCTGAACCGAACAGCCGAATGGCTGAACCAAACGACTGAACGACTGAACCGAACGGCCGAACCCGAACCCGGCGAACGAACTGAACGCAGCCAAACCGAACGGACGAACCGAACGGATGAACCAAACGCAGCCGAACCGCACCGCCAAAACCAAACCGCGATCTGTTCGCCCATCCCTACCCCTTACAAGCATTTTGTGGTGATGATGATGAACACTGAAGTTGAACTTTTACTGCTGCACAGTGCACTGCTGCTCCCTTCTCTGAGTCTCTGGGACTGTGGCAATGATTTGAATGATCTTTTCCCAAGTTTCACTGTCACTCAGTACTAAGCAAAGCAGTGAACTCACTCACCGTGGCCTGCCCCTGTGAAAATTCATGTACCATATGGTAGATAAAATGTGTGTGTGTGTCCCTTCTTCCTTTGGCCCCCAGCCCTGGCCACTGGCAGACATAGTGAGCTACCATCAGTCAAAATTAAAACAGTGTCAAGCCCCTCCGGGGGCTCCCTCCACCTTCGGGGAGGCGTTTGGAGCGGGGATTATCCCTGAGCCCCGTCACGGTAACACTGGGATCATCGACCCTGGCCTCACCCCCATCTCCAGCAGCAATGCAGGACACCCCCCCCGCTCGCACAAGATACACCCCCAGCTTGGCTATAGGTGGAGCGGGGAGAGTCAGGTCCTGACGAGACATGGGCTGTGGCCACGCCCCCTGTACACCACTCTGCACGCTTGCGGGAGCACGCAGGGGGCGGGGCATGGAGTATAAACGCCAGTGCCGAGAAGCACTCGGCACTGGTGATTGAGTTGGAGAGACCGGCCTGTGCGAGAAGCTAAGTAGCAATTGCAAACCCCATGGAGTGCTTTGTGTTGAACCCTGTATTTGTGGACTGTGTATAGTTTATAGCTGATGTTTCCCCCCGTATTGCATCCCTGGCCTGGCAGTAAGCATGAGAGAGTGTGTGGAGTGTGTCTGCGAGGAGTGTGATCCCCCTTCCCCTCCCCCCTCCTCCTGAGGTCCTCTCCCCTTTCCCTCCAAGCGTGCAAGAACCTGGTTTCAACCCCCTTTATTCCTGGGCCCCTTATCCTTATTTCCCGGGCACTGATCCTGCACTCAGCCCCCTTTCCCCCATCCTAGTGTGCGTATTGTGTGTTGGGAGACAGACTGTGACTCAGACTCCCTATAAACACCTGGCGCCCAATGATGATAGGGACCTGGGCACTGTGAGGCCTATAGGTCCAGCCACTATCCTGACGGGCATTTATTCCCAGACAGACCCCCTTCGAACCCGGGACTCTGGGCCAGTGCTTGGGGCAGGTGAGCGTGTGGGTGGCTGAAACCCCCACTCGTGAAGGCCCCTTCCCTAACCTTCCCCCTTCCCCCGTGACAAACAGCACATTTTTCTGAATGAAAAACATTGTAGATTAACTATCAAAGTTATATACAGCTGCGAGAGAAAAAACAACAATTGTACGGATATACTGTATATATTAGGGAAGAGAGCAAAAAAAGGCAGAGAGGAGATTTGAACCCTCATTTTTAGATGAATTCCACTGCAGCAGGCAGGCACATTCACCATATTGATGGTTAAGATAACAATGAGATAATACTCCTAGAGCACCAGATTGCAGACTACCACACCGACCTGTCTCCATGTGCAGAGTAATCAGACCATTTAGTTACACATTTCCAGCGTAGGTGAGGTGTTTGAAGCACCTATTGAACTATATTCCCATACACACACACACAGCAGCTAGAGCAGACTGCAGAGCAGTCTCTGACAGCTCTAGCCTAGAAACATATCCACATGTAGTCGCGGTGGCCCCCGGCGCAGCAGGCAGGGGCAGACAGGGGAAGGGGGATGGTACAAACCATTCAATGATCATTCATATTTATATGATATCTCTCAGTGCCACGGAATCACGCTGAAGGTGGAAGGTGGTATAAAACCACTTCCTGTATTTAGCGATATTTTGTGGCTATTTCGCTAACGTAGGCAACATGGAATAAAATTGAAAATGGCAGAAATGCCGCATCTGCCGCATCTGGCAGCAGCAAATGCGGATTTGCAAAATTATTGCTAGAACCTCTGTGGTAAGTCACATTACGTTCTGCATTTGTGGAATGGAATAGTGGTGCGGCAATACTTGCTGCTGCATCAGCCCTAATGGCAATGGATTGGGGAACTGGGAGGTACACAAACTGCTGGGAGAGGGAGGCTTCTGAAAACACCTGCTGTCAGGAACAGTGACTATCTCAGAAGGTGTTGGAAGGGAGGAGGGCGATGAGTTTTGTTACTTTCTGTGCCTGCCTCACCGCAAGCCCCATTGGCTCCGTGCAGCGTAGCTCATGACCAATTGCAGCCTGCGAAGCCAGTGCTCTGAGGAGAAAAGGGATGGTGATTGGACAGGCTGGCTGCTACTCCAAGCTTCTCCACCCCTGGTGTCTGGAAGTTTGCTCCTCAGTTCACAAACACACACACACACACACACACACACACACACACGTCAGGCAGGGGTCGTGTTTTACTGGTGTTTTTGTTTTACTGCTTTTCTCCCGGCCGAACTCATCTGAACTCGATCCGAACTAACCGAACTGTTTGGTTGTTTCAGAGTTTGGTATCAGGTTCAGTTCGGTCGGTTCAGGTTCGGGTTCAGGTTCAGATTCGGTCATCTGAACTGGCCGAGTTCGGGCCAAACTCCGAACTTCCGAACCGTGTTCGCACATCCTTATTGTCCAAACAAACAGGCTCTTTTGAAATGCACAACCATCATGGTTACAACTACAATGCACAGAAAATGCTGCAAAGGCCAACAGGATTACGTGAAATCCTGGCGCCCACTCTCCTGCTGTTTTGGCGTATATGTAAGACCTGGCTGTTCCGTCAGGCTTTTGGCGGGGGGTAGGGGTGGGGTGGGGCTGGGGATAGGGATGGGGGTTTTCCCCATGTAGGGTATTTTAAATTGTTTTAAAATTTTATTATTGTTTTAAATGAAATGTTGTTCGCCGCCCCGGGCTGCCCTGTGGGCAGGAGGGGCGGGATATAAATTTAAAAATAAATAAATAAATAAAATAAATAAATGGCACACCATAAATGCTGCATAGAGTTTTACAAAGGGAGAAGAGACCCACACCCCAGTCCATAAACCTGTGCACCCCATCAATAAAGCTGGGTAATACCCTTTACCTGCATGCAACCTTGCTTCTGTGCCATGTGTGGGCTAGGGGGTCCCAGAAATGGGTCCCGTGGGTTGCCTGGGTGCATGAGCCCTCCCCTTGCTGGTGGCCGTGGGGTGCTTGGCCACACAATGTCCTGCCTGTCGCCACTCGCCGGTCTGCCTGTGCAGGGTCTGTGTACACCCGTTCCAGTCACCACAACTGCCTGTGGCCTCACTGTGCTGGTCCCGGGTCCCGTCAGCTGGGCAAACACTATACAGTGCCCTCACCTTGCCTGTGCCCCGCTACAAGCCTCAAATACGCCCCCCCCCGGTCATATGTCCCGGGACAGAGGAAGTGACAGGGAGTATGTGTACAACATATTTATTGGAGGGGGACCTGTACAATGGAAGGGGGGGTTAACATCTGGGGGACCTTGCCCCCTTTGGGCCACACCACCGGGGCTCGCAGGCCAGCAAGCCCTAGCTGCAGCCAATTGCAGCGATCGCCGACTGGATGGCCTGGCCTCCCTGTCATCCACTGGCTGCTCCACACCGGCCTCCACTGATGGTCCCTGCGTGGAGAAACAAGAATGGGGTAAGTGATGCATGTGTGCACTTATCTCCCTCCCACGCGGGGGTCTGGGCCACTGGGTGCCCTGTGGACACCCAGGGAGTCCCCTACTCCCCACACGAGCATATCACGTGCCGTAGAGTGATCCCTGATGAAGCGAGCTTTTGTATGGACCCATCCATGGTATTATAGACCATGCACTGTCAGAACGCGGGCTTGCCGCCCCGCCCCCTGATGCCGACCGCCAGCTGAGGGCCCCGCCCCCTGTGGCACAAACTTCGGGAAGTTACCTGGAGCCCCGCCGTCGCCGCTTGTGGCCGCCCCGGGCCCGGGCAGTGCGCCGCGGGCAGGGCCTCCTGAGGACGTCATGGGGCCCCGCCCCCCTCTGCGCCGCTCTGAGCGTCTGCGGGCGCGTGCTGGGGCGGAGCTAGTCCTTTATCTGCCGGCGCTGTGCAGAGCTCTGTGCCGGTGAACAGAGCATTGTGACTGTGAGAGACTGGCCCCTGCGTGACAGCTAAGTACTTTAGCGACCTGAGCCTATTGCCTTGCCTTGTGTTTCCCTCATCTGTGTTCCCTGTACCCCCTCCCTTGCTTATTCTAGTTGGGTAAAGAGAGAGCGTGGACTCCGGTACAAGTGCGGTTTGCAAGAGTCCTTCCCTCCCCCTTCCTGGTGAGAACGCATGGGGTGCAAGGGCCTGCGGGCCAGGGTGCATTTCCCCTCCCTTCCTGGGTTGGTTTCCTTCCTTCCCTTCCTCCTCTGAGTGTAAGCCCTTGGCTCCTGTTCCCCAGACCCTTGGGCCCCTTACCCTGCTGACCTTCACCATTCCTCACTGGAGTTTCCCCCCTGTGTCATTTGAAAGTAGCGCGTGTGTGAAAATCCTTTCCTTTATAAGCTCTGTGCCCTATGATGATAGGGGCCTAAGCTCTTGGTGTGAAAGCATGCTGAGCGGCCCACACACTATCCTGACGGGCAACTGGGAGCAGTGTCTACCCCAACAGAGCGGTCTGCATGACTCAGGTGCATGTGGGTAAACGATTCCCCTCCTCCTCCTATTCCCTACCCCTCTGACCCCTCCTCCTATACCCTACCCCACTGACAGATTCACCGGTCTAAACCCCATGCCCTGGGCTATCAAGATGAATACGGAACACAATATGGAGGAACTGGTCCATGCAGTACAATCCCTGGTG
Organism: Sphenodon punctatus; assembly: GCA_003113815.1. Lineage (NCBI taxonomy): Eukaryota > Metazoa > Chordata > Lepidosauria > Sphenodontia > Sphenodontidae > Sphenodon > Sphenodon punctatus. The sequence goes on from QEPC01005877.1 coordinate 2,078,387, forward strand.
ATGCAAGTAAAAGAGCTACAGGAGCAACACGTGGAGCTTGCGGCCACTGTGACACAGCAACAGCCGGCGGCCTCGCAGGCTGCTATGCTGTTGGCTGCTCCCGTGCCGCAAGCCCCAGTAGCAGGAGCCGCGGACGTTGCGGTGGCCGCCCCTGTGGCTGAGGTGCCCCTTCCGCCAGGGCTCCCCGCTCCGCGAGAGCTGCGGGGACCTCGTATAGAGAAGTTTCAAGGGGATCGCAGGATGTGCCGGGCATTCCTGGCCCTCTGCGACCTTACCTTCACCATGCAACCGGCCACCTATGCCACCGATGCCTTGAAGGTGGCCTTTGTGATTGGAAACTTAGGGGAGGTCACTCTGGAGTGGGCCACGAATTTGCTGATTAGTAAAAGCCCTCTCCTGTCGGATTATCAAGGCTTCCTGCATGAGTTTCGCTTTCTATTTGATCATCCCCACCATCTCCAGGATGCGGAAACGGCTATATTTGTTAGGGTAGGGGGGTGTAGGGATGGGAAGAACCCAGAGGGGACAGAATCTAAGGCGCCAAGGATTTGGGGAATGAGAAAGGATCCCACACACACACTGTTCGCTCGGGCTATTTGCAATCACTATGGAAAAATGACCCCTCAGGTTAACAGTTGGCCCTAGGGCCTTCAAAAGAAGGCAGGCCTTATCATCATCGGGGTGGAGACAACACGGCCCAGAGCTCAGCCCCCACTCGTGCACGTGAATCACGTATCCCACCACCACCTCCTTTTGCCCCACACCACACACGTTGCCTAAGATATTGTTGGGGGGGAAAGACAGGGGGGTGTTGGTGGCAGTGAGGGAGACCGGGGAAGCCAAGAACCAGGGGAGTTGGGGATAGGGAAAATGGAGCCTCCGCACAGGGAAAAGGGGACCGGGGTAACAGGAAGGGAAGGAAGGGACAGGCTGCAAACACTCAGTAATCACTCACTCACCCACTCTCACACTACCCCACTCACAGCCACCACGCACCTACACTTACACCATTCACTCTGCTCCACACACTCTGCTCACACTTCCCAGGCTTCACACTCCTCGCACTCCACGCAATCACCACCGTATTCAATCCACAAGTTCCTCGCAAGGGGCCAGTCTCACAGCTGCGCTGATCACCGGCGCTGCTGTGATGACTGCTTCCTTCTTTTATGCTCCTAGCTCCGCCCCCCTGAGTGCCTGGAGACGTGCTGAACGTCGCACAGGGTCCAAGTGCCCTGCCTCTCTGTGCTGCTGCTCTATTGGGGAATCCCTTATGCTTGTGACGTGATGCCGCTCTGCCCTGCCCCTCTCTGCGGGGTTTCCCCTCTTGCCTCCACGCTGGAGGGATCTCCTCTGGTGTCTCCGTTTTCCCTGCAGCCCCCACCGGGCCTGCCCCAGATGGGACCTTATAATATTGAGTCTCTGACAAGGACGAGCGCCCCTTATGGAATACATCACGCAGTTCCAGCAGTTGGTCCTGGAGTTACGGTGGTCAGAAGACGCGCTCAGAGTACATTTTCGAAGGGGGCTCGCAGATGACCTCAAGGACCAACTAGCCTATGTTCCGCTCTCAGATACGTGGACTAGGCCCGCGGCTTTAGCCCTCCAAATAGATGCCCGCCTTATGAAGAGACGTCGAGAAAGGCGACAGGAAGGAAGGAATCCTCCTCTAAGAAGCCTCCCTTCTGCTTCCCCCCATGCTGACGGGGCCGGGCTGGCCTCTTCCAGAGCCTGAACCTATGCAGCTGGGTGCTTCCCGGGCCCCGCTTACAGCCGAAGAACGAGAACATAGGCGGCGAACATGAGCGTGTTTCTATTGTGGGGACGCGGGGCACTTTATACAGGAATGCCCCGCCTTGCCCCCTTTTCGGCGACAGGCGGAAAATTCCAGGGGTCGGGATGGGCAGGGGGCGTCCCGACCATGAAGAGCATTTCCTCCCTCACGTCCAGGACTCCGCTGCATCTTTGAGTGCCAGTCACGATAAGTATACCTCCCCATAGATCGCTGATAGTTTGGGCCCTGGTAGATTCCGGCGCCTCGGTGAACTTCATCGACGGGAACTTGGTGTGGTCGTCGCAAATTCCTCTCCAGCACAAGGAAAGCCCCGAAGCGGTGCAATGTATTGACGGGTCCCCCCTGATTTTGGGTCCCGTCACTCACCAAACCCTTCCTTTTCTCTGTACCATGGGGACACATCAAGAGTTGCTCTCCTTTGATGTGGTGTGTACCCCCCTCTTCCCCATGGTCTTGGGACTTCCCTGGCTTATGCTCCATGAGCCTCACATACGATGGGCTCGACGTCAACTCTGCTTTACGTCTTCATATTGTAAGCAACACTGTCTGCTTCCGGCGCCACCTTGTTCTTCGCGGATCGCCGTGAGCAGCTTATCCCAAGGCTTGATGAGGGACCTTCCTCCCGAATATCGAGAATTCACGGACATCTTTAGTAAAAGCCAGGTGGCCCAACTCCCGCCACGCCGCCCCTATGATTGTCCCATTGATTTGATGCCAGGCACAGAGCCCCCGTTTGGGCGCATCTATGCTCTCTCCGCCCCTGAACTGGTAGAGCTACGGAGATACCTAGATGAAGCCCTTAAAAATGGGCATATCCATCCAACTTCACCCGCAGGAGCCCCCATTGTGTCCAAAAAGGATGGGCGTCTGCGCCCTTGTATAGACGACCGGGGCCTTAACAGCGTAACCATTAAAAACCGTTACCCCCTGCCGCTTATTCCTGAACTGTTAAATCGCTTACAAGGGGCCCGGATCTTTACAAAGTTAGACCTCCGCGGAGCCTACAATCTACTCCAAGTACGCCAGGGAGACGAATGGAAAACGGCTTTCCGTACCCGATACGGGCACTTTGAGTACCTTGTTATGCCATTCGGGTTGGCCAATGCCCCAGCTGCCTTCCAGCATTTCATCAATGATATATTTCGAGACATTTTGGATACCTCTGTCATCGCCTATTTAGACGATATCCTCATCTACTCCTCCTCCTATGCCCAGCATGTGCAGCACGTAAAGCAAGTACCTCAATGGCTACGGACTCACAAACTTTATTGTAAGCAAGAAAAATGTGCTTTCCACCTCAACACAGTGGACTTCTTGGGTTTTGTCCTCAGCCCTGAAGGAATTCAAATGGATCCCAAGAAGGTGCTCACAATTCAACAATGGCCCCCACCCAAGTCGGCCAAGGTCCTCCAGCGATTTTTGGGTAGTATCAATTATTACCGCCAATACGTGCCCCGCTATGCAGATGTCACCAGTCCCCTTACCCGATTGCTAAAAAAGGATCAGTCTTACCTTTGGACCTGAGAACAAGAGCATAACTTCCAATTCCTGAAAGAAACCTTCATGCAGGCCCCCCTACTTTAACATCCGGACTTTGAAAAGCCTTTCTATGTCGAGGCAGATGCATCAAGTGTGGCCCTGGGAGCTGTCTTACTCCAACCAAACTCCGAGAATCGGTGCCTCCCTTGTGCTTATTATTCCCGGCAGCTGTCCCCTGCAGAAAGGAATTACACGGTCTTCGATCGAGAACTCCTTGCTATTAAAGCAGCTTTTGAAACCTGGCGGCACTATCTGGAAGGGGCGCAGCATCCAATAATCATGACCACAGACCATAAAAACCTTACTTTTCTCCAAACAGCCCAGATCTCCAACCCTGGCATGCCTGCTGGGCACTTTTTTTTGCACGTTTTACTTTTACCATCCAGTACCGTCCAGGCAAAATGAATCTCTTGGCAGACGCCTTGTCCCAATATCAGGAGGGAAAAGACACCGACGCACAGCCGAAAGGCCCAATCCTCGAACGCCAAGTCTTTGCCGCCACAATTCCGTCCCTCGAAGGGTTACAACAGGCATCCGCCAGAGAACTCCACCCCTCTGAGAACAACTCCTTTACCTTGGAAGGGGGACTTTACAAAAGGGGGCAACAGATCCTGGTGCCATCCTCCTGCCAGGCCCAGTTGTTGTGGGCTCACCACGATGCTCCCTTGGCCAGACACCCCGGGTCGGAATGCACCTTAGCCCTCCTCCAACGCCAATTCTGGTGGCCGACGGTGGCTGTGGATGTACATCGATACATGCAAGCCTGCACCACCTGTGCTCCAACTTACAATCCTGCCTTCAGGGCCCTGGAAACGGCTTGGACTCGACTTTATAGTAGAGCTTCCCCCCTCCAGGGATACAACATGGTCCTGGTAGTGGTGGACCACTTCACAAAGATGGCCCACTTCATTGCCTGCAAGGGTCTCCCCACCGCTCAACGCACGGCCCTTTTATTCATTCAACATATAATGAAACTCCATGGATGGCCAGCAGAAATTATTAGTGACCGAGGAACACAGTTCGTCTCCCGCTTCTGGTCAACACTGTTTAAGACATTTCAAGTTCAATTAAAACCTACAACAGCATAACACCCCCAAGCTAATGGGCAAGTGGAGCGAGTCAACCAGAACTTGGAGCAATACTTGAGATGCTACATCGATTACCTCCAGGAAGACTGGTATGCATGGATCCCGATGGCAGAGTTCACATACAATAACACGCCCAATGCCTCCCTGGGAAGTTCCCCTTTCTTCGTCTCTTACGGTTATCACCCCCAGATGACGGTACCCGATCTCCCTTCAGTGACTGTCCCCGCAGCAGGAGCATTGGCTCAACAGCTACAACAAGTCCACGCGCTCACTAGAACATCATTGGAGAAGGCGCGCCAAGCATATAAGCGCTATGCCGACCGTCGCCGATGCACGACCCCAACACTCCAACCGGGCGACATGGTATGGTTGGATCGCCGGCATTACCCCTCTCACCGACCTTCATCTAAATTGGACCATCGATACCTCGGACCCTTCCCTGTCCTAAAGCAGGTAAACAAGGTTACTTACACCCTTCAATTGCCCTCCACATTACACATCCACCCCACCTTTCATATCTCTTTGCTGAAACCTGCCAACAGTCTGAAGGCACCCCTCCGGATGGAGACCAACGCTGACTCTATGGGACAAGGCCCGGATCCCGTGTATGAGGTCCGTGCCATTTTAGATGCAAAACTACGCCGGGGATGGCTCCACTATCTTATCGATTGGAAGGGGTTTGGCCCAAGCGACCATTCCTGGGAACCTGCCTCCCACGTCTCCGCCCCCTGACTCCTCCATTTTTTTCATCGTCGACACCCGTAGAAACCTGGACCGGCAAGACCGGAGCGGAGGGGAGCCTCGAGGGGGGGGGGGTACTGTCAGAACGCGGGCTTGCCTCCCCGCCCCCCGACGCCGACCGCCAGCTGAGGGCCCCGCCCCCTGCAGCCCGAACTTCAGGCAGTTACCTGGAGCCCCGCCGCTTGTGGCTGCCCCGGGCCCGTGGAATGCGCGGTGGCTGGGGCCTCCTGAGGACGTCATGGGGCCCCGCCCCCCGCCGTGCCACTCTGAGCATCTGCGGGCGCGTGCTGGGGGCGGAGCTAGCCCTTTATCTGCCGGCGCTGTGCAGAGCTCTGTGCCGGTGAACAGAGCGTTGCGACTGTGAGAGACTGGCCCCTGCGTGACAGCTAAGTACTTTAGTGACCTGAGCCTATTGTGTTATTGCCTTGCCTTGTGTTTCCCTCGTCTGTGTTCCCTGTACCCCCTCCCTTGTTTATTCTAGTTGGGTAAAGAGAGAGCGTGGACTCCGGTACAAGTGCGGTTTGCAAGAGCCCTTCCCCGCCCCTTCCTGGTGAGAATGCGTGGGGTGCAAGGGCCTGCGGGCCAGGGTGCATTTCCCCTCCCGTCCTGGGTTGGTTCCCTTCCTTCCCTTCCTCCTCTGAGCATAAGCCCTTGGCTCCTGTTCCCCAGACCCTCGGGCCCCTTACCCTGCTGACCTTCACCATTCCTCACCGGAGTTTCCCCCCTGTGTCATTTGAAAGTAGCACGTGTGTGAAAATCCTTTCCTTTATAAGCTCTGTGCCCTATGATGATAGGGGCCTAAGCTCTTGGTGTGAAAGCATGCTGAGCGGCCCACACACTATCCTGACAGGCAACTGGGAGCAGTGTCTACCCCAACAGAGCGGTCTGCATGACTCAGGTGCGTGTGGGTAAACGATTCCCCTCCTCCTCCTATTCCCTACCCCTCTGACCCCTCCTCCTATCCCCAACCCCACTGACATGCACGTTCCAGTACAGCTTCACAGAGCTGGTACACTTGCCTCAGGCTATGGCCATTGCTCCAAATCTCATGTAGTGCATGTGCTCGGTGTGGGTTCTATACTGTGTTCCCTACCAGGGTCTTGCCTTGTGTAGTTCCCCTACTTCCCATGACCCACCCACCAACACCCATGGAGCAGGCGGGAAGGAGCCAGCATGTTCCGTGGGTGGAGATGGGTAGAGATGGGTGGAGATGGGTGTTCAACACCCAACCATCAGTGTAAAAACCAAAACACCCACACCCATGGGAATGGTTCCACTGAGACCACAGAGAGATGGCTAGAGAGGCCATGCAAGTGCCCCCAAGCAGACACGCCCACCTGGGGAGACGCTAATGCCTGCCCAGGAGCCCTCAAAAGGGTTCCAAACCAAGACATGGGTGCGCCGGCTCCCAGAATGTCAGGACAGAAAGCATCTGACAAGACAAAGGGAGCCAGCACTGCGACTCATGCAGGATGGGACAGGGTAAGCAGAGGGACCCCGGGAGGCCCAGGGGAGGGGGGATGGCCCAAAGGATGGGGGAGGAGGTGGGAAGGATGGCTAAACACAACACACTTGTCCTGCCACAGGGCCAAGGGTAGACTGCGGCGCCCATGCTGCCCACATCCCCTGAGACCCCCACAGCCATGGAGCATGGGGAAGGGAGCATGACCGGCTTCTGCACATCAGTAGCAGAAGCCAACCAGAGGGAGCACAGGGCAGGCAGCTGACAGCTAACCATTTCCACCTCCACCTCCAAGAGAGCACACAGACACAGAAGCAATGCACCACCGGGGAGATGGCTGAGGAGGTCCTCCGTAACAGTCAGGTAAGCCGCCTGTGCCCCCTGGGGGGAGTGGGGAGAGATCCCCCCAAGGGAGCTCAGGTGGGCTGTGGGGCACATACTAACCCCTCTGCAATACCCCCAACAGGAGATGACCACCTTAGCAGTCACCACAGCTCGGCCCCAAGCCACTAAGCTGGAAGGCCCCACACACACACGGTACCCAAAAGGGGGAGCCCTGGTCAAGGCAGGAGACCAGGGTCTTCATACATGTG
>QEPC01005877.1:2091820-2108386 GCA_003113815.1 Sphenodon punctatus
TCTCGGCCAACAAGGTGTTCCAGAAGGCTACGAGATCATCGACCGAGCGGGTGTCAAGGTCCAGGGGAAACTCCCCCAGAGCATTCCGGAACTGATCCGGTTCCATAAGTCTCCGGGGGCGGACCGATCTAATAAGTCCTGCACCCCATTGGGGACTGACATGCACCAGGATGGGGGTATGCTGGAGATCGAACTGGCTCCTGTTCGTGAGCAGGTGCCAACGCCCCTTGAGCAGCCTGAATTCCCGCTCCACCATGCTCCAAGCCGACGAAAGGTGTTCAGTGAAGAGGCGGCGGTCTGGTGTGCGGGCCATGGGATAGGCCCTCATGAGTCAGGGGCTCAGCGGGTAGGTGGGGTCTCCTATCACCACAGGGGCCATGGAGACCCCCTCAATGACCCGGTACAGGTTGGGGGCTATCTTCCCATCCAATATGCATGCATAGAAGGGGAAGGCCCGCAGTATGCGCACATCATGGCTCCTCCCTGACTGGCCAGTGTAGACATCAGTAAACAAGGCCCTGTGATCTACCAAGGCCTGGAGATTGATAGAGAACATCTGCTTCCGGTTCAGGTAGTCCGTCTTGGCATGTGGGGGCTGGATAATAGGGATGTGGGTGCTGTCTGTTGCTCCTATGCAGTGGGAGAAGCCCAGGTCTTCAAAGCTGTGGATCACAACCTCTGGATCCCGGAGCTGGATGACCCGCTCAAGCAGCAGCTCCACTATCAGGTCACACACATCATGGAACACCCTTTTAATGGTCGCGGATCCCAACCCGAACTGCTCCGCAACACTGACAGGAATCGGGGGCGGCCAGCCTCCACACAGCCATGGCCAAGAGCATCCCTGGTGGCAGCTGATACCACATGTTGGTCTCCAGCCTCCGGAGATGAGGATTCAGGAGCTCTCTGAGCCAGACCGACAGGGAGAAGGTCATACGGAAGTGGTCCATCCATTCGTCGTCCGTCCAGGTGGCAAGCATGTTCACACACCAGTCACTGCTGCGTGAGCGCATTAGGGATGTGTATGTCATTTTTGTTATTACAATAACGTAATGACAATTGTCATTTTTGTTATCATTATTGCAATAACGAAAACAACCGAGAATAACAACAACAATAACGAAAATGACAATGTTGTTATCATTGTCATTATTAGTGACAGTTGCAGTTTTGTTTTTGATGGAAATGGAGAGGGGAGGAGGGAGCAGACATCTTGGAGCCCTAAAGAGGCTTGAACTCTTGAACTGTGCCTGTGTTGGGAGGGGTGAGCAGCTCCGCAGTATCTGATGGATGCATCGCTGGCCAATGAGCAGCGCAATCAATCAATCAATAATATTTTATTTGTTGGGCAAAGTCCTTTACAAATTCCCATTGGTCAGCTACCAAATGGGATACATAAATTGAAATAACTGGAACCCCGGTTAACATCAATATATTACAGAGGGGACTTGTCCCGTAAAATAACTAAAATTCCTGCAAACCTAATTCAGCTACATCTTACATTCCCCCTGACAAAAAGGGTTAAAGGCCCGTCAGAACAATATAGTTTCTCCTAAAGTCAGGGGTTCATAAATGCACGCTTAACCCCTCCTGGACCGGGCCAGGGTCTCCACAACCATGTTGCCACCTCGCCTCTCTCTACGATTTGGGAAAATAAGGACTGCGGATGCCTTGAATAGCAAGGGCAAACCTTGCTATGGATCTCGCTTGTTCAGTGTCCGCCGGGTTAAGCAGACACTGGAGCCCCTTGGAGATTAGATCCCGGCCCGCACATATCCTCCCCAGGTATTTACATCTGGGGCCCACCAGGGCGGGGCACTGGTATATCATATGCTCGAGAGTATCAACGTCCCCTGAGTGGCATAAGGGGCAAATCCATAGGGCCCAAGGTACCTTCTTATATCGGCCTTCCCATACCGCCGAGTCCAGCATATTAATCCTCATTTTGAGGAAGGCATCCCGCACCCTGGCATTTTCCCATACAAAAAGGTAGTATGGAGTGGCAGATTCCTCGTTATAGGGAACATAAGCTGGAATGATCTTCTGAGAAGTCATCAGTTCCCTCTCAGCTTACAAAGACTGATCTAAGATCCGCCTTTTGAGCAAGCTTCTCGTTGCCGACCTTCCTAGCTGAGCCAGGTTCTCCACAGAGAACCCCAAAAGGTGAATTTCTCGCTCGACCCCTCTTAACCATGGGTCCCCCAGCCCATTCTCCAGAGTTAATGTTAGTAGGGACTCCCCAGGGGAAGGAAATAAAGCCGTCTTGGCCCAGAAATTAACCACCACCTGGAGAGCATGAGTTCTGAGGGGAAGGACACGCGCCTCCGCTCTTAGGATTACCTGTGGGGTCCCTTTTGGCACTCCCATAATCGCTCTCAGGAAGCTGTTTTGGATAGGCTCCAGGAGTACCAGAAAGGAAATGCCCCAAATGGGTATTGCATACAGCAATTGGGCGATGACCTTGGCTCTGAATAAACGCAGAACAGGTAGAACCAATTTTCCGCCTTTCCCATAGAAAAATTTTACTATAGCCATGGAGGTTTTCTTAGCCAGGGCTTGGGCGGCTACCAAGTGAGCTCTCCAGCCTCCGTTGGAGGCAAAAAGGACCCCCAGGTATTTGAAGTGCTGTACCTGCTCTATGAGGTTTGGACCTATTACCCAACGCTGAACTTTCTGGGCACCTCTGCTCCCTACCACCAGGACCTTGGTCTTGTGGTAATTGATAGATAAAAATTCTGCCTGGCAGTAGTCCCCAAAAGTTTGCACAGCACGTCTCAGGCCAATGCTGGTTTGTGCAATCAGAACCATGTCATCCGCATATAACAACACAGGGATCCTATGCCCACCTATCCTCGGAGCATGCAGATCTGCTCTTTGAAGGGTCTGCACTACATCATTTAGATAAACATTGAAGAGGGCCGACGCTAAGAGGCAACCCTGACGCACACCCACTTGTACCTGTATCTCTTTTGATAGGGCCCCATTCCTGTTATAACGGACCCGCAATGAATTCCTCTCATGGAGTTTCATTATCAAGAACAGGAGTCTGGGGTCTATGGCTAGAGCTCTTAACTTGGACCAGAGGCGTTCCCTGCAAACCGTATCAAAGGCTTTTTCGAGATCTATGAAACATAGATACAGTTTTTTACTAAAAGCCGTGTATTTGGTAATTAGCGCAGATAGCACCAGGACGTGGTTTGTCGTGGCTAGCCCTCCCCGGAAGCCTGCCTGCTCGGGCTCAATTAGGTGCTCCGAATTCAGCCATTCTTGAAGTCTATTTAGCAGTAGCTTAGAATACAATTTCACTGCAATGCTGAGAAGGCTAATTGGCCTATAGTTGCCAGGCTGATTAGGATCTCCCTTTTTGTAAATAGGCACCACTATACTGGACAGCCAGGCCGACGGGAAAAGCCCTGAATCACTGATGTAAGTAAAAAGGGGTGCCAGAATTTCCGCCCACCTTACAGGATTACTTTTTAAGATCTCTGGGGTAAGAAAGTCTGGACCAGGTGCTTTCCCTGGTTTTAAGCCAGTTATAAGTTCTATTATCTCCCCTGGCAGTACTGGGGCCCATCCTGGAAAACCCTTAATAGAGCCGATATCCACTTCTATTGGTACTAACTTGGCCCTTGAGAAAAGTGCCTTATAAAAATTTTCCCAGACGAGCGGGTGCAGGCTAGCCATACCACTACAACTGCCCCTAGGCTGCGCTGCTCGAATAATGGACCAGAATTCCCTAGAATCCCTTGAATTTTCAGCAGAGGTAAGAAGTGCCCATTGCTTTTTTTGATGACTGCTTATTTTTAAAGCTAGCAATTTCCGATACTCTGCACGAATAAGAACCAATTTGACACGGGTAGCATGGCAGGCATTTTGTTTAAGATTTCTGGCTAAACGACGCAGAAAGGTACAGAGTCTGCAGCAATCGCCATCAAACCAGGTAGGAGAGGACCTATCTCTCTGACCTACACCTCACAGATTGTATCCCCTCGATGTAATTAAGGGGGTCATTTCAGTCAGCAAGAGCTCGAACCACCCTATAATACCAGATCCTTGTGCTGAAATTTTCCCCACTAGGAAACTCCCTAGAACAGACTCAAAAAACTCTATCATTGCTCTATCTCGATCATCCGTCCATCTGGCATGCACCCGTGGGGGCTCGCTATCCACAAAAATGGGAACACTTTCCACTCCACGAGTATCCGCCTTGGGCGGAGCAATATCAAGAGATAACACTAAGGGTAAATGGTTAGAAACATGGAGGGGAACCACCTCCAACCTTCTGACTGCCAGAAACAGACAAGATGTCACCATAAATAAATCCAGCACACTAGACCCCTGGGGGGCATGAAAGGTAAAATTACCTGACTGGTCTCCGTTAACTCGACCATTAATAATAATTATATCAAACTCTGTCAGCAAGCGTTCTATGTTTTCCTTCCTAGGCCCAACCACTTGGTCTAAGGAATGAAGGTGAGGTATATATAAAGGATCCGCCGTATCCTCCAACCCCACAATGCCTAACCCTATTGCGGGATTGCCTAGAGCAGCGCAATCAGACCCCAGCAGTCTCATGGCAGTCTCTGCTTGCTCAATGCCTGCTGCCTCCCAAAACCAATCAGGGGGCTGTGGGAGAGAGCACTGCAACCCTTTATAATGAGCGAACCATGTGTTTCTGTTTTCCTCTCTGTTTTGTGAGAGCTCTCTGCTTGTCAGGTTGCGTTTTACAGAACTGGTGCTTGCACACAAATCTATTACCAATTCCTTTCCTTCCTGATACAACCTACCTTTTACTTTCTCCCTTTCCCTGCCCTGTACATGATGATAGATAGATAGATAGATAGATAGATAGATAGATAGATAGACTGACTGACTATAGGCATTTAGATAGATATTAGTTGTGTACAACATATATAGAGAGATTAGATATATAGGTATTTATGCTAGTCTATTTTTTTATATTAGGATTGTAGGATAGGTTAGGTTTAGTGTATTTATAACTAGATCATACAGTACTTCTTTAACTGTGTGGCACTTGTTTACAATGAGAAAGGGAAGAACTACTAGTTCAGTCTCTGGGGCAGGTGGCCCTGGTAAACTGCGAGGCCATGGGCGTGGGGGAGTTCGCAAGCCTGCTGCCACTTCTGCATCTGCTGGCAGCCCACCATCCAAGCTGAAGAGACCTGATTTTTTCCCCTCAAGGTGGCAGGTCTTATCAGGGGAACAGGCTGCAGCAGAGATCTTGGGAGTGGCATCTAGTGTGGAAGGCAGGGAGCCCCAGCCTTCCACTAGTAGTAGCAGTGGCACTGAAGGAGGGAGCTGTTGGGATTTTATTAGTGGTCAAAAACCAAAACCCCATAGGTTCACTGCCTACTGTGCCAGGACCTGTTAGACCTCTGGCTAGGCATCAGCAGAGTTTACACACAACAAAAGAAAATAGCTCGAATTCTCAGTAGCAACAGTTTAGAAGTAATCAACACCTTGGATATTGTTTCTAGATTAAAATAATCTACTTTATTGAGAAATACATTGTGATAGGAAAGGCTTATCCCTAGATCTGTCTATCTAGCTGCCACCAGCATGGTGGCTGGTCATGTTGAAGGTCAGAGGAAGAAGAGAGGAATGGAGAAAGGTCAGGAAGAAGGAGGAAGTCCAGTAGGAGCTTCCTGGGCACATCCCAGCTGAGAGGGGGAAGGGGGGCTTAGAAGCAGAGATCAGAAAGGTTAAAGTGACACACACACTAACTCACTATCTCTACTCCCAATGCCCCTAGTGATCATTAGGGTTTGTTGGTGCAAAAGGTTGATGTCATCTGGAGCTGTTTCCCCAACAGGAGCCAAGGGCAAGGGGTGTGTGTGTAGCAGCATCACTACACCCCCCCCCTCCTGAAGCACCGGCAGCAGCTGGCACTGCTCATGCTGCAAGGTGGAAGCAGCAGCAGCTGCAGCATGCGTGGTGTGGAGCTGGGCAGGAATGAGGGGAGTGAGGAGGAGGCAGAGGAGACACCTGTTGATGCCGATCCACCTGTAGCCACATTGGGGACATAGGAACCAGCCCTGAGCTGTGGCACTAGGGGTTCAGGAGGGCGCCCCAGGGGGGCTGTGTGACAGCAGCCGGGTGGCCTGCTTTCACTGTGGGAAGGTAGTGTGCCGTGGGAATAAGAAGGGGAATCTCAGCAACAATGGCATGAATTCCCACCTGAGGACCTGGCATAGGGCTTTGCTGCTGCAAGAGACATTAGAGAATGTGGACAAGTGGGTTCACAGCCAGCAGCAAGCACGAGCAGCAGCAGACCTTCCCCATCTTCATTCCCCCACCAACACCACTACTTCATTCACCTTCCATCCTCACGCACAAACCAAACCACACACATACACACACACACACAGAGCTACAACACACACACACACAAGGTCACAACCAATTCACTTCACTTCACACAAGCCAGCCAGGCACCACGCCACAGCACACGAGAACACATGCGATCAAAATACTGTTTCTGGTTTTTGGTTTCACGAGATCACGAGACCAAACAATATCAATAAGGATAACGAAAATAAAATCTTCATTTGAAATCGGTATCGGTATCGATAATGACAATAATGAAAGTGACAGTGTCATTATAACAATAACAATAAAACAACACATTTTGATAAAGACAAAAATAACAATAACAAAAAATGACGTGGGGCTCTGGTGCACATTCCTGGAGCGCTTCCAATTCAGCCTCCGCATTGAGACAATGGGCATTTTTAGACACACGTTAAAGTTCTGGATGTTCCAGTCTTCTGGGTTTACAAATCCACAAGTAAGTTTTGGATTCATTTTTCGCACACACACTGCCCTGAGGCAGTTCCTGGATGCATTCTTCACCTAAACACTTCCCTGAGGCAGCCTAAAGTAGCCACAGCTGTAAACGTGGCAGGCTGCTATGGAAACCAAGTGACCACAGCTGCCTGGAGCAAAGCAGTTTACTGGGAAAACCTTTTACACACAAATGTTCTGGGAGAAGTTTCACACAGAAGTTCAAAGATCCAGATGTTTAAGATGTGGATGAGTGATTTAGACACACAGAAAGTTCTGGATGTTAAAGCAAACATCCAGGAGAAATGTGTCTCTAAAAACACCCAGTGACATGGAGCCTGTATACGTTGAGTGGCCACCGGGACAGTACGAGGTGCATGTCCTGGGACACCGCTGTTCTGAAGATAGAATGTCAGAGGGCAGCTACCCTCTGTGTCCACTGCAACAATGCAGCTCAGTACAGGTTGGCCGCTCTCCTGCACAATTCGCCATGGTTGTAGAAGCAGTGACCTGGCAGTAGTAGCTAGGGCTGATGCGGCAGGAGGTTTTACCGTGCCGCAATTCCATTCCGAAAACTAGGCATCCAATGTTGCACCCTGCGGAATTCCCCTTGGTACCTCCGCGATTCTGCGTTTGCCACTACAAGAATCCGCAGATGCGGCATTTCTGTGCTTTATTTCTTTTTCCGATCGTCGCCGTTGTAGCATATAATCGGTGGCCTTTTTCCGCCTTCCGCCAATTTAATATATGAGACAGAGTCATGAGCGTTTATCACGGTTCTGCGAACGGAGTGCAGCACCGGTGCGCTGCTGCGCAGTGCGCAATGCATGTGTGTGCTGTGCTGACTGGCAGTGGTGACTGCTGGTGCACTGTTGTCCCTCTGTGCCGCAATCACTGCCTATTCTTCTCAAATACATACATGCACATGTTCTGGGTCAGAGTTCAAGTGACGGTGTTTTTATTAAATGGGAAATTGATCTTTTATGTAAACATAAATTGATCTCCAAACTAAAAAATTTTGAGCAAAACTCCTGGTGGGAGTTTAAGGTGAACTGTGTATTGGCTGACTGAGTCATTTTTTACATCATAGGACTGGTCCAGAAAGTAGAAGGCGAATGAAGTGTGAAGTCCATGCAGAAGAGTTTGTTACAAACCTCATTCCGCACTTCCTCAGTCTAGAAGAAGTCACAAAAGAACAACAGAACTCTGTTGACAGTTGTTAAAGTTCCTGCTTGCTGTACAATTTGAAGCTGTTATTCCATGGGTTCAAATCCCCACTGTTTGGTGTCACTTTAAAAAAATGTAAATTTTTTTTACATTACTCTTATTCTAGGTTAATCATAAAATTATTGCTGTGTTGTGTGTTATTTGAACACAACGAGCAGTGTCCCCTCCTTCTCCCTCTAAGCACTCGAAGTCACAGGCACAGCTGAGAGATGAGCTCAGCTGAGTGATTGACATTCATTTGTATCATTGAAAGTTTGCCTTCTAGTGTGCGAGGGAGGGCTAGCATTAAACCTGTGTATGTGGGCACTCACACTCATAATGTTACTTCAAATTAAATATAAATACTGTTCTCTTCTACTTTTTAATTAAAAATTATATTTTTATCTTTAAATGTTAACTTAAAACAAGAATGATCACTCTGTGTCTCTCTACTGCTTTTACTGACGCGTGCTACGCTGCCCTATACCATCCTGACTCCCCTCCACCATGCTCCTCCCACCAGATAGACAGAGTGAGACGGCTTAAAGCTGTAGCCAGACGGACCTGCCCCACCTCGCCCACACGGCACGGGTCATTTCATTAGTAACGCGGACACACATTAATAAGCAAAGTCCTTCCCTGTGATTGACAGCTGACAGCCACAGGCATTTAACACAGGGAGGCAGGCTTTATTTCACAGTGGCCATGTGAAAGCATGGCCCCCTCTAAGCCCTCGGAGTCACAGTCACAAACGATTATGAGCTGAGTGAATTCAATTTCTGAATGAATGTGAATGACACATTCACATTGTGAATTCACATTCATGGCCCAGGTGTGTGAATGACATTCATCTGCACCACACACCCGCCGCCACACCTACCTCTTTGTTATGTTAACAGTTAACACTAAACAGCTAACTGCAGTACGTAGGGTTGGGAGTGAACGTTACATGAACTCCCCCCCGTCCCCACCCTCTAACTAAGCATTAGGAAACTATAAGTGTCCCCCCCCACTCCTGTACCCTCCCCCCCCCGGCCGAGAGTGTTTCCAAGTTCCAACTTGCCATGTACCTGGCTGGTATATAGTTTTAAATGTTTGATTGTGGTTAAACTGTGGTTAGTGTCATGTCAGAAAACACCCTTAGTGCACTCACTGCATCTGCATCTATCTCAATTCTTGATTGCAGAAACAGTAGAGATATACAGGCAGGGGAGGGACTGTGAGGGAAATAGCATTAATTAATCCAATGTTATTCAGTTACAGGAAACTCCTCCCTCCCACCATACAACTGTGTCCTCTTTAGTGTGACTAGTAGTTGGTCTGGCTGGCTCAACTGTCTATGGATGGCTAAGCTATATTCTTCTGCTCGTAACAACCCCCTCCCCCCCAACTCTGTTTGCCCCACACTGGCACTGCCATTCCTGCCTCTTATAATTTATAAGAGCCTTTGTATATGGATTGTGTAGTTAACAAAGTACAGTGATATAATCCCCTAAGAGAAAGAGTGATTTTCTGAGACAGGTCCCTCCACCACAGTGGGCTTACAATCGAAGATGGACAAGGATGAGGGGATGGGGGAATGCTCAGGGAAAGACAGATACACATGTATTCCCATTTTACATATGGGGAACTGAGACTCACTTGTGACTTCTCCAATGCCACTCAGTGATTTCACTGGCTATTTCAATTTGAGCCCTGGTCTCCTAGGTCCAAGTCCAGCACCTTATCTACACATTTAGAGCTTTAAAAGAGTCCTTCTCGTGTGGCTCAGCATCTCTGCTTTGGGGTAGATGTTGTACAGAAGATTCCACCCTTTTTCTGCTCAAGTCCCTTCTAATCATCTGGCTTATAAAGTAAGTAGGCATACACACACACAAACACACATTTTAAAGCCAAAATGGGTACTCATGGGATACTAAATGAGTAGTGCTAGTGCCCATTGGCTAATCCACAAATGGTAGGTTGAATAATGCATATTTGATGTGTATCCCCACTACACCACTTGCATGAAAAATATAATATTTTCATACAGTGCATAGTCAAAGCCTTACTACAGTAATGAGTAGTATTTTCAACCCCTTTCCTACCCATGAACTAAGTATTACATCATCTCTCAGGTTATTATGATTTTTTTCTTAACAAGTTTTAAAATGGTAATTTTAATGTTATATAAATTTTAATGGTAAATAACCATTTTCTTTAATGTTAATTAACATGTGATAGCCTCAGTCGGCGCTTCCTCAGTCTAGAAGAAGTGATAAGAACAATAGAAAAACAGCATGTTATGGTGGCATAGTTGTTAAGGTTCCCATTTGCTATACAATTTGAAGCTGTCATTCAGCGGGTTTGAATCCCTGCTGTTCCGTGTCACTTTAAAAAAAAAAGTTTACATTTTCCATTACTGTTATTCTTGGTTAATCTTAAAATTATTGCTGTGTTGTGTTGTTCATGGCATAGTTTGTATGCAAAAAAAAATGCTTAGTTATTACAGTTAATGCTAGCCAAAATTCCAACAGTGAGAATCAAGCAAAACGATTCCCAGCTGGGGACAAAGCACACAGCGTCGCTGCTAGGCAATGAGCAATGCCAGCCTGGGAGGGAGATTTAAACTGGTGCGGTCTCAACACTGATTGCAGCCACTGCCTTTACCCAACCCAGTCTCTACATTACCCAGCTCAGAGTCCTCACTTACAGCTGTTGCTTTGGTTCATGGTCCCGTCCTGAGGAGGGGACGGGGAGGACTGCTGGACCATCTAGTTCTAGCAGCTGCTCTGACTGTGTACGCACCCCACACCTCGCTTGTTCTGAATCATTACAATGTTATGACTGCCCGGTGTGGCTGACCTTATCGCATTCGCCTGGCCTTGGAGCTCCCCTGCCTGCCTCCCCTCCACTTCCTCCAGGCCAGGCCAGTGGCGGTGCCCCCCTTTCCTTGCAGTTAGTAGTATCAGGTGCTTGCTGCACTATGACTGGCTATTCTTCCTCAGGGCTCGCGGGTCACGCTGGCGGCGGTGGGCCCCCCCATATCTGGTCATTCCGCGAGACCATGACTCTGTGTGATCTGTGGCATTCGCCGTCCGTCCAATTGCTTGCCAGCTGCATAGGTGCCTATGTGAGTTTGAGTTCTGGTCTCTGTTACTTTGGCTATTATGAGGTTGGCGCCCGGGACTGCCGGCTGCATGTGGAGATGCTGGGTCTCCGTCCTTTTCCCGATGGTCGCATCCCGGAGATGAGGTGCTCGCATGTGGTGTGGTCTGCGGTGGAGACCGTGTCCACTCTGTATGTGTGCAGCTTGTCCGCCCACCCTGCCAGTCTGACTGAGGGGGCCCCTGCCCTGGCCATGTCCTTCTTTGGCTGTGTCCATGGGACGCGTGGGTACCAGCGTTCACGTGGGGCGGGGCACTCAGAGACTTCACAATCACGTTCAACTTCAGTCCACCCCCCTCCAACCTAGTAATTACTTTACTGCAGCACTGGATGGCTTGGCAAGTTGTATGTAAAACAGTCTTGGCTGGGGGGGGAGGGGATGGTTGGCTACTGGCTAGTAGTGACTTACAGTTTCCTAACTCTTTGAGGTGGGGGCAGGGCACTCGGAGACTTCACACAATCATGTTCAACTTCAGCCCACTCCCCTCCCAACCTAGTTACTGCAGCACTGGATGTTTTGGCAAGTTGTAAAACAGTCTTGGCTGGGGGGGTGGATGGGGGATGGTTGGCAGTCTTAACAAATCAAATTAAATTTTATTGTTAGCCAAGGCTATTACAATATAAAACAAATGCCAACAGTGGCATTGGACAATAATCAAATAACATAACATAACATGACATGGCATGAGATAACATAACATAACATAACATAGCAAAACATAACATAACATACCTAATATAATATAGAATAGAATAGAATAGAATAGAAATGTACAAATAGTATAATGGCCCTCTTCCCCCTTGGACCCCACACATTGCAATTGCCTCAGAGAGTAAGAGACCCCAAGCGGGCCTTCCTAATCTGCAGATATACCTGGCAGAATCTAGCCACGGGTCTAGCCATTACTGAGTCCTTATAAGCCAAAAGGGTCTTTAACATCCTATCCAGATTCCGAAAGGCTAGGCAATACTGCCCCAAATGCTCCTGTCTGGGTGCCTCCAGGGCAGTACAATGAAAGAAAAGATGAGCACAAGTGTCAGGTTCCTGTAGCTCACAGAGCTGGCACATTCTATCACACTTCGGAGCACCCCTATAACGCCCCTCAACCAAAACCGAGGGGAAGGAGTTGCACCTAAAATGAGTGTAACCCCACCTGAGTGGATGGTTGACTAGTGGCATGCAGCCCTGGGTGGCAAGTTTGAAAACAAACTGAAAATAATAAATACTATTTATTATTTATTGGATGGTTCTTGAATGGAAGCATGGCTTAGATAAGAAGAAGCTGGATCTGTGTCGTTAAAGTGGCAGCATGGCTTAGATAAGAAGAAGCTGGATCTGTGTGGTTAAAGTGGCAGCATGGCTTAGATAAGAAGAAGCTGGATCTGTGTGGTTAAACTGGGATACAGACAGTAACAACATACATTGTGGAGAAAAAAAATACGATCTCCCTTACATTATGTAACATTGATCTCCCTTACATTCAATTTCACAGTGTTACATGAATTGAGATGCATTGTTACATTGCATCACTGAAAATCAAGAATTGTGTGATTTCAGTTTACATTGCATCAGTTTACATTGCATTCAGATACATTACATCACAGTCTCAGAGTACGGTCCAAGACTCCAAACCACCCCTCCCCCCCGGGAGGATGCTGGGCGGTGCGGTCAGGGGGCCCCAGGACCCCACGGTCACAGAGTCACCAAAGGGGGGGTTGGTGGGGGGTGGCGTGGGCACAGGAGGGATCACAGCCAGAGTAGGAAGCTCAGCAGCACCCACAGGGCGCTGGGTGGGTGCCAGCTCGGAGATGAGCACACAGCCACAGGAAAAGGCAGCCACAGAGTGTAACAGCAGTCGCAGATGCAGAGGCGGATGGGGGGGCCCGTGGAGGGGGCCCACACAGGCACAGGCAGTGGCAGCAGAACACCAGGGACCAGACAGCACTGCAGGTGCATGAAGTGATGGACATCTGTAAAAGAGGGAACTGTTCTCTTCCCTGTTGATACTAGATTGTAAATGCCTCTAGGCAGGGAACTGTCTCCAATTACAACTATTCAGCACCAGACACATTGCTGGAGATACATAAATAAATAATAATATTTATTTATTAGATTTTTATGGTGTCCTTTTCCTGAAGGACTTTTGAAAAATCAAAATTGATTTTAAAGTGTATATATTTTATAAAAATAAGTCTTCCTTCCAGTTTTATAACATTTGAGAACATTTAGAACATTTTTAAACACTGCAAGTTTTACAACGTGCCATCCAGTGCTGTTGTGGACGTCCATCATATTATCAATGTGCGTGATTGAGGCAAAGTAGTTGACAACAGAAGCATTCACCCAACCACCATCAAGCAACTTCTGTAAAATAGTGGTTTACGTTCCCTGCTTACATTCTGTATTTTTTGTTCCAGCGGTTCTAATCTGCAGTAGGCCGTTTTACTTTTATAAATTTTAATGTTAATTTTATCTTACACACTAAGATAAAGTTATCTTACTGCATCCTATTCTCTCTCTGATACAAGTTTAATTTATAGTTTAATTTATCAGACCTCTATGCAGTAGCTAACTCTCTCTCAGCATTAGCTAGCTGTGTCGTGTGCTGCTTACTCTATGAGTCTACCGCCTCTGTTGGATTGCTAGCAAACACGCTGGTGGTGGGTGGCAACCGGCAACAGACAGGGAGAGGGGTGTGTGGTGCCAGGTGTTGCTGTCTGTCTGCAGCGCCTACCTCTTTGTTATGTGAACAGAACACTAAACACTCAGCTGAGCTAACTGCATTAACTAGGTTCTAGGTCTGGGAGTGATTGTGATTGTTTGTGAACCACCGCAAAGTGTTAGGAAAATATAAGTCCCCAACAACTCACCTTCCCACCCCCACCCCCGTTGCTTTAAGTTGTTAAATTTGAAACTTAAACTGAAGTTGTAAAAGTTAAAACTTTAAATTTCCCGTCCCCTCCCCAAACCTGTTTACAGTTGTTAACTTTAAACAATAATTATAACTTTGCATCTCGAATAATTGTTGTACCGAGGCGTCCTGCGCCGCCCGAGACCATCCCCTACCATGCTCCACCTCCCACCTTTATAGAAGAAGCTCACTCTAGCTGGATGGACCCGCCCCACCTCGCCTGCATGGGACATTTAATTAGCAATGGATGCACACAGTCCTTCCCTGTGACAGACAGCTGACAGCTACAGCCATTTAACACAGGGAGGCGGGCTTTATTTCACGTTGGCCATGTGCTGCGTGCTTTCATGTCAAATCTACCTCAATTAAAAACTGTCAGAATGGCTTTGCAGGGGTTTGCTTCACTCCTGGATGGACTTATTAGAATTGGTAAGTAAAATAATTTTTTTTTTAAAGGGATCACTCACTCTATTGCATTAGTAGGACTACTGTCATTATTAATAGTGCATTGATATGTTTTATTTTACAATCACATTACAGGGGAAATACTGGTGGACATAGCTTTGGCTATTTGGTCAACTGTGTCGGACACTGCAGATGCAGTCCACACCATAATATCCAGACAGGAGAAAATTGGTAACTATTTCTCTAAGCTCCATTGTTAGTTACTATTACCCTTGTGAATAGTAGGGGTGGGAAGTTCGGATTTCCCAGTAACCGATACTGTCGGTATTTGGCAGTATCGGGGATACCAGATAGATCCAATAATTCCCCGTACTGGTGTTGGTTCCTGTACCAGATTTTTTTTACATTGCGGCCATTGAAATTAATGGCTGCAATGTAAAAACAAACAAACAAACAAACAAAAAACCCCACTTTCCCTCCCCCTCCCAGACTGCACGGATGGAAGGGGGGACACCCCCACCCACCCTGCCCAGCCTGGATTTTTTTTTTTTAAATGGACCCAGGCTCTGGGCTGTCACTGGCTGCCCGGTGGCAGCCAGGGCTATGGAGGCAGCTGAGCTCTCCTCCAGGAGCCCACATGTGGCTAGCTGGCACTCTGGCAGCCAGAAGGCAAGACCGGTAACCTAACCCCCCCAGATCGCCTTTTACCTGTGCTCCCTCCAGGTGGCGATGGCGGTGGTGGCAGCAGCACAGCGTGGGGCCAGCTGCAGCACTGGCTTCAGCACTTCACTAGGCCTTCCGTGGAACTTCTGGGTTTCCCCGGAAGGTCTGGTGAAGCGCTGAAGCCAGCACTGCAGCCGGACCTGTGCCACACTGCTGCTGTCACCGCCGCCGCCACCCGGAGGGAGCACAGGTAAAAGGCGATCTGGGGTGTGTGTGTTAGGTTACCGGTCTTGCCTGCCGGCTGCCAGAGTGCCAGATAGCCACATGTGGGCTCCCAGAGGAGAGCTCAGCTGCCTCCATAGCACTGCCAGCAGCAGACCAGAACCCGGGTCCAGTTTAAAAAAAAAATCCAGACTGGGCAGGGTGGGTGGGTGGTGTCCCCCCTTCCACCCGTGCAGCCTGGGGGGGAGATTTGGGGGGGTTTCATTGATTTCGATGGGGACACTTCCTCATTGAAATCAATGAGAAAAAACGGTACCGATAAACCGGTTTTACCGATAAAACCGATTTTTTTAAAACCGGTAACCGGTAAAACTGATACCCGTTTTTTTCACTTTGGTCCCAACCCTAGTGAATAGTGTTCCCATAAAAAAAATAACTTTGCTGCTGTTCAAGAATGCATACACTAACTGTATTCCATTTTTACAGAACAACAGCTGGATGCCCAGCTGCAATTGCTGGAAAAATCTAGGGATGATAATGAAGACCTATGCCTTTCGATAGCGAAAGTACTACAGGAGGTGCGCGTTCAGCGTTGACCTACAGTTACTTCCACATAGTTTTAAAAACAAATCAAACTTTTAATTTAAATAATGTTAATATTCCTAAAGATTATATTTTTATAAATATGTTTTTTAAAATTATTTATTCTATTAAATAGTTTGTTTATTACTTATATTCCTTTTTGCTCATTATTTTGGCACCTGTCCTGTCGCTCACAAAACATATCAGTGAAGTGACCAAACACACAATGATGCACATCTTAGTGTCCCCTCCCCTACATGACATTTACACTCAAGAGACATTTTTGTGAGAGTGAATAACTGTTCCCTTATTTTTTTGGTTCAATAACACTCATGATTGTATAAACTTCTTTCATATCCCCCTCCCCTCTCAGATGTGGCCCTCAATCTTTTCTCTAATGAGTCCAAACCAATTGAGCATCTCTTCAAATGTGGAGCCACTCACATCACAGCACTGATTTTTAATAGTTAATTTATATGCTTATTTTCAAATCCCTCCCAGCAGCCAGCCAACAGTAAAGATGGGCTACTTTTTAAAGCAAAAAACTAGAAGCTACAGAATGCACTGTTATCACAGCTGAAGTATGATTGCATTACCTTTGCCATAGGCCTTTGCCAGTCCACCC
>QEPC01005886.1:4187-17228 GCA_003113815.1 Sphenodon punctatus
CACCCCAAGCATTTAAAAGAAAATCATCCTTTTGCTCAATTGTTGAGACGCAGACACAACTGCAGCAATCTGACAATGTTCATGGATCAGGTGAATAATTTGATGGATCACTTGAAGGAGAGGGGGTATCCAGAAACAGTGCTGAAAAAGGATTTCTTTAAGGCTTTGAATTTATCTAGGAAGTCCCTCCTTATTCCTAAAGAAAAGAAGGAGGGGACAGGCAGATTGATTTGTCCTATCACCTATTGTCCAGGGTCACCAGCCATAATAAAGGCTGTATATAAACATTGGCATTTGGTGGAAAAAATACCAGGTTGTAAAGAAAAACCAATGTTCGCTTATAAAAAGACTAAATCAGTTAAAGATATTTTGGTGCACACCGAAATAAAATATTCCCAGAGAATCACAACCATTTCCCACACATTTTATGCCTCCTTCTGTAGGGCATTTTAAGTGTGGGAGATGCGTTCTTTGCAAATACAGCAGTCCGATGAAGGTGTTTGTTCACCCTATTACTGGGAAGGAATATCCATTCAAGCATTTTTCAATTTGTTCCACTTCATATGTGGTATATTGTGTTCAGTGTCCCTGTGAGCTCATCTATGTGCGCTGCACTTCAAGCTCAGTTAAAACCAGGATCAGTGAGCATTGTAGTAACATCAGGAGAAGAAAAATAAAAGAACCTTTGGTCACCCATTTTGTGCAACAACAGCACAGACTAGATGATTTGAGGTATTTCTGTATCAAGGTTATGCCCCATGAGCAGAGGAATGTCAATCAACTTCTCAGAAGAGAAGTATGGATCCATAGTCTCCATACGCTAACACCCAGTGGTCTAAATGAAGAGAATAACTGGTCCGTATTTTTGTAATGTATGTGCCTTGTATTACAACGTTTATATGATTTTTTTTTTGTTGGCCCATGATGTTTTCTTTCATCCCCAGGTGACAGAAAAAAAGGTTTTGTGCATTCACATTTATTATCCTCCTAGAAAAGAAAAATAAGGGAGGTTGGATTGGGAACTAACATTTTATTCAAAAAAGTTAGTTGTTTTCAAAAGATGCTGTTTGGTACGAACCATTGTAAGAATGTATCATTAGTTCATATGTACTGGATTTATTTATTTGTGCTATTCAGTTTGCAGGAACTTACTATACATTGTATTGCACTCGGGAGAACTTGCCATTGTGTGTTAGCGATCTTTGGCATTCAGCTTTGATGATTCACTCCATTGGCACCCTTTGCACAGCTGTATGAAATAAGGGGATTTTCTTCAGGGAACCACATCATGTGGAAAGGACGGAATCAGATCATATTCCAACCTATCACAAGTAACTACTGCTGATCATCTGCAGGGGGAAATCTTCAGAAGACCATCACAAAGGACTTGTATATCAGTTGGGTCACACAGAGAGCTGTGAATTGTTGTAATAGAATAGTGTTAAGCCAACCACATCAAGGAAGGTTTGCCACTTTATATTCTGAGGACAATGATGATTGGTATGTAGGTGGTTAGAGAATATCAAGGGGCAATGTAATATATGTTCAATGAATTTTCATTTACATTGATTATGTATGAATTAGGGAGGAATTATTTTTTTTTGGTAATATTTGTTTTTGTATTGTTTCCATGTAGCATGAGAATATAAGGGATGCTCCTTGATGAGGCTACCATATTAGCACACATGAGTGGGTAATTTTTTGCAAACCTGAGGGAATAGTCCTAAGCTGTGGGTAAGACTTTTTTGGATTTTATGTTCCCTATACCTCCCAAACCACCTGCAGCAGCTGCTTTTTAGTTAGTTATTTTCTGGTTAACTGAAATGAGCAGCTCTAAGCTGGGATAGGATCCCTTGACATGAGGTCCCAATACCCCTAAGAATGATCTTTACTCCTTATTCTGTTAAAATACACACTGTATACTGGAGGAGCTATACCAATAGAATAAAGTCATCATTAAAAGGTATTAGTTGCTATGAGATAAGAAGGCTGCATTTATGGGTGGCTGGAGTGAGCCAAAATATTAGGCATATATTTTATTTGGGGGTTCACCATTTCATTCATACATGAGGTTTTAAATTATATTTGATTACGATTTGTTTCTTTTTTCTTTTAGGTAGTAACCTTTCTTATTAAAAAGTACATAATGATTTAATAATGACCCATTGAGAAAGGGGCACGTCCCTGACACATGTCTGGGTTCTTTTTAGTTTTTTTCCCTATATTGGGATGTGGTCATTTGTGGCCTTTTCAGTTTTGTCTGTATAGGAACTGATCCAGAGTTTTTTACAAATGAATGTTTGTGCACACTAACTACATACAATACTTTCGTGCTTGTTTGCGTGGAGATATTCTAGCAAGTAAGTTTATTATTATTCGGCATCAGCTTTCGTCATAACCAGAAAAAATAAGCAAAAGTAAACAATAAAATATAGTATACACAATAAAAACATACAGGGAGATCTCCAGCAAAAATACAAATACATAAGCATTACAGAGCAAAAACAGGAGAAGGGCAAGACTAAGAAAGCATGGTGCTATGAGTCCTGGCAGCCAGGAAGGCAAATGTAGCAGTTGCCTTTGTGGCAGTTTCATCCTGATCTGCTAACAAAATTATAATTTTCTGGAGAGCTGGTAAATATTTCCTCCCCTTTAAAATTGGGGCAAGCCATGTTTGTCTTAGCTCCTCAGAGAGGGGGCAGTCAAAGAGGAGATGTTTTAAATCCTCCACTACCAAGTTTTCACATGGACACAGCCTATTCCCATAAGGGACATTAAGGTATTTGGAGATATTAATTTTATATGGTTCATTGTGTTTTATATGAAAGAATATAGTATATTTTCTACTTCCCAATTTCTTTTCCCCAATTGTATAAGCAATTTCAGTTCCTTGGTTTCAGCAGAAGTTGTGCATAGTAGTTATTGAAAAAAAAAATTGGGAGCAAAATGAAAAATCCAGGAAATAACTGGAAGTTCCGAAAGCAAGGCAGAGGGGAGGGGGAAGTAGTCTAGCAGTCTTCAAGAGACATGATGGAAAATGGCTGGCCAATTGGCATCCCAAGCACATGCTGTAGCACTATTACAGAGAATATACGAGAATCCAATAGTGATCCTTTCCTATGTAGATGCATCCAACTTCCCAGTCAGAATGGTGATGGGTAGCAGCACAGGATGAGGATAGAGGATTTACATTTCTTCTGGCCAACTGTCATCACCAACCCAGGCAGGTAGACATGGGCATCGGTACCTGAAGACATGACAAGGTATCAACTTGCACACAGAACCCCACAGATGGCAGGACATATACAAAAGAGAGACAGCATTGGCAGCAGCAGACATAAGGTGGTGGTGGAGGAGCAGGACAGGTAGGCATGAGCATTTGTAGTACCCTAAAATGTGATAGGGTACCAACTTTCAGACAGCACCCCAGGAGGGGCCGTACATACGTGTATGTGTGTGTATGTGTGTGTGAGAAAGAGAAAGAGAGAAAGAAAGAGAGAGAGAGAGGGAGCGTGCGCTGGAAGCATCAGCGAGCATCACCATTTGCAGTAGGGATGTGCAGACAGAATGGGGTTTGGATGTTCGGCCGTTTGGACAAAAACTTAGTTCGGGTTCGTGAGTTCATTCCCATGGAGTTCAGAACCCCCCAAACGTTCTGAAAGTTCGGACACCTGGAGGCTTGGGGCACTCCAGGGGGGGCCATGGGAGCATGGCAGGCTGTCAGAGACACAGCAGCAGCTGCAGCAGAGACCGGGAAGGTTGGAGCTTGACTCCCCAGGTTGCCCGAGCAGGCAGACTCTACACATGGCACCCCGGGTTTCCCAGGTAGGCAAGCCATATGAGACTGAGCAGCAGCAGCAGACATTGGATTGCCTGGGCACAGAACCCATGGCACAGCAGAGACAGCACAAACAGATATTGAATTGCTGGGGCACAGAACCCATGGCACAGCAGAGGCAGAAGAAGTGGACATTGGATTACCCAGGCACAGAACCCATGGNTCAAGGAAGGTTTGCCACTTTATATTCTGAGGACAATGATGATTGGTATGTAGGTGGTTAGAGAATATCAAGGGGCAATGTAATATATGTTCAATGAATTTTCATTTACATTGATTATGTATGAATTAGGGAGGAATTATTTTTTTTTGGTAATATTTGTTTTTGTATTGTTTCCATGTAGCATGAGAATATAAGGGATGCTCCTTGATGAGGCTACCATATTAGCACACATGAGTGGGTAATTTTTTGCAAACCTGAGGGAATAGTCCTAAGCTGTGGGTAAGACTTTTTTGGATTTTATGTTCCCTATACCTCCCAAACCACCTGCAGCAGCTGCTTTTTAGTTAGTTATTTTCTGGTTAACTGAAATGAGCAGCTCTAAGCTGGGATAGGATCCCTTGACATGAGGTCCCAATACCCCTAAGAATGATCTTTACTCCTTATTCTGTTAAAATACACACTGTATACTGGAGGAGCTATACCAATAGAATAAAGTCATCATTAAAAGGTATTAGTTGCTATGAGATAAGAAGGCTGCATTTATGGGTGGCTGGAGTGAGCCAAAATATTAGGCATATATTTTATTTGGGGGTTCACCATTTAATTCATACATGAGGTTTTAAATTATATTTGATTACGATTTGTTTCTTTTTTCTTTTAGGTAGTAACCTTTCTTATTAAAAAGTACATAATGATTTAATAATGACCCATTGAGAAAGGGGCACGTCCCTGACACATGTCTGGGTTCTTTTTAGTTTTTTTCCCTATATTGGGATGTGGTCATTTGTGGCCTTTTCAGTTTTGTCTGTATAGGAACTGATCCAGAGTTTTTTACAAATGAATGTTTGTGCACACTAACTACATACAATACTTTCGTGCTTGTTTGCGTGGAGATATTCTAGCAAGTAAGTTTATTATTATTCGGCATCAGCTTTCGTCATAACCAGAAAAAATAAGCAAAAGTAAACAATAAAATATAGTATACACAATAAAAACATACAGGGAGATCTCCAGCAAAAATACAAATACATAAGCATTACAGAGCAAAAACAGGAGAAGGGCAAGACTAAGAAAGCATGGTGCTATGAGTCCTGGCAGCCAGGAAGGCAAATGTAGCAGTTGCCTTTGTGGCAGTTTCATCCTGATCTGCTAACAAAATTATAATTTTCTGGAGAGCTGGTAAATATTTCCTCCCCTTTAAAATTGGGGCAAGCCATGTTTGTCTTAGCTCCTCAGAGAGGGGGCAGTCAAAGAGGAGATGTTTTAAATCCTCCACTACCAAGTTTTCACATGGACACAGCCTATTCCCATAAGGGACATTAAGGTATTTGGAGATATTAATTTTATATGGTTCATTGTGTTTTATATGAAAGAATATAGTATATTTTCTACTTCCCAATTTCTTTTCCCCAATTGTATAAGCAATTTCAGTTCCTTGGTTTCAGCAGAAGTTGTTCATAGTAGTTATTGAAAAAAAAAATTGGGAGCAAAATGAAAAATCCAGGAAATAACTGGAAGTTCCGAAAGCAAGGCAGAGGGGAGGGGGAAGTAGTCTAGCAGTCTTCAAGAGACATGATGGAAAATGGCTGGCCAATTGGCATCCCAAGCACATGCTGTAGCACTATTACAGAGAATATACGAGAATCCAATAGTGATCCTTTCCTATGTAGATGCATCCAACTTCCCAGTCAGAATGGTGATGGGTAGCAGCACAGGATGAGGATAGAGGATTTACATTTCTTCTGGCCAACTGTCATCACCAACCCAGGCAGGTAGACATGGGCATCGGTACCTGAAGACATGACAAGGTATCAACTTGCACACAGAACCCCACAGATGGCAGGACATATACAAAAGAGAGACAGCATTGGCAGCAGCAGACATAAGGTGGTGGTGGAGGAGCAGGACAGGTAGGCATGAGCATTTGTAGTACCCTAAAATGTGATAGGGTACCAACTTTCAGACAGCACCCCAGGAGGGGCCGTACATACGTGTATGTGTGTGTATGTGTGTGTGAGAAAGAGAAAGAGAGAAAGAAAGAGAGAGAGAGAGGGAGCGTGCGCTGGAAGCATCAGCGAGCATCACCATTTGCAGTAGGGATGTGCAGACAGAATGGGGTTTGGATGTTCGGCCGTTTGGACAAAAACTTAGTTCGGGTTCGTGAGTTCATTCCCATGGAGTTCAGAACCCCCCAAACGTTCTGAAAGTTCGGACACCTGGAGGCTTGGGGCACTCCAGGGGGGGCCATGGGAGCATGGCAGGCTGTCAGAGACACAGCAGCAGCTGCAGCAGAGACCGGGAAGGTTGGAGCTTGACTCCCCAGGTTGCCCGAGCAGGCAGACTCTACACATGGCACCCCGGGTTTCCCAGGTAGGCAAGCCATATGAGACTGAGCAGCAGCAGCAGACATTGGATTGCCTGGGCACAGAACCCATGGCACAGCAGAGACAGCACAAACAGATATTGAATTGCTGGGGCACAGAACCCATGGCACAGCAGAGGCAGAAGAAGTGGACATTGGATTACCCAGGCACAGAACCCATGGCACAGCAGAGGCAGCAGCAGCAGACATTGGATTTCCGGGGAACAGAACCCATGGCACAGCAGAGGTAGCAGTAGTGGACATTGGATTGCCGGGGCACAGAACCCATGGCACAGCAGAGATAGTAGTAGTGGACATTGGATTGCCGGGGCACAGAGCCCATGGCACAGCAGAGGTAGCAGTAGTGGACATTGGATCACCAGGGCCAGAACCCATGGCACAGCAGAGGCAGCAGAAGTGGACTTCAGATTGCCGGGGCACAGAACCCATGGCACAGCAGAGGTAGCAGAATCAGACATTGGATCACCAGGGCACAGAACCCATGGGGCAGCTGAGGTAACAGAAGCAGACATTGGATCTCCCAGGCACAGAACCCATGGCACAGCAGAGGCAGCAGCAGAAGACATTGGATTGCCCAGGTACAGAACCCATGGCACAGCAGAAGTGGACATTGGATTGTGCTCGATGGTTAGCCCTTCTCAGTGGTCAGGGACAAGGGGTTTAGGCACCTGATTGGCTTGTAGCACCCCAGTTTAAGCTGCCCTCATGCACCACCCTGAGTGGGCAGGTGGTGCCAGCCCAGCCTTGTACCGGGCTTTAAAGGAGTGGGTGAGGGAGCAGCTGGCAAGGGCTTGGGGTACCACCGTCCACTTCACTACAGACCTGTGGTCGAGCCAAAACGCGCAGCATGCCTACCTGGCAGTGACAGCGCACTTGTGGCAGGACCTGGAGGCAGCATTTGGGAGTGGCAGGAGGGGTCCCAAAGCAGGGTATATTGTTATTAAACCTGCGGACAAAGGGGGTGCAGTCGTGGTTCTTAACACAGAGGACTACATCTCAGAGGGCCTGAGACAACTAAGGATGATAAGACTTACAAGTCCCTTGACCAAGACATTACAGCAGATCTTAATACCCACATTTCTACTCATCATACAAGGGTTTAAACAAAGGAACTTACTTAATTATGATACAGCTGATCTGCTCATTAACCCAAATCCTACTCCTGGACAATTTTACATGTTGTCTAAAATAAATAAACCTAACAACCCAGGATGACCCATTGTCTTAGGCAGTAACACTGCTACTGAAAGGATCTCTCGTTAAATGGCAGACAGGGGAGATGATATCTAAGCATGTCTCTCTTAAGCTTGCTCTTTTTGGTGGCATAGGTATTATGATGAATTACCCATCTAGATCTGTTAATTTTATGCAGGAGGCTTTCATACTCCTTGGTGTTAAGACGGGGTTTTTTAAGCATAAGTTCTTGTTGGAGGGCTTCCTTAAGTGTCTTCATCTTTAGGAAATTATCTTTTATCATGGCAGATACAAGGGATATATTTAGGTTGTGTTTGTTAATATACCAATTGGAAGAAAGAAAAGTACCTTCTGGAGTTGAGAGAGGTATGCAGATCTCCAGGCCTTTCGGGATAATATTCAAAGTTATGTAGACTCTGAGGTGTTTTGTCGTAAGGTGACATTTCATGATTTAAGGGCTATCTCAACACCATCCATCCCACTATAAAATGCACATGCAACAGCAGCATTGGTAATTCCTACATCCCCTTCTTAGATGTCCTTCTTAACATTGAGTGAAATAAGATTAACACCGATTTATACAGCAAACCTACAGATGCTAACCTTTACTTGAATTGGAGTTCTTGTCATCCAAGACACATAAACAAGAATATAATGTATAGCTTGGCTCTCAGGATTAGACGCATCTGGAACAACAACGTGAATTACCACCAATGAAGCAAAGAACTCAAGAAGCATCTACTCACTGGGGGCTACCCTTCCAATGGCATAGACTACAACATCCACTGGGCGTCCATACTAGAAAGGGAATCCCTCCTCCACAAGGGGGAGACTCATACTCACAAAGAACACCGCATCCCTTTTGTAGTAGATTTTCACCCAGCATCTCCTCAATATCACCTGGCAATTAAAGAAAGTTACCCATTGGTTACGAATTCACCATGTCTTCAAAAAGCCATCAACCATCCACCTTTTGTGGCTTTTTACCAGCCACCTAACCTACGGAAACTACTTGTAAGATCTGAATTAAAATCGCCTGTCATCAACCCTGGATCTCATCACTGTGGATCCCAGCATTGCATCACTTGTATCCATCTTAAAGAAACAACCACATTCAGAAGCAGAACAACTGGTAGGACCTACTACATCAAACAGAACATCACCTGCAAGTCAAGCAATGTCCTATATGTGATATAATGCAAACATTCTGATTGCCATATACAATACGTTGGGAAAACTACCACGGACCTCCGTACCCGGTTCAGAAACCACAAATTGGCTATCTTAGCAAAGGAATTGGAACAACCTGTGGCAAGGCACTTTAACTCAACAGATCACATTCTCTCAGACCTGGAAATCTTATAGAAAACCCCTCCACCCCAAAGCTACTAGATGCCAGGGAGAACTTCTGGATCTACAGGCTGGACACCCTAACACCCATTGGCCTCAACTTAGAGGACAATACCTGAACCTATTTTTTCATGTACGAACAACTACATCTGATGTCACACCTTAGAACCTCTCTACCCTCAGTGTTCTTGAAACTGTCAGCTTGGTTCACAGCACACTACAGTTCAAAAATCAACTGAGTTACTGATGTAGGTGGAAACCAAAACGTCTAGTTAGTAAATAAATAAATCGGTGTTCACAGTCATTTTGCTCTCATTATTTTTATATATATATATATATAATTCTGCTATCTTGTTCTATATCTTATGTTCTATATCCCTATCCCATACCCTATTAAGAGTCACAACTATCTATATTCTATATGTACGTGTGTGTGTGTATGCCCACTAACTAACTGTAATACCTATAATTATCCTATATAATAAAACTCATATACCTAATAACAATAGACACTAATGGGAAGGTAGGGAAGGGGTGGGAAGGATTGCGGCTATTGGGATTAGGTTGGAAGGAGACAAAAGGGTTGTGTAATGTGTCGGGATGGGTGTTGTGGTGTGATGGTTTGAGAAAGCGATGAGGAAACACTGAGGTCTAGGGAAACAATTTTCTCAAGAGCACAGAAGTTCTGAAGACAGCACTTTACGAGTCGGAGTCTTACCCAGAACAAGAGCAAAGCGCCTGGCGATGACAATATAAAGCTTTGCAGTGCCCTTCTCCAGTCCTTGTGATTAGGTCAGGGAGGCTGGAGCCTTAAGCAATCACGGAGTGCCTTGTGACTGTCTGGGATGTGGTTGTGATGCTCATTGGCCAGCGTAGCCATCAATCATGTCTCCTGGTTCTGTGCTATCTACCCCCCCCCTTCCAAGGACTTGTTTGCCACTTTTTCCCTCTCAAATGGCTGCCTGAGGACTGCTCCAGACAATTATGAAATAATTATGAATTCTAAATTTTTAAATTATTTCATAATTACAAAATTAGTTTTCATAATTATAACTACGAAAATGAAATGGACACCCCTAACGTACTCAATTTGACTTTATTTATTATTTTTTTTAATTTTTACCCCACCCATTCCACCAATGGCAGCTCAGGGTGGCTTACAATGTCAAGACTTTACTGGAGGAGGGAGATTAGCAAGGTAACAGGAGCAGGGAACCAAGGGAAAGGGAAATGGTGAGGCAACAGCAGCTAGGCTTGTAGTCTTGACAGTGGCAATTGAGACCTTTGTCCATTTCTTGGCCTGGGTGCATGCACTGGTGCTGCTGTGAGCTGCTCATGAGCAAAGGTCACAAGTGCCATTGCTGAGGCCAAAAAGCCCACTGCTTCCTGGCCTCCAGCTCTGCAGCCCCCATTCCTGTCCAATCCACAGCTTTCCTGTACCTTCCTCACGATGCTCAACTCTACAAGGTAAATAAGTACCAGAAAAGGGTGGGTGGGTGGGATTTTTACTTGATTTACTTGCCTAGACATATGGAAACCCTGTGAATAGCTGCATGGCTAATCATGCAGCTGGTGGGGATGGTACTGGGGGGTATTTTACCAGGAATACAAAATTTACTATCTGTTCAGCTCTACTCCCAGAGTTCTCACCAACCTGGGAGGAGAATAATGAGGAGGCGTGAGGGGATTATTTCACTCTGAGACCATGTGGCTGCAGGGGTCCTGCTGCTGCTGCTGCTGCTGCTACTGCTGCTGTCAAATGGTGAGCTCTCACTTGTTCTCCTGCTTGCTAGTGGTAGTGTCTGTCACTTTTAATCACTGCTCAGTAGTGGCTGAGAATGCATGGTCAGACTCCTCCCACACAGTTATGGCGGCCTCAGGTTGACCCCTGGGTACTTGCATGTAACTCACGGGTGCTCAGCTGTTCAACACTTCCTGGGAGTGTATTCCAGGAGGTGTCACACCCTGTAGCTAGGACAATGACATGAGGATGTGCTGGAGTGTTGGGGGGGAGGCAGACTAGAGGACAAAAGGACAATTCAGTTTCCCTTTTAAAATCCATACGCTAAAGTTTAAAATGTATTCTCATCAGAGACCTTTTAAAAATAGCTACTTAAATTTAAAAAAAGATTATATCTTCATATGAGCATTCACTATCACATATTTACATATTTAACCTTTTTTGGGAAGGTTATTGAGTGGGTAGTGGCTCAACAGCTACAGAGGCATCTGGATTGTATCGGTTTTCTTGATCCCTCGCAGTCTGGATTCCGTCTGGGCTATGGCACCGAGACTGCGCTTGTGGCGTTGGTCGACGACCTACGCCGGGAATTGGATCAGGGTCGTTCGACTCTGCTGCTTCAATTAGATCTGTCGGCTGCATTTAATACCATTGACCATGAGATGTTGGTGACACGTCTGTGGGACCGTGTCAGGGTGGACGGGATGGTTCTTGAGTGGTTCCATCCCTTCCTGTCTGGAAGAACTCAGCGAATGATGCATGGGGATTATTTTTCATCATACCGAGACCTCTAGTGTGGAGTCCCACAGGGTTCTGTTCTGTCCCCTCTCCTGTTCAACGTGTACATGCAGCCACTCGGAGAGGTGGTCATGGGATTTGGCATGCAGTGCCATCAGCATGCAGATGACACCCAGCTTTACCTCTCTCTTTCATCAGACCCAGGCCTGGCAGTCTCGGCTCTTACTCAGTGTTTAGCAGCCGTGGGGGACTGGATGAGGACTAATCGACTGAGGTTGAATCCTGACAAGACGGAGGTGATGCTGGTGGGCAAGATGATGGAGATGGCGGCCCCCATTATTGATGAGACTTGTCCTCTAGTGGTCTCCCAGGTGTAGGGTCTGGGGTGCTCCTTGATTCGCTTGGATGTTCAGGTGGAGGCTGTGGCAAGGAGTGCTTTTCGCCAATGACATCTGGTGTGACGGCTTCGGCCATATGTCTGACTCTGACCTAGCCACTGTCATACATGCTTTCATCACCTCTAGGTTGGACTACTGTAACACGCTCTATGTAGGGCTACCCATAGTGACAGTTTGGAGACTGAAGCTAGTGAAGAATGCAGTGGCCTGCCTCTTGGTGAGATTGGGCCACCAGGAGCATATTACACCAGTTCTCAGATCTCTGCACTGGATACCTGTAGTCTTCCAGGTACAGTTCAAGATGTTGGCGCTTGCCTATAAATCCCTGAACGGCCTAGACCCTACCTATCTATGGGACCACCTCATCCCTCGGATCCTATATTGGCCCCTGCGGTCAGTTGAGGGTGCCCTCCTCGAGGTCCACCTAGTCTTCCAGGTGGCCACGATGGAGAGGGCATTTTTGGTGGTCACACCGCAACTGCGGAACTCCCTTCCAGTGGAGGCCCGATTGGCCCCGGATCGCTCCTCTTTTTGATGTAGTTGTAAAACCTGGCTCTTCCTTCCTGGTGTTTGGTGAGGAAGATGGGTGAAGGGGGGGGGGAGGTTTTTTAATCCTCCTTGCTACGAGTTCTTTTATGTGTTTTCATATTTTATTGTTGTTTGCTATTGTAAGCTGCCCTGAGTTACTGTGTCAGGAGGGGTGGGGTATCAAGATTTTATAAATAAATGAATCTAACTACTCAAACATTTCTACTTAGGGGCAAAAAAATTGGGAGAGGAGTCAATACCTTCCCTATGCTGTCTCTTAGCTGTGAGCTACCTGAAGTTTAGGAAAGGAAGTCATGCATTTGAATCTTCATTCCACTGACTATTGTCCATATTTCCTTAAGAACATAAGAAGTGCCATACTGGGTCAGACCAATGGTCCATCTAGCCCAGCATCCTGTCTCCGATGTGGCCAATCACGGTGGTTTGGGAGAGCACCCAACAGGTCACAATGCGGGATCCATTCCCTTTTGTTTTCCCCCAGCTCCCATCATGTTCCCTGATCTTGTGTGGCTAATAGCTGTTAATGGACCTATCTTCCAGAAACTTAACCAAACCTCTTGTAAACTCAGTTATAGTACTGGCCCTTACCACAGCCTCTGGCAGTAGATTCCACATCCCAATTATATGCTGAGTGAAACAATATTTTATTTTATTTGTTTTAAACTTGCCACCCATGAGTTTCATGGA
>QEPC01005886.1:17950-28408 GCA_003113815.1 Sphenodon punctatus
AATAATAATAATAATAATAATTTAAGATTAGTTTTAAACTGTTAAGTTTTTTGCTTTGGTTAATTACCTTAAGGCTGCAAACCATGAGCACAGCAGTCTTATTAGGGAGGTTTCAGGGCACCCCCTATAAGGAGCGGATCTGCCCTTGTGGCAGAGAGATAGAAGACCTGGAACATTATATTTTGTCTTGCCCGTTATATGACAAGCAGCATAGTCAGCTGCAATGCACTAGTGGTTGGGACTCATCCTGGCCAAAAATTCAACAACTAATTTATCTTCTAGGAGACCATGATCCTGTAAGATCCAAGTCGGTAGCTATCTATGCAGTTAGGATTGCCAATATCCATATGAAGTTTGAACAAATCCCCCTGTCTGTTAATAGTCTTGATCCTTATCCAGTATCTGGGAATGAGGAGCTTATATAGTAGACTTTCATGTGATAAGTTAATTATGTGACTATGTCAAGGTATTGGGATCTGGAAATAGGGAATTGGGAATCATGAGTATATTTTATGGCTAGTGTAACTCCATCGACGACATGCAATCCCACGCCGGTACCTTGGATGAGTAACATCGCTGCTAAGTTGTATACTCTAGTTCTTTTAGTGTATTATTTTTCTTTTCTTTTTTCCTTTTCTTTTTTTTAACATTTTTATTCTTTTATTCTTTTACCTTGTATGTAAATATAAATTTGTACTGTTGTTATGGCCATGTGGCCCAACAACAAATAAATAAATAAATAAATAAATAAATAAAATAGGGTCGTTACCCAGTTGGGATTCAAGCAACTGAGTCCAGAAAGGGATTCTCCTTCCCTCGCATGGCAGCTTGTGTGTCCCGGAATTGAACATGAATAACATTCACAAGCACAGGATCTGCTATCTGGTTTCAGCACTAATAGATATGTGTCTTTAATATGTTCTGCTATTTGTGTAGTTCTGATTAGCAACTCTATAACTGCTAGTGTGCAGGCAATTAAATTGAATTGCATTTGAGAAATATTGCCTACCACAAACTATATTGGGATAAGCATAGAAACATCGACACAAATAGGTTAAGCACACTTCATTACTAGAAAGTTAAAAGGTTGCCTAACCAATTTTTTTGTATTTTAATAGTTTGTCCATGCTCTCTATTGTAGCATTTATGATATATCAAGAGAATCTAGAATATTCTTTTCCAAAAACAAATATTCATTTCCACAGTTTATTCATATTTATTTTATTTATTTTATCAATTTATACCCCGCCCCTCCTGTAAAACAGGTCAGGGCGGCTAAAAATTTTAAAAGAATAAAAAATACAGTAATATAAATTTAAAACAATCATAGATACTTTATAATGTTAAAAAAATACCACATCATGGGGCTCAAGGATTGATCGATTGATTTAAATTTTTATGCCACTCATCCTACAAAAGCAGGCTCATGCTGAAGAATGTCTCCAACATGTAGTGTGGGATGGTGGGATTATTAGTTTTTTAACAAGGTTACCCTTTCTCATGAGTCTTGTATTAGATACTGCAGTTAACTGGATGTTAACACAGGGTTATTTCAGACGTTACGATATCACAGTGAACCATGCTCAGTTCCGTGTGGTGGCTGTGATCGCGTAACGTCTGTTGGGGGAAACGGATGTTTCCCCCCAGATGTTACCGCGGCTTGGGATTGAATTCGACACGTGAGCGGCCGAAGCGGTGGGACCAGAGGCCGCCGCGTGTCGAATGCAATCCCATGCCGGGGTGAACCCCGGCATCTTGTCTGGTCGGGCGCCACGGCCCAGGATCACCGGCGGGACCCCGGGCCATGGTGAATCCGGCCCGCCGCGATGGCCGCATTGGCCCCGCCGCCCGTCCATCTCCCCAGAGGGTAGGCAGTGGGGAGCGTGGAGGGGGCGGGGCCATGCGGCCGCACGTTATGCCGCGAGGCCCTGCCCCCTCCCCAATTCCCCGCCAGGATCCCCCCAGCACGTCTGTTGCGGCGTGACGGGGTGATCCCGGCAGGGAAGGAATTCGGTGATTTCGGTACGGGGCCAATGGGCCCCGTAACGTCTGAAATCACCCACAGAACATACAAGCCAAGGCCTTGTATAAAGGTGATTATTTCACATGTGATGTGCATACTACACAGTAGTCACCATGTAATATCTTACGACTTGCTACCCCTTATTTGGAGTGTTCAGACCTGACACGGAATCTTGACTATGTAATTCTGAGAAAATCTGGAAGTACCGAGCAGCAGTATTCCTGGAGACCTGAGGACATGGGGAACTTACCACAAAAAAGTGTCCAGATGTGACAATTCTACATGGTAAGTCTTCATTATTTATTTATTTATTTATTAAATTTCTACCCCGCCCCTTGGGGCGGCTTACAATAAAAAAACCAATCACATATAAAATATATCTAAAACAGTTAAAACATATCAAAATACAATATTCAAAGTATTAAACAGGGCCTGCGAACTCAATAAAACAATAAATAGGATAAGGGAGATAAAACTTCTAACCCACCCTCCCCCGCTCCCCAAAGGCCTGGGCGAACAGCCAGGTTTTACAACTTCGCTGGAATGTCAGAAGGCTTGGGGTCAGGCAAGATTCCTCTGGGAGGGAGTTCCAAAGGTGCAGCCCGGCCACTGAGAATGCCCTCTCCATTGTGGCCCCCCGCTTAATGCGGGGAACCTTCAAGAAGGCACTCCCGGCCAACCGAAGGAGCAAGGATATGTTGTGTATCCTTGCTTCATGAAAGGATCCCAGAATCAGTCTTAGGGAAAGTTGACAGGGACCTACAGCCCCAGTCACAAGCTTTCATATCCCATGCCCTGGAAGCTCCAAGTGGCAGCTGAAGATCTCGTAAAGATTCCAGCATGTTGGCAGTTCTGGGATCTCAGGAGTGCCTCAAAGATCCCAGGCATCTAAGACTGGCCTTCAAAGTTACAACCATGTAAAAGCTACCTCTCACCTCCATACAATAGCACAGCTATGTCTGAACTACAGCTGTGCATCTGGAATTTGACAAAATACAAATTAAAGTCCTTTTCTGGTTCCATATTCAAAATATGAGTACTAGGTCTGTGCTGTATATAGGTTTTGAGTAAGGCTGAAACTTGCCATTGCATTCTCGCTAAATCTCCGTGAGAATTGACTTCTTGCCAAAAATTGCGAGAATGGGTTAATTGGACAATTCTCAACCTGTTTTTGCACGAAACTCGTGCAGCCAAAAAACAGCACCGTGCTCATGCAAAATGGCTGCCACAGCAATTTCTGCACACGCGTGGCCCCGGCAGCCATTTTGAAAATGCACACAGCATTTTAAGGACATCGAGAATCTCGTGAGATTATCAAAAATCCTCAAAGAAAATTCTGTGCATGTGAAAGATGGACACCGGGAGCCACGCATGCCCAGAAATGGCCGAAGTGGACATTTTGCACATGCACAGAGAGCATCTGAGATTTTTGAGAATCTTGCAAGATTCTCTAAAATCTCAGTGAGATCTCACAAGATCTTGTACGGGGCTGCAAAAATCTCTCATGTTCTCATGAGAAAGTGTGGGGTTCTTATTTTAGCCTTAGTTTTGAGTGAACACAACATTTCCCAAAAATGTAATATCCAATACCTCAAACTAGACTCCCCCAAACTGCAGCACATATCCAGCTTTTAGCTGCACTGCACTCCGACTCTCAGCCACCTGCTTGGGGAGGCTGTAGTGAGCTCTCCATGCCTGCAGGGACTGCCATTCTCTCCAAACTGTAGTCTCCAGCACTGCAGCCAGGATCAGTCCAGCAGAGCACAGCCCAGTTAGGGAGAAATCGTGAGTCCTCCTTGGCAGCTTCATTCTTCCCCTCCGTGGGTGTTTTTACACCTTAAAGTGTTTGTATTTCAATTTTCTGGGTTTACAAGTCCACAAGTAAGTTCTGGATACATTCTCTTCACAGACACACTGCCCTGAGGCAGCCTAAAGCAGCCGCAGCTGTAGACGTGAGGGGCTGCCATGGAAACCAAGTGACCACAGCTGCCTGAAGCAAAGCAGTTTACCAGGAGAACCTTTTATACAGAGAAGTTCTGGGAGAAGTTCTATGCAGAATTTCAAAGAGCCAGATGTTTAAGATCTGGGTGAGTGATTTAGACACACAGACAGTTCAGGATCTAACAGCAAACATGCAGGAGAAATGTGTGTGTAAAATGCCAAGTCAGAGTGACCACCCTGAACCAGCCCCATTCCCACCTAGGGATTTCACTTTCCACAAACCAGTGCCTCACCTCTGAGCCAGGAACCACCACCTGCAAGCCAGAATCATGCCTCACTACACTGTTGCACCAAAATAATCGAAAGACCCCTGTTCACTGTGTTTTCCACATTGACAATGTTGGGAAATTGGCAATGATGTACCACAACAGCCACAGTGAATTGATCTGATTTGAATTCAAATCACTTATTTTGTTCACCCTTTGTCACCTCTGCCTACTACTAGGTCATCACGTTTTGATGTCTTCAGAGCAGGGACATTTCTGTTTGGAAAGTGTTTAGCATATTGCAATTGCTACCACAAGTAAATAAAATAAATATATAGCTCTATTTTCTTTTACAGGTCTAAAGTCAATATTTTCGAGCAGTTTACCAGTTGCTTAGAAGATGAAATGCCAGAATCTCATGTAACTTACCCTTAAAGTTACACAAATGTGACAGGAGGTCTAGATTGGCTTAAAGAAGGGATGTGCTAATTACAGACTCGCTTGTTCATTGACCAATATGTGGCACTTTCAATGACAGGGCTAGAAATCCCATTTTGGTGCTTTTATTTTGTTGTCATTTTTATACTATGACATTTCTACATCTTTACAAGTAGAATAAGTGTAT
The DNA here is from genome assembly GCA_003113815.1 of Sphenodon punctatus. Lineage (NCBI taxonomy): Eukaryota > Metazoa > Chordata > Lepidosauria > Sphenodontia > Sphenodontidae > Sphenodon > Sphenodon punctatus. The sequence continues at coordinate 22,806 of QEPC01005886.1, forward strand.
CTTCGTGCTGTGCAAGGGATGCAGAATTGCAGTTCACACAGCCTCCGATAAAATGATGATGCTATTTCAGAAGTACTGCAGATGTTTTTTTCAAAATGATAGATGTGTATAAGAGACAGGAGAGAGACTGAGCGAGAGAGGCGAACGTTTCCCTGTCTGGTCTCCCCCTTTATTCCTTTTTGTGAAGCAGTTGGAGCTTGCAAGTTGTGTGTGAGTGAGTACCTTGTCCCTACATCCCCTAAACTTGAGTGAGTGAGTGTGAGAGCCCCCCCCCCCGGAACCCTTTCCTTCCCTTGTGCTCCCCATTGTGCAAGACTTCCTACCCTTCCACTTGTTCTTTGGGTTCCCTTACCCGCGTAGTCCCCCCACTACCGGCACTAATTCTCTGTTCCCCCTGGTGAGCGTGGTGATTGCAAGGTGGGTGGTGGGAAAGGAGGCACCCTCCTGCATAGATTTCTCGGCGCCCTATGATGATATAGGCCTAATCTCCTGGAGATTTAAAGGGCCACCACAATATCCTGATGGGTACATTTTTCCTTGTGAGAACCCTATGATCCAAGCTTGGAGGGTTTGGACCTCCTGGGAGCACAACTGGAGCTGTTGTGTGTGGTTCCCCCACCTCTGGCAAGACTCCCCCCTTTTACTCCCCTCCCGTGACACTCGGTGAGACCAACAACACAGAAGCACTCCAAAATCTAACACAGATAAAAAGGATTTTTTTTTTTTTTCATGAGTGGCTGTATTTATTTACATTTACATCCTGCCATCCCCCAAAGCCTCAGGGCAGGTAACAACATGATAAAAACATAATTGACAGTAATTAGTAGTAATGATGATAATAATGATACACAAAAATAAAAATCCCTTACTGCCACCCCTTATGCCTGACAGCCAAATGTATGGGCAAACAGAATAGTCTTGCATTTTGCTTCTGGAAGGAGCTTGTGCTCGGGAATTGATGACCCTCCAGGGGAAGAGAGTGCCACAATTGTGGGGTGTTCACCAAGACCGCCTCTCTATGTGCCATTGCCTTATGAAAAATGTAAAACATTTGAGTGAAACAGCATAGGAAAAATGTATAATCAGCACCACCTACTTGGAACACCAATAATCGGGACCTGTGCATAAATGAGACAGAAATCCAAACATCGTTCTTCCCAGTGTTGTAATGTTGAACTTGTCCACCTGTTGTTTAGTTGGGAAGTCACTTATTTGGGATGTGTTTACATTTCTCCGTGCATCCCAATAAAGAGACTTCTACTGTCTAATGCAGTAATATATTGATATTTCAGTTTTGGTTCGGTTTTAATGTAGCTTTCAAGGAAAGTTTCAATAATTGATGATTGACTGACAATTACTTGTAGGTTTATGCTATGTTAGTAAATAATCAAGTAATTACCTTAATTTGGATGTGGTTTATTTTACCAATTATAGTTGAAATTAATATTTGATACTAATAATGAAAGTTTGGTACAGATACATTTTGTTAAAGTTACCACTTATTCAATCTGATTGTTTCATATGTGTGGGGAGCTATGTCCACTTCAAACTGAATCTGATGGATTGCATATTTGCCACACTCCATTCGGATAGCCACATTGGATATTCCTTTTCAAGAAGATGTTTGGTTTATTTGGCTTCTTTGATTTATTGTGCATACACAATAGCACTAGATAACACCAAAATGAAGTTGCTGAATAACCAAAAACCAAACCATATAGACCAAATAACTTGAATGAGAAGATATGCAAATATCTTCTTTGGTTGTGTATATTATTCAAATATTGATATGCTTATTTGAATAATATTGGCAAATATAAAACTGCTTAATCGATTCATCAGTACCTGCAATTAAATTTCAACTTAAATGTTGGGAGATGGGGGATGGTCTGATGAATTCTAGACCTTTCCAGAATAAAGCAATAACAGATTAAGATTTAAGAGCTTAATTTGCCTGTGGCTGCCTAATACAATTTCCAATCCAATCCTTTTAGGACCTGCTAGCTGTATATAATCCCATCTTTGTTTCTCCTCTGTGTTGGTGAAGGCCTGAAGTTGTGAAGAACTCTTTACTTTAGACTTTAGTTTGTTGCTCTACATCCCTTCATACCTACTTTATATGCTGGCTTTGTTTTTTTGTTTTGTTTTTTCTGCTAATATAACTTGCAATGACCTTTTGACGATGCAATAAAGTATCTATCTATCTATCTATCTATCTATCTATCTATCTATCTGCTAATATAAGGAAATAATTGAATGGGACATCAGATATTAAGTTTAGGCATATACTTCATTCTTTACAGCTCTCCCTTTCCTGACTCTTCTCCCTCTCTACTAGTTGGCCACTCCCTTCTGGCCCCCTCCCTACCTGCTGTACAGATGTAGCCATTACTGGTCCCTGCCACTGTTGCCTGGTGACCAGGGGCCTTGTAGGATATTTTCTTATGGATGTGGCTTTGGGCTTATTTTGATTATTTGCTGATAAGCTAAGATATATTGGCATAAGGGTTTTTAGGCCTAGTAAGGTCGAGCATCCCATTTGTTACTTTGACATTATGTACATGTTATTAATAGCTTCTAAAAGGATGTGGTGAAGAAGTGGAGAGACTTGCTAATAGCCAATAAGATCTTTTGTAGAGCTTCATACCATATTTAGTTTAGAAGCTTTACCGCTTATGAATAATTATAAGATTTAGAATTAAGGCCAAATCAGTATTTCTACCCAGATCAGACACCCCTATAAAAATAGCTGGTCTGGTTCATAGCTTTGCTTGGTTCCATGCAAAGTCACTCATTCACCTAGTCATCATCCCAGCCCCTGGGCCCAGCAAAGATCAAACTTAGGTAAGCATAACTCTGCCTCATTTGGATCTGGCCATCTCAAATTGTGTAGTTCTTTTGCTTATTTTCTCATATAGGAATTTTCTTAAGATAAGCTTTTTAGTAATAACTTTATTTCTTAATTTTTTTTTTCAGATTGCTTTGTAACCAATTCATGCTGCTTATGAATTGGAAGTTTTGTTTTCTGTATTGTTAGGTTAGCAAAGAATTGCTCTGCAACCACATGTAACCACAACTTCTTATTTCCTGTCATTTACTTGCTTGCTTTAGTTTGAAATAAACTCAATTCTAATTGAAATAAATTGTTGTCTGTAGTGAATTCTTGTGAGAGGAATTTAGAGGGAAGATTTTATGAACTCTAGAACTTTTGATTTGGAAACAAATCCCACAGGCTTATTGCTTTGTCCCTGTCTGGCTGTGTCACAATGGGCGTGTTGTCACCCATGGCATACAGGGCCACAGACAGACACAAGCTACCCGTAAGGCATTCCCTTTACCTATAGGTAAAGAACACCTGATAACCAGGGATACAACTGTTGTGTCCTCCAAGACCTGCCTCCACTGTAGCCAGAGACACATCTGGGGGGCTGGCCTTACCACAGGAAGGCCCAGGAAACTTCCCCAGACCTTCTGTTTTCTCTACTTCTGGAGGACCCAGAAATGATTTTTGTTTTCACCCTACTCCTTCCCATAAAGTTCCTAAACATGACCACCTCTATGGTCCTAAGCAGGGTGCCTCCAAGGATGTGGGGACACAAATTATATTGAGGGTGGGGGGATGACACAACTCTGCCCCTAGAAACATGAGGTTGTGCTCTCCCCACTTCCCATCTCTGCCACCTTTGTGCTCTCCTAGTTCTCATTCTTAAACAGACAGGAGGCACAACTGTGTGCGACAGCTGCCACACTACGTCTTTCCAATGAGTACAAGGCAAAATCTTTCTGAGTGAGAGCGATTTCATGAAAGTGACGGAATATGGCCCTTGAACCAGGAGAAAAGAGGAAGGGGGGAGCAGAGCAGAGGAAACTCTTGCTTTGGGACGCCACTCCTCACTTCTCCAGAGTCTGAAAGCAGTAGGGAAAGTAGAGCTGAAACAGATAACACATTTTCTACTTATGAGTAATGCATACAACTTCATGTAGTCTATTGTGTGCCCAATTCAATTACCCCAAAATACCAAGTATTGCTGTTACCAAGTTACCAAGTTACCATTTTACTGATCAGTGTTGATTAGTAAAATGGTGAATTGGAACAGGAATTAGGAAAGAGAGTCCAAAAATTGGGATGGAAAATCAACGAATTGATATAGGGCAACCAGAACTATTAAAGGTGGGATTGTACAAAAGATTTATACAGAAGCACGGTGATACTTTCCCCTTTATTGTCTATTCACTTTGCAAAGTAAAGTCTTAGTAAATGTCTTTGGCTCAATCCCTGCTGTATTAGCCCAAGCAAAGTCAGCTGCATCTGCAAAACATCTAAATTCTTGAAGACAAATCTGAGTATGCCTATGCCTGTCAAAATTGCAATCTCTTTGAACCAAAGCCACTCACCTTCAAAACTGAAGAAATGCACTGGGAATGTCTATCCTTTAAATTGTTTCAAGCAACCACTGATTGTCCCTGCAGCAAGAAAGAAGGTGACATACACAATTGTTTGGGTCAGAAAGGCAACAACTCTTTATTAATTACAACTCAGTTTGGAAGGCAGAGGAAAACAAAACCCAACAATCCACACAAAATTGGCAGGTCCATTACTTTCCAAATTCTGGGCAGACACCACTGTGCAGCCTAATGCCAGCCAGGACTTCAATCTAACTGGGTCCAGAGGACAAGGTGGCCAATGCCACTGATCCAGATGTCAGTGGACTCCTACTTAGCTGGTGCTGTTGGCTAGAACCATGGAGCTAGAAGTAAAGCTGTGGATCTGTCGTCCCCTGATCAGCAGCCCTTCAATATTCACCTTTTAGGAGGTGTCTGAATTTGTTTCCATTAATTACCATTTTCCAATTTCCAACACCTTCAAAGTTTTCCAGAATCTTGGACCTCCATAATGCCCTGACCTAGAATTACACAAAAAAATGCAGCTTGAACTCACCCTTCTGAACATGTAACCTGCAGTGCGATGGCACAATTACTAGGGTTGGGACTACCGGATCTACCGGTATCCGATACTGCCGGTATTGGGTGTACTGGAAGTATTGGATTAAACCTGGTAATACGGGTAAATTGCCGGATTCCCCCCGTACCGGATTTTTTACATTGCGGCCATTCAAATGAATGGCCGCAATGTAAAAAAAAAACACAAAAAAACACAAACACTTTCCCTCCCCGAGTCCAGGCTGCGCAGGTGGAAGGGGGGACACCCGCCACCCACCCTGCCCAGCCTGGATTTAAACACCAAAAATAATTTCCCCTACGTCCCCTAGTGCAGGCTCCGGGCCGCTGCCGGCGAACCGAAGCCTGCACCAGCACTGCAGCAGCCAGCAGGTAAGTGTACCGGTACTTTACTGATCCCTGGGGTGGGGGTGGTGGTTTTAACACCCCACCCCACCCCACCCCAGGGATCACCCTACCTCTCCACCCAGGGATTAATGCCATTGCCTCCTACCTTGAGCTCCGGGCAGCGGCGGTCCGGGGGCTTCAGTGCTGGCTGTGGCTTCCAGCTTCAGCAAGCTACTAGGCCTTCTGGGGAAACCCGGAAGTTCCACGGAAGGCCTAGTAGCGTGCTGAAGCCAGCAGCCACAGCCAGCGGTGAAGCC
>QEPC01005886.1:28508-48751 GCA_003113815.1 Sphenodon punctatus
GTGTATATGCAGCTGCTCGGCAAGGTGATTAGAGGGTTCGGGGTGAGGTGTCATCAGTATGTGGATGACACCCAACTGTATCTCTCATTTTCAACAGATCCAGGCCCGGATGTGTCAGTGCTTACCTGGTGTTTGGCAGCTGTGGGGGATTGGATGAGGGATAACCAACTGCGATTGGATCCTGATAAGATGAAGGTGATGGTAGTGGGTAAGTCGGTGGAAGTGATAGCTCCCATGGTAGATGGGATCTATCCTCCGCTGACTTCCCAGGTATGGAACTTGGGGGTGCTCCTCGACATGCAGCTCTGCCTCAGTCTCCAGGTGGACGCTGTGGTGAGGAGTGCTTTCTGCTAGTTAAATCTGGTGCGGCGGCTTCAGTCGTTGGTTTCAGTTCCTGACTTGGCCATGATCATCCATGCTTTTATCATCTCTTGATTAGACTATGGCTGCCTGGCTCTTAGTGGGACTGGGCTGCCGGGAGCACATTACACCAGTGCTCTGGTCTCTGCACTGGTTGCCAATAGTCTTCCGGGCTTGATCAAAGTGTTGGTTTTGACTATAAAACCTTACACGGTCTGGGCCCTGTCTACATGCAAGATCGCCTAACTCCCCGGGTCCTAGACCAGCCCCTGTGTTCATCCAGGGGCACCACATTGGAAATCCCCCAGGTTTTCTGGGGGGGCCACGCAGGATAGAATGTTCTTGGTGGCTGTGCCGTGCCTTTGGAACTCTCTCCCAGTGGGGGTCCATCTGACCCCGGACCTCCCATCTTTGTAGTTGTAAGGAGTTGTAAGACTTGGCTGTTCCGTCAGGAATTTGGCGACAGAGAGGGGTGAGGTGTGTGTAGGGTATGGGGGTTGGTGAGGGAGGGGGGTGGTTTTTATTCTTTTGTATTGATGTTTTATTATATTTTATGATATTTTATTGTGTTTATTGTTGATGTTAGCTGCCCCGGTTTGCCTGTGGCAAGAGGGGCAGGATATAAATTTTGGTGAGCACAAGACTACCCCAGAGGAGACGTGGAAGCTGTCGGGCAGATAGGTGCATGGTACACCAGCAGCAATCCCACTCTGTCTCTAGCCAGATCAAACACTAGGTGAAGGGCCTCGACTCCTTAGATAGATGGCACAGGAAATCTCCTCAATAGGATCTATTTAAAGAAAAAGAAAAAGCAAACAAAGAAAAAGTCTTCATTTAAGGGTTTCACATCTCCAGAATTCCCAAGTTCTGATATTGGCCTCTTTTTCAGACTTGCAAAAGTAGTATTTTTAGAGGTTCTTACTATTTAAAAAGTTAAGTAATCTGGAAACTTGAAACACTTATTGCATTTGAATTAATGTATATAAATTGAATTTATTCATTCATCTGAAGAATCTGAAAACACTGAGACTTCTCCATGTCAGACCTCAGATAGGTGCGGAGCCAGTTAGGCTGGCCCGCTCACAGAGGCTTATGGAACCGGATCAGTTCTAGATTGCCCTGGGGGGTATATTCTCTGACCCTGATGACCGGTCACTCGATGACCTCGTGACTTACTGGAATACACTGTTGACCGAGGCCATTGACCGATGCGTCCACTTCCCTCCTGCCGACAACACATGTCTCCGTGGTATACGCAGGAGCTATGGCGAATGAAGCAGGAAGGGCAGTGGTTAGAGTGGCAGTGGTACCATTCACGCACTGAAGCTGGCCGGTTGTGACATAGAATTGGTTACGTTCCTATGCCGTGATAGTGCAGGAAGCAAAAAAGGTTTTTTTGCTCCCGTCATTGCAACTGCAAAGTCGCTCCCAGCTGAGCTTTTCCGGGAGGTACGAGTTGTTAGATGGGGTATTATTGCTGTTTTTATGTATCATTGTTTTAAATTGTTTTTAGATGTTTTATGTGTTTTATTGTTGTATGCCCCCCTCGAGCTGCGTGTGGCAGGAGGGGGCAGCATAAAAGCTGAATAAAATAAATAAACAAAAGTAGTAAAATATTTCAACATGAAGCTCTGGACCTTACATTCCAACAGGAGTTATTTTCCAAATTATTTGACCTTATATACGTCATAGAACTAAAAAATCAGACGGATCCCTTCTGGTTATAAAAGCTATGGATCTACATTCTTCTGTGGCAGGACTTGGGAACCTTTGTTTGTCTGGGGCCACAATGGCAGCTTTAAAAGGGCTAGGGGTTACACCAAAACTATGGAAAGAGACTGACCTCCCTCACCTGAAATTCTCATATTACATACTCTTGCTTAATCTATACAGTTTGAATTGCTTCACTGGCAAAATAGAAGCAGAGTTAGGTGGGTGTTTATGACAGGAGAATGAAGGGAAGGTCCTGGGTGCTACCTTTCAGCATACACTCTCATCTAGGGATGTGCAATTTGTATCCTTTTTATTAGATACTAAAACTGCTAAGAAGCTGTGTTGAAGGGACTGCTGCTGCCACCGGAGTGCTGCTTAACATCTATACCAGGATTCCTCCGCTCCTTCAAAATAGCCCTCTGTCCAGTGGAAGGCTGCCGAAGTTCAATTTTAAAACTGGCATCCATTTGTAGACCGTTTGTGGACCTGTATGAGGGCGAGGGGGCAGAGAATGGTGGTGGTCTAAAAGTCTTTTAAAACTGTTCTTAGGGTTGTTTGGTTGAGGAGAGAAAAGAGAATGGCTGGGCAGGAGGGGTATGGGGTATGTGAAAGAGAAAGGGGGTATCAATGTGGAGGGCAGAGAGTAGGGTATGGTGCCATTACCACCCTATGAGAAGGAGGGTCTGGGGAGGGGTCTTTGAGGTGTTTACACAGCCCCCCTGTGAGAGGGGAGATGTGGGCATGGAGGAAGAGGGTATTCCATCATACCCCTGGGAGAGAGGGGTACAGGCATGAGGGTGGGAGGGAGTACCCTTACTCCCCCATGAGAGGGGGGGTATGGGTGTGTGGTAGGTGGGTTCTGCCTTGACACACACACACCCATGAGAAGGGGGGAAAGACACATGGAATGAAGGGTGGGGAGAGATTCCCAGGTTACTGTCCTCCTATGCCCTTATTAGGGTGGTGGACCAGTTAGGTTGGTCTGATCCCAGAGATTGATTAATCCAATTGGTTTTCAGAACTCTCTGGGGGATATACCTATACTCGGTCGATGACCTGGTCACCTTATAGAATGATATTTTGACCATGGCCACTGACAGACATGGTTGTTCCCAGGCATCTGCTTCCATCGCTGCAACAGTGCAGTTCCCCATGATATACGGAGGATCTGAGGCAGCTGAAGTGACTGGGTAGGCGGTTAGAGTGCAGGTGGTACTCGACTCATACTGAAGTTGACCACTTGCGGCATAGATCATTTTTGAAGAACTATGCTGTGACTGTGATAGCGGCGAAGATTTACTTCTCTGCTATCCTCACATCTGCAAAGTCTCATCCAGAAGAGCTGTTCCAGGTGGCGAGAGGTCTGGTTAATCCAGCCTGTCTCCACCAGGAATTAGAAACTTCTACTGCCTGTTGCAATATTTGTATTAATTATTTTGCAGAGACTGATGAGGTGGATTTGCTTGGAGTGATGCAGGTGACCAGTTGTGAATTAGATTCTTGCTCGTCCTGGCTGGTGAAAACTACCAGTGAGATGTTGGGGTCATTGCGGACTGGGGTTGTCAGCTCCTCTCTTCAGAGGGGTAGGATACCGGACACTCTTAAATATTTATTTATTTATTTCAAATATATCTATCTTGCTCCTCTCATACAAGGTGACTCAAGGAAGCTCAGAATATATATATTTTTAAACAAAAACCAATAGAAATATTGGGGGAGCAAATTTACTTACAATATTTGTAAAACAAAAAATTGTAAAAATTTGTAAAAAAAAAAAAAAAAAGAGCAAGAAATGGGGGAGCAAATTACTGACACCAATTAAATGATCCTATGTTGAGACAGGCCTTTACTAGCTTGTGATACCAAGCTATGCGAAGAGTAGTACTAGAGGGAAGGTACAAGCAAATTCCATATGGTGAGAGGTTTTGCTTGTGTGGTACTGGAATTGAGGACTTGAGACATTACATCCTACATTGCCCTTTGTACTCTAAATATCGCAGGCAGTTACAAGAGGTTGTGCCGTGGAATTTGTCCCTTACAGTGATACAACAACTACAGTATTTGCTAAATGACACTGACCCCAGAAGAACAAAGGCTGTGGCAATATGTGCATATAGGGCCAAAATTACCCATATAACGTATGCAAACTCCATTATGAGTAACCCAGTGTAGTTACCAAGGGAAAAGAAAGGTCTGGATAAACGAAATAGGATATTTCAAGATCTTTTCTTGGGGATGCTGAACCATGTGCATGGGAGATAGTAGTAATAGATTGACTGTTTAATAATAATAAAATGATAGACCAAGATGCTCTGGCTATTTGAAAACTGAGTTAATCAAAACGAATGAATTTTAGAATGTTAAGATTGTTATTACAGTAGTAGTTTGTCTTGCGAATATGATTTGTTTAGGAAGTTTGTATATTGTGTATATTGTGAAGGCCATGTGGTCAACAATAAATAAATAAATAAATACATTAAAAACAAAACAATATAAATACTAAAATGACCAATGAGTCTTTTTTTAAAGAATCATAGAATAAAAGTAACAAAATTCATAAAATTTCCAGCAGTTCGTAAAAATCCTAACTAATACCCTAATCCATCCCACCCACTTCCTCTCCCCTGCCAAAAAACCTGGCAGAAGAACCAGGACTTACAACTTCACCGGAAGGCAAGGAGATTCGGGCTGAAGCAGATTTATGCTGGGAGGGCATTCCAAAGCAGCCACCGAGAATGCTCTCCTGCCTGTATGGACCCGCTGAAAACGTGGCACCTCCAGGAGGGTACTTCCGAATGACCACAGAGGCCACCCGGACGTGGAGGGGGTGAGGCAATCTTTGAGATAAGCAGGACCCAAACTGTTAAGGGCTTTATAGGTTAAGACCACCACCTGCAAAAATGCAGTTGTCTGGTCCTTGCTCAAGAAACCATCTTTAGATGTAGACTCTAAAGATTGTTTTTTCCCTTTTTATAGAAGGTTATTGAATGGGTGGTTGCCTGGCAGCTCCAGGCTCATTTTGACACTATTGGATTCGATGGACCAATTTCAGTCAGGTCTTCATCCAGGGTATGGCATGAAGCCTGCACTTGTGGCATTGGTCCACGAACTGTGCCTGGAGATTGACCTGGGGAATTTCACCCTGCTGATCTTGTTAGATCTTTCAGCAGCCTTTGACGCAGTTGATCACGAGGTGGTGTAGACACATCTGCAAGATCTGACGGGGGTGCACATGACTGCTCTTGAGTGGTTCTGTTAGCTCCTGTCGGAGAGGTCTAAGTGGGTGGTGATGGGTGACTGCTCTTCACCCCCTTCTGACCTTCCCTGTGTGGTCCCATAGGGTTCCATCTTGTCTCCCCTTTTTTAAATGTCTATGATGTGGACGGGTGAGATCATTATGGAGTTTTGAGTGAAGTGTTAAAAGTATGCTGATGACACCCAGCTCTACCTCATTTTCATCTGACCGAAGTCCTGCAATCTCTGTGCTTACCCGATGCCTAGATGTGGTTGGGGAATGGATAAGGATGAGCCAATTGAAGCTGAATCCTGACAGGTCTAAAGTGATGATGATTGGCTGGCCCTGTAACTTGGGGGGAATTGGGACTCCTGTTGTTGATGGCCTCCTTTGGTAATTTAGTGTTATAGCCTTGGAGTGCTTCTGGTCCCGTTGTTGCACCTGGATTATCAGGTTGCAGCCGTGGTCAGGAGTGCTTTTCACCAACTTCATCTAGTGAAGAGACTGCATCCTTTTCTTTCTGATTCAGAACTGGCCATTGTCATCCATGCTTTCATCACCTCGAGGCTAGATTTACTGCAATGCGTTCTACGTGAGGGTCCTCTTGATGACTGTAGGACTGTAGCTGGTGCAGATTCAGAATGTGACAGCTTGTCTCCTTCCAGGAACGGGTTGCCTGGAGCACATTACACCAGTGTTCCGGAGGATGCACTGACTATGGCTACCTATAGCTTTTGGTGCACAATTCAAAGTGCTGGTTTTGACTTTTAAAACCCTTAAATGGCCTGGGCCTCATATATCTAAAAGATTGCCTTTCCTACCATGCCTCATTTCAACTCCTGCAGTCAACCAGGAATGCTCTCATTTGGGTTCCATCTGCCACTCTTGTCTATAAGATGGGGGCAGACAGGGGGGTGTTCTTAGTTGCTGCCCCAATCTTGTGGAAATCCCTCCCCCTGGAGGAATTCATGAGTCCAAGCCTGAGCATCTTTCTGAGGCAGTGTAACACCTTTCTTTTTAGTAAAGCATTTGTCAAGCGGGGATGGGGATTAGGTGGAAGGTTGTTGTGTGGCTGGGAGTGGGCTGGGTAGGGGTTTTTGTTGGCTTCTATTTTAATTAAGGCTGAAACTCTGTCTTCTAAAAAACAACAGAATTTGGCAAAGATTATGGTACTCGGTTCCAAAAGGCCAAATTCTAAAGTTGTGAGGACCAAGGCCACAATTAAAAAAACTTTGGAAACCTCTGCATGCAGGGGTGGGGTGGGGACTGGTGGATATTTCCAGCTTCTTCTGGAAATGAAACTTAGTGCCATATTTGGTAGGAGGGAGGTATGGGAGGGGACAGTTGAGTGATGGTAAGCCAGATGGCAAATTTTGATTGGCGGGCCAAGCCACGTGGCAAGCTTTTGATTGGCTAGCAGTTGAAAATAAAAGTGGCTTCAGCCATTTTGTCTATTCTCTTTGGTGAATTTGGCTGTGTTCTACAGTGCCACTGTATCTATAAGTAATCAGCTGGGGGAGAGGGGTGCCTGGCTTGGCATGGTATGGTATGACCTGGCCTGTCCATAGGACCAATGCTGGGGGATGGGGATTGTGTTTACCTTTACCATGCCATGCAGTTTTTTTAAAAAAAATAATTGGGTGCCACATTACTTCTACTAGTTCTGCCCACTGCTTGGTTTGCAGGGATCTCTCTGCCTGGCACCACTTCCCCTTGTCTGGTCTGTTCAGGTTACCAGTGCCACAGTACCAATGCTATTCCAAGACTATAGGGTGCCCTGGTGTGTGTGTGTGAATGTCTGGTTTCTTTCTTGTGGGCATTATAATTGTCTGCTGAGCAGACTGGTTGACTTTTGGTCGGATTTTTATTTCTCCATGTGGTTGCACACTGTTTTCTTTTTACAAAGGCTTTGGCTGTCACATGGCACAGCAGAACAAAATTGTAAAGTGTAACTGGGGATCCTGAAGTGGAGATGCTGGGGATTGAACCTGGGACCTTATACATGCAAAGCACATGCACTTACCACTTGAGCTATGTCCCCCTCCCCTCAGTTCACCTCTAATCCAAGTATAGGCTTGATTTTGCCCAAGGACTGGGCATTCTCCATTCCTATTAGAAGGCGAGTAATGATATATCTGACGGCATCAAAAAGAATAATTTTCAAAGGATGAAAGTTGAATCCAGGTCAGTTTTCATTGTGCAATAATAATTTAATCCTCCTGTAACTTTAATTGGTTTGTTTGCTTGAATACTTCTGTCAATAGTTTTTCTCAACAACTTTGAAATATCTAACCAATCACTTAAGAGGGTAATTGGAAATACATTTATATTTCCCCCCCTTCCTTATGAATTGACAGCACAGCATGTCAGATGAGATATTCAAAGTGTCAAACTTCAAGGGCAATTTTACAATGCTTAATAGTCTTTCCGGTGGTTAACCACAGCACCCTTTCATTAACAAACAAGCAATCATCATTTTCATTATTTTTTTTCCCGTTAGTCATTAAGATTGTAAATGAAATGAATGGATTGTTAATACAAGATTGTGGGAACTTCTTGAGGCCAGCGTGCTATGAAAAAAGAAAAGAAAAGATGAAGAAACAGAATAATACGTTTATTATCGTCTTTGTGTGTGTAGCTTTGAAATGATACACTGGAATCTGATTTGTTGTAAAGCAAGGGAAATTCATGCAAAATAAGTTTGGCAGATAAGACAGAACATTAAAAATATAGTCTTTAAAAAGATGTGTATTGCCAATGAGAGCATTTTTTTGGATGGAAAATTAAAAAAATAAAATAGGCATCAGAAGTTAATAAATCATCAGAGAAGTCAGTTTTCTGTGACCGGAAGTTGCCTTTCCAATAGGGATGGGCGAACAGACAGCGGTTCGGATGTTCGGTCGTTCAGTTCGAAACTCGAGTTCGGGTTCAATGGTTCGGTTCAGCCGAGTTCGGTTTGGCCGAACTTGGCCAAACATTCAATAATAGCGAAACCGAAACCTAATTTTCGGCCCTGGAAAGTCCTTTTTCTTGCCTCCGAACTCGTCCAAAAACGACCAAACTGGTCAGTCGTTCAAGAGTTCAGTTCAGACGTTCAGTTCGGACGTCTGAACAGGCCGAGTTCAGTCCGAACTCCGAACATCCGAACCGCGTTCGCCCATCCCTGCTTTCCAAGACCAGAAGTTGACATTCTGGGACATTGGGTACCCAAATCTGGTCACAATCAGGTACTGATCTATACCTGATGTTTTTGGGTTGATTTGGGTACAGAAACTTGTTAAGTATGCCTGTTTTTGCAAGAACTCATTTCGGCTCTGTCCCTGTCTCTCCCTACCTGCCCACCCACCCCACCCCTTGTCCATTTTAGATTGCAAGACCCTTGGGGCAGGGATCTGTCTCTAAACATTGCTGGCACAATACAAATAACAAATAGTAATAGTAATAACTAATAGTATGTTTTGTATAGTAATAATGTATAGTAATATAACTAATAGTATGTTTTGCATGAATACAAAATCCACTATTAGTTTCAACCCTATTTAATATTGATTATTCCATAGCTCTTACTTCCACTTCCGCATGTATAAAAGTGTTTATGGAATGCGAAGGGGACAGGGTCAGGGTGGCTTAGGGGGTTGTTGACTGTTATATACGTAGTAATTTGGAGTAACATATTCGATGATATCTATGAATGTCTTCATTTTCTGGGATGAGGGGGGTATCTAAATATTTGTTTTGCAGCTTGTTCTTATTCCTTCACTTTCAGAATACCCATTTTATAAATATTAATGAGGTCTATTCTATAACTATAAATATTACCTGTGAATATAAATTTCCTGGATTTTAAGAATATACTCAGTAGCCCTGCTACACCATCTAATGATGTATGCTTACCTCAGAATTCCGATCCAGTTTAATCAAAATAGGTAGCCTTTCCTGATCAGATGAAAACACAAATGTGTATTGTTTTAGGCTACACTATTTGTAATTTTAACTTCGCATAGAGTTTTAAAAAAAACTGTGGAAGATTCAGAGATGAGAAACAAGATGCTAAATGGTTTAGAATACAGGTCATATGAACAAAGATTGAAGGGACAGGGTGTGTTTAGCCTCAAGAAAAGAAGGCTGAGGGTGGATATAGGGTATGCTAACTGTTACATAATCTTTAGCAGACTGCCATAAAGAAGATGGAGAGCAATTGTGCTCCATTGCTTTTGAGTTAGGACATGGGGCTATAGGCTAAATTGCAAGAAGGTAGATTGAGGTTAAAAATTAAGAGCCTCTTTGTCACTGTACAAAGAGGTAGGCAATGTAACAAATTAATAATAATACTTTATTGTCTCAACCAAAGGTTATAACAAAAGAAATAAAATTGCAGCCTATCATAATACAATAATAAATGGTACAATATTGTATCATAGTACAATAATAAAAAGTAAAATACACCTAAGAAGTAGATCAAATCATAAACCAAGCTCTGCCAAAAATTTGACATGAATACAAAAATATTAAAAAATCAATTAAGATACATAAACACAATTCAATTTTCCACAGCTCATTCTTTTAACCATAAATAATACATATCTAAAATTAAATCAAAAAAAATTACCCATCTAAAGTTGTTGATGGCATCACATAAGCCTTAGGTCTATGCAATAATTTAATTTATTTAACTTATTAAAATAACAGGAGCCATTATTAAAAATCCCAATTCTTACCCTATACAAAGTCCCTATAAACATAAGATTCTCATCATCAACCCCAGTTGTCTCAGTTGGATATCATAAAAATTATCTTCTATATTTATTTATTATTATTATTATTATTATTATTATTATTATAATTAACAAACATTTATATAGTGCCAGCAGTGTACCTGCCACTTTACAAAGTAATAAAATAGACACGGTCCCTGCCCCTAGGACTTACAATCTGAGAGACAGGAGCTGGGGGAGAGATTTAGGAAGGGAAACAGAGGGAGAGACAAGGGGTCTAACATTCATGAAGATGCGAGGTCTCAAGTGCACGTACTTGGCTTGGTTACGATGAGAATGACAGCAGGCAGGTCCATGTTGCAAGGATAAGGGTAAACCGATCGTAGGTATAGGAATAGTGGCTCAGCAGGATAAAGAGTCAGACAGAGCAGAGCGAAAGAGGTGAGTTTTAAGGAGAGATTTGAAGGTATGAAGGGAGGGGGCAAGGCGGATGTGGACAGGGAGGGAGTTCCAGGCATGGGGGGCAGCAAGTGAGAAGGGACGAAGGCGCTTAGGGGAGCAGGGAAGGCGTGGAAGGGTGAGAGAAGGGACAGAGGAGGAGCGAAGTGCACGGGCTGGAGTATGGAGGGCGATAAGTGCAGAGAGGTAGGGGGGAGCAAGGTTGTGAAGAGCTTTATAGGTGAAGACTAGGAGCTTGTGCAGGATTCGTTCAGGAAGGGGAAGCCAGTGAAGCGAAGAGAGGAGGGGCTGCACATGGTCGAAGCGACTGGCGAGGTAGATGACCCTGGCAGCAGAGTTTTGGACAGAGATGAGGGGAGAAAGGTGAGACCGGGGAAGGCCAGTGAGAAGGAGGTTACAGTAATCGAGGCGAGAGATGACCAGAGCATGAACAAGAGTTTTGGCAGATGAGACAGAGAGAAAAGGGCGAATCTTAGCAATGTTATGGAGGGAGAAGCGATGTATTTATTTATTTATTTATTTATAAATATTTGTTAGCCACCCCCTTATACCTACGGCATCTCGGGGCAGCTTACAGCATAAAAACACACAATAAAGTTCATTAAAACAATGTTTTAAAAATACAATCCTCCACACCCCACCCTCCCCGCCAAAGTCCTGCGTGAACAGGCAGGTCTTGCAGGCTCGCCGAAATGCCAACAGACCTGGGGTCAGATGGGCTTCCTCCGAGAGGGAATTCCAGAGACTTGGCCTGGCCACCGAGAATGCCCTCTCCATTGTGGCCCCCTGCTTTACATGGGGGGCCTCCAAAAAGGTGCCCCCAGTGGACCGCAGGGATTGCTCTGAGGCGCGGAGGGTGAGGCGGTCCCCAAGGTATGAGGGGTCCAGACCGTGTATGGCTTTATAGATCAACACTAGCACCTTGAATCTGGCTTGGTATGCTATAGGCAGCCAGTGCAGAGTATGGAGCACAGGTGTTATGTGCTCCCACCTTCCCATCCCCATAAGGAAACTGGCCGCTGCATTCTGCACTAGCTGCAGCCTCCGAACCAGAAACAAGGGAAGCCTGGAGATTGGGCCTGGAGAGGTAAGGTCGAAGCCTCCATACCAGATACAGCTGGCGAAAGGTGGAATTTAGTCCCCTAATGATTTTCTTCCTTTCTATTTCCATTCTAAGTGCCAATATGATGACTTTCCTCATGATGGCTTTGTTGGTATTTGCCAACAGGAATGAAATTCGCAAAAGAGGGTCCCATTGTTCTTTTCCCTTAAACCACAATCGGAAAGCCTCTTCCCATAGTCTGCCATACAAAGGACAAGATAAAAGCTAATGTTGCAAGTCTTCAACCAGCAATTGTCCACAAAGACAGAATCACAGATCTGACGGTATACCCTGGTAACGACCTTCCAAAACTTTAGTGGTCATCATATTAAATCTTAATGTAGTCATGGCTCTTCTAACTCTATAGCCGGTTATATCAGAAAGATATGTTTAATACTCTGGACTCATCTTAAGCAAGGGATACTACATAGCTATTTTTTGTTCACCTAACGCTGCTATTTCCATCTGTAGAGTAATGTTTGCAGCCCTAGATTTAATTAAGGATTTAGCTTGGGGCCAAGGGTATTGTATTAAACAAATGTAGATAAACCAATCTGTGCCAGGTACGTATCTACAGAGTTTTGCCACTTAAATTCCACAAATAAGTTTGACTGCTTTTGCAAACACATATTTGGTAGGTGGCCTGCATTCATGTCCCAGACTTGAAGCCAATAGCCTAACAGTAAAAGACTAACTCTAGTTGCTACCGGAACTAATCCGGTTTCAGTTCTCATCAATGTCTAAGGGGTACCACAAGGGACTCCTAAGATTGTTCTAACGATTTGTATTTTGAACTACTTCCAGAAAATCAACATTTGCTGTACCCCAAATCTCAGCCCAATAAAGGAGCTGTGGAAGCAACTTATCATGGAGCATCTTAAGTGCTGAAGCTGTTCTTTTCCCACCCAAAGATCTCCAGAATTTCAAGAGACCATTTACTGGTATGTGCTGCTTTTAGTAAAACATTGCCTAGGGAGATTGTTTAGGGTATTCTGTGTTGGAACAGAGGATACATCTCTGTTATGGATGTTTCAGGTACAGTAAATCTTGCTTCAATGAAAGGGGTTTGCACTAGAAGGCTGTTAAGATTCCAAGAGGGAAAAGGCTTAAGTTGCACAAAGGAATGATCCTCTTCCTCTCCTTTGTTCCCACTCCCCCCTTTGGGAGGAAGGAGCAAGAAGTGGGCAGCCTGCAAAGACTCTGGGGACCTGCCCCAGTGGGGGTTGCTAGACAACCCAGCGCATTGACACACAAGGAAGCCTCATAAGACTTGATCTGACTCGTAAGTTGCTTGAAACTTGGGCTTGCCCATGTCTTACGGCAAATTATTATCCCTCATGTGTATAACCACTGCCAAGAGAGAGACAAAGTGGTTCTAATGATATCTTTTTTTAAATTCAACCAACTGTTGTTGGTGAGAATGAGCAAGCTTTTGCATCATGCAAGGCCATTTCTCAGGCATGTAACGTAGCTAGTCAGAATTGTATAAACTGAGCAAATGTAGGGCACGTCTATATGAGGAGGTATGGAATGGGTGGGAATGGATGAGACAACAATACACAATGGCCTTTTTTACACGTTCACCACCCACCCACAAACACCCATCGGATGGGTGTGAGAGAGTCCTTGTAAAAGTCCATGGATGGGTGGGTTCATGTTCTTGACCCACCCACCAACATCCACGGAGCATCCAGGAAGGACCCAACATGCTCCATGGGTGGAGATGGGTGTTCAACACCCAACTGTCCATGTAAAACCCAAAATACCCACACCCATAGGGATGGGTCTGCCAATACCACAGAGTGATGGCTAGAGAGGTCATGCAGGTGCCCCCAAGCAGACATGCCCACTGGCAGAGACGCCAGCTGCCTGGCCAGGAGCCCTTAAAGGACAACCGAATCATGACAGCGGTGCGCTGGCTCCCAAAATGTCTGTAAGGAAAGCATTGGATAAAATGAAGAGAGCCAGCACCGCAACACATGTGGGATGGGCCAGGGTAAGCCAAGGGATGCCAGGATGCCCAGGGGAGGGGGGCCAACCCAATGGCATGGGGGTGGGAGGGAAAGTCGACTAATCACAGCGCGCCTGTCCCATCACAGGGACGAGGGCATGCTGCAGTGCCTGCTCCATCCACATCCCCCCAGTCCACCACAGCCACGGGGCATGAGGAAGGGAGCACAACCGACAGCGAGGTAGTAGCGAGGGTACCCCAACAACCTGGGAAACGGGGGCCCCAGAGCAATACCAGAAACCATCCCGATGGAACACAGCGCGGGCAACTGACAGCTAATCGTTACCACCCCCAGGAGAACACCCATACACAGGAGCAATGAATCACCGGGGAGATGGCTGAGGAGGACCTCTGTGACAGTCAGGTAACCCTGCCATGCCCCCCGTGAGGAGCGGGTAAGGATCCCCCAACAAGAGCAAAAGGGGGGCTGCGGGACAGATGGTAACCCCATGCAATACCCCCAACTGGAGACGACCAGCTCCACTATCACCATAGCTACCTGGCAGGCCCCAAGCCATCAAGCTGAACGGCTCCCCACACGCGGTACCCAAAAGGGGGAGACCTGGTTGAGACAGGAGATCCGGGACTTCATACATGTGTGTGGGGGCTGAAAAGGTCCAGCACAACCTGGTGCACAGCTACAAGACCAGACAGGTCTATGAAGCCATCACCCAGGAGATGCAGTGGCAGGGGTACAATAGGGATGTCACCCAGTGCATGCAGCTGGCAAAGAACTTGAGGTCTGGATACCAATATATCAAGGACAACAATCTCAAGTATGACCGTGCCATGCGTACAATGGAGTTCCATGATGAGCTGGACTGGTTCCTCTGCATGGACAGGGACATAATTGTCTCTCATATACATGGCACAGCCTTTGCCAGGGGCAGAAAGAGGGTGAAAACAACACCACCCCTGCCTGACCAACCGGAGCAGTGGGAGAACACTGCCCCTGGAAAGGCCAACCAGGATGCAGGAGTGGACAGCCCTGTCATACAGGGGAAGGAGGTGGCCCAGGAAACCACTCACACAAACATCATCCTCCACGTGTGCTCACAAAACCCACAGGGTGACAGGCCATGGAGACAGGGGGTGCATGCAGAGTGGACGGACACCCGGGATGCCTCCCAGGATGTGGAGGAACACAACCAGGGACCAGGGGAGGGAGGGAGGGACCGGGGGGATGACCCTGGCCACATTTACTGGAGCCCAAGTCGGCCAGCAGGGATCAACTGATGGATCCGTATTCCCATTACAGCTTAAGGCGTGCCTGGAGGTTCACGAGGAGGAGGTGGTTGAGGAGGTACCAGCAGCACCCCCAAGACCCGGTCAGCGATGGTAGGCCAACACGGAAAAGGGAAGGGTCGCAGGTGGTGCCAGGGTGATGGGGTAGCAGACAGGCCACAGAGGTAGCCACTCAAGTAATACACTCACCATGCAAGACAGGGAAGGGCTGGGGGTCCCCACAGTAGGGGCACGTAGCTATATGGGTCAATATCCCCAGACAGAAATGCAGATGTGAAGTCACAAGGGAGGAAGGACCACGTGAGACATGCCCACAATGAGGTGCTAGGACAGCATGGACCCAGAAGAAGGCATGCTCTCTGGGCCGACACAGAGGATGGGAATACGGGGACCCCACCCTGTCAGTCTCGATCAACACAGGGACATACACGGAAGGGGTGCAGACAGTCCCTGTGACAGAATAATGCATTGCTAGGGGTACAGGGTATGGAAATGGCAAGCAACACAACCCATGGGGTAAGATGTCTTCCACAGATGAGCGACCTGGTCCTGTGAGGGGTGCTGCTGCTGGCAGCGCTGAGAGGAATCGAGAGATACGGGCCCGGAACCAGAGGAAGAGAGAGTACTTGCCACCCTCCACTGTGAGATATGACTCGACAGGGCTGAGAGAGTGAGGGCCCATGTCACACTGGATGAGACATCCGCATGGGCCCTTGACCTCATGGGGGACGTCGTGGAGCTCCTGCAGAAAGAACCTCAGCATGACCTGGGTCCTCCAGGCGCAGAAGGAGGGATGGCAGCTGATTACCACCATGGCGACCTCCCATAGGTGCAGGTGCCCGCTCCCCAGCACTTCGGCCAACCCTGGTTTCCCCAGAAGCACTCCTTCTCTAGCCTCGTGCACAGGGTCCTACTCTCCCACATAGCCCTACAACATCAGCCTCTGGGGCTGCCCTTCCAGCCTGCACCCCTCCCAGTTCCTCCACAGCTGCCTCCGAGACCCCTCCTCCGGGAACCACAGCCTCCCCTGAACATCCCAGAACCCCCAGGTGACCAACCGCCCATGCCAGCCGCCCCACCAGCTCTGGTAAGACGGACCACGTATCTGTCTGTAAAGGGGAGGGATCACATTGCTATCTGCAGAGGGATGGGCAGAGGGGATGCAGCATGGAGATCCATGGCACCCCCAGAGGTCTACGAAAAGGGCTGTGGTGCAGGGGTTACATCCCAGGTACTATAGTAACTCTTACCGTATGTTCCAACATCATAGGGTCCAATACCTCAGCCCAGAGTGGAGCGGTCAGTGGATGATGGAGAGCCCGGACCATCAGGTCACCACTTGCAATGGACGGTGACCGCTAGGGCCCACAGGGGGTTGGGCCCCAGTGGTGCACCAAAGCGTGCACATGGAAGGCCTAGGAAAAAGTGAACCCCTCCCCTTGTAAATACACCATAATAAACTAATGTTACAATACACAGTACCTTTATGTCAATCGTTATGTTAAGAGGGCTTCATGCATGGGGAAGGGTCTGCAAATGGACAGACAGGGTCGTGCCATGTGCAATACAGGTGCAGGACATATACCGTTCCTGCCTGGCGGTGGGGAGACGACAGACCACCCATGAAAGGGTACAGGCCTGCACAGAGTGCGTTAGCATCACATATGTTAACCCCCATCTGGAGACAGATCAAAGCCTGAAGCCTAAGTAACACCATGGCTGCAAGCAATTAGGTGACCCCGCTACATGGGACATGGCTCACACAGGACTGGGGAACCCCTAATACCAAACCAAGAATACACATGAAGTAGTTATTCCATATCTGTCATTATTAGGTCAGATTACACAAACTGTGGAGGGGGGTGCAGTCATATGCCAGGGTTAGTTGCCTGCCATCTGGGCAACTATGTGCCTACAGAGAGCATCCCTATTCTCCTTCAATATGCGCTGGAATGCCCCCACCCTGGACATGTTGGTACAGGGACACAGGACTCGCTCGCTGCACCGGTGGGGGGTTGTCGAGGGCAGCTCCGCTGGTATCGCAGATATTGTGCAGAATGCAGGCCACCAGGACAAGGATGGGGGTATGCTTGAGATCAGACTGGCTCCTGTTCATGAGTAGGTGCCAACGCATCTTGATCTGGCCAAATGTTTGCTCCACCATGCTCAGAGCGGACTATAGGTGCTCATTGAAGAGCCTGCGCTCTGGTGTGCGAGCCACGGGATAGGCCCTCATGAGTCATGGGCTCAGCGGGTAGGAGGGGTCCTCAAGCACCACCAGAGCCATGGATACCCCCTCAATCACCCGGTACAGGTTGGAGAAAATCTCACCATCAAACATGTGGGCATAGAAGGGTGACACCCGCAGAATGCACGCATCATGGCTCCTCTCTGACTGGCCTGTGTACACGTCAGTGAACAGGCACCTGTGATCCACAATGGCCTGGAGATTTATTGAGAACGCATGCTTCCGGTTCAGATATGTGGCATGTTGGGGCCAGATGATAGGGATGTGGGTGCTATCTATCGCTCCAATACATTGGGGGAAGCCCATGTCCTCAAAGCCATGAATCATGATCTCGGCATCCTGGAGCTGGATGACCCGCTCGAGTAGCAGCGCCACTATCAGGTCACACACATCATGGAGCACCCTGTTAACAGTCGCGGTCCCCACTCCAAACTGGTCCCCAATACTCCAACAGGAATTGGGGGTAGCCAGTCTCCACACCGTCATTGCCAATCGCATCCCTGGCAGCAGCGGATACCATGTGTTGGTAGCTCACCTCTGGATATGTGGGTTCAGGATCTCTCTGAGCCGGGTCAACAGGGAGCAGTTCATGCAGAAGTGGTCCGTCCATTCCTCATCTGTCCAGGTAGCCAACATGTTCTCCCACCATTCATTGGTGCATGAACGCATCCAATTCATCATCCGAGTTGGGACAGTCACACGACGGCTGTAAAGGTTGAGGGGCCACCAGGAAAGGACAAGCCGCATGTGCTGTGACACAGATGTTTTGACCAGGGCATGTCAGCAAGCAGCTATCCTCCTCGTCTACCGCAACAATGCTGCTTGGCACATGTTGGCCACTCTCCTGTGTCGTGTTCCGTGGTTGTAGAAGTGGGGCCTTGGCAGGAGTAGCTCGGTCCCTTGCTGGAACACCTGGGCCAGGATCATGAAGCAAGCAGCCAGGACCATTAACAGGACAGCCCTCTCCTCAGGGGGCACATCAACAGGCAGCATGGTACCACCAACACACACTCAGAGAGAACCCACCACCGAAACAGTAATGGATCACCACGCTGGTAGCCTACTAGCCGCTACGTGACTGGGTGACATGCCACAAGGCTTTCAAAGCTGTGAACATGTGCTCCTATCGCACCTGGCCGATCACTGAGCTGTGCACTAACCAAGCACCCGGTTGCAGCCTGTGCCTCCAACCCCCACGCCCTGTGCGCACAACAAACCCACACTATGTTTCACATGTCCCCTGTCAGTAAATGGCCGTCCCAAGGTAATGAGGACTGCTGCCACAGGTGGACCGCTAAGCACACCCTCCTCCCCTGTGCTCTACACGTACACCCACTAATGAACAGCGCCACCTCTGTACTAGCTCTGCGCTCTTTCATGATCACCTCTCACCCACCACACACCAACCATCTCTCTCTATACGCCACACCCAGGCACTGGAACTGGCTCACATAAGTACTTTGGCGGACCATGCTTGGTGCCCATCGATTGGTGCAGTACTGTGGGTGTGTTCCGCGTACCTGGTAGGTATCCCTGATCGCCAGCCTGTCAGCACATCCCCCCCCCACCGGCATGGGCCGCCTGAACGCCTGAGGGCTAGGATAACAGCAGGGCTGCACTGTGCCCAAGGGGGTCTACCTCCCCCCCCCCGTTCCCATGACACACCCCTGTGCAATCAGTGGGGAGGATGCATCCGCACCAGCCCTGTATCTGTCACTGTGAGTAAAGTCCATGGCATTGTTCAGCTGTGCACAATCGAGATATGCTTCATGGAGTGCCTCATTAGCTCCATCATAGAGGCAGCCATGGCCCTGGTCATCTGTCATCACTAGCGCTAGAATGTTTCCACCCGGTGTGTGGGTCAGGGATTCACAGGGCCTAGCAGCCTGCCCACTATGAGCTGTGTAAGGTCACACTCCAGCTAGCTCCTCGCGTATCGCTCATTCACAGCGACTCTATGTTGAACCCCTGTGCAATCCAGCAGCCAGCCCTTGACACGGTAATGGCAGGGTGTGGAACAGACCCCGAGGCCGGTGGTGGTGCAAGGGAGGAGTGGTCGCCATGTGTCAACATGCTTTTGTGAACACTGTGGCAGAGCCGCGTTGTCCTGATGCTGCTGAGCGACCCCCTGTCAGTTGTGGATGGATTCAATCTCCTGTCATGGTACATGTGGGTGATGGGTCATCCATTCAGGGGTCCGACTTGCTGGAGGCAGGCCAAGGAACATGGTTTCACCATCCTGAAACAACCTCTTTGGAGGCACCCAGCTGCCGTTGTTGTGCCATGGACTGCACAGGAGATCACAGCTGTTCGCCTGGTGGCTGCTCGACCCGAATATGGACTGGCCCTCCAGGCTGGGGGTCCCCCTGTTGCTACCAACTACACCGGCATCTTGCTGCATGCCTGTGGTGTATTGCGTCTGCGATTGGAATGCCAGACCCTTCTTGGGGAGATGGGCCTGCTACCCCCCCCCCCAATGTTGGTGGACTGCTATTGACTGGGACCCCTACTGCATTGGAGCTGGGTGCCCTCCGATCAGTGATAAACCTATCAGGTGTCAGGGCTGCAGATACCAATGAGAACCACCTTCTGCCCTGGTTAATTGTGGATGTGCATATGTGTATCCAGGTATTCCGCAGGGGCCTATTCCCTTGGGAGGGTCTTGTCCAGGGGCTGATGTTTCACGAGCAGCCTCCAGCCTCTCCCTGTGCTGCACGTCCCAACCTCCCGTTCCGTGACAACATGCTCCCTGTGACTGTGCTGTGCCTTTCCTCTCCTTTGGACAGTGCTGCTCCTCCCCCACTGTATTGTGCGACCCTTTGGGCGGTTGCCCCATCTGCTTCACCCCATCACTGCTTCTGTATACTCCCACCTCCATCCCTGTTGCATTAACGAGTGCCTCTGTCCCTCTTGGAGTGGGTGCAACGATGCCCAAGAGTGATGGTTGGGTAGAACGCCTACAGGCCTGTGATCACCCGTTCACCTGCTTCTGTTCTCCCGTGCCCTCCCCCTTTCTCCCCATCATGAATAAAGACCTTGCCTGTGCCTGTACATCCTATAGTGCTTTTGTGACAGTGTGCCACTCCGATCGCCCCTCTCATATCTACATCCCTTCCCATGTGTGTGTTTGTGTGATCAGGGTCCGGGGGGGGGGG
>QEPC01005886.1:89481-100722 GCA_003113815.1 Sphenodon punctatus
CAAACAAACAAACTGAAATTAAATATATTTGGATGATATTGTTCTGATACTTGGATGGCTTTCCAAAAATGTTAATAAAATTCTTCGGTATTGAATCCACTATTCACTTCAGCCCTCAAAGATACCTGCATTGCTGTAAGCAGAATTGGACAATTTCAGTTGGTGGTGATTTTGTGCCAGGGCTAGCATGGTAAAAGGGATGAAAATTTCTGCCTTGGGGCGGGCGCCTGGCTTCTGCAGAACACAAGGGCCAGAGGTGGTCAGTGACACAGCCATGAGGCGAGATATAAGGATCAGGTCCAGAGGTACACACTCACTCCACCCGCTAAACAGCTGAAGAGGGGACCTGGTGGGTTACCCTGGTGGTCAACTGTTTGGCACACACACTCAGGCTGGGTGACGGCGCACCTTTGCCCTCCCCCCACATCAGCTGTTTGGTGGCACCTCTTAATGGATGAATTGTTCTCTCCACCAACCTGAGAAATGGTAGCTGCAGTGGCCCACCCCGGGCCAGCACGGGGAGCCAGCTTATCCTGTCCCATTTCTTTTCACCCTAGGTTAGCATTGCCCATACTGAATCACTGCCAGTGAGCAGAAAGAGATTTTTCAGTTCAATAATAAAATGAAAAATGAAAAAAACGACTGTGCATGTGCACAATGACTGCTGGAACATTCTGCCCATGCATTCCCTTTTCCAAGATGGAGGCAAAAGTGTGATCAACAGCCCTTTTCCATTTTGCACATGCACATTAATTCCTGCTTTTTAATTTCTCTTTTTATTTTTAAATTACTGCGCATGCAAAAAATGGCTACCAGACCATTCTGTGCATGTGCACCCTTTTTTAAAATAGCAGCAGCAACATTGCCACCATTTTTGGAAAAGGGTAGTAAGTCTGCACATGTGCTGTGGCCATTTTGCAAATGCACAGACCAGCTGCCCTTTTCCAAAATGGTGGCTATGCTGCCGCTGCCATTTTAGAAAAGGTTGTGCATACGCAGAACAGTCCACTGTCCATTTGTGCATTCACAGTAATTTTTTTAAATTGATTTAAAAATGGATCCATAATACAAATCCATATTTAAATCCAATAACTTTTGAAAATGAAACAAAAATAAACAAATCAATTTGCATCCAAAGGACCACACCTAACGTTTGGGAATATTTCTCAGAGGTAAAATAGACACACTTAATCAGGAGCCTGGGGTCATGTGGGGTAGGTAAGATATCCCTGGGTAAATATTGCCAAACACTCATGTTTCATGTGGATGTTCCTGTCTGATCACATGCAGCTTGGAATAAATTTATCCCTAGTTAGAAGCAGCCGTATTGGATCATTTTTACCTCTGGGTGAACTACCCAGGGGTAATTTAGCAAGGGGTAAATGTTTTGTGTGAACAGGACCAATGAGAAGTGTGTCTCTCTACAGAGGCAGTTATCATTTTAGTATGAGGTGGTCTTTTACATAGAAGATTATTATTATTATTATTATTATTATTATTTATTTAATTAATTAGTTGTTGTTGTTTTGTTTGTTTTGTTGTTGGCATTTGTATAGCACCAGCTGTGCATCTGGTGCTTTACAGAACAATGAGATGGACGCGGTCCCTGCCTACAGCTTACAATCTAAATGAATCGGAGGAAGGAGACAACGAGTGGGGACATAGGGAGAGACAAGGGATAAAACATTCAAGCAGATGCGAAGTCTCAGGTGCAGGTGCTTGACTTGGTTTCAGTTAGGAAAGAGTCGGGGGAGGGCAGACAGTAAATGTTGAGAGGAAAGCTCTAGCAGGCGTCAGGAAAGGCAGCGAGGAAGACGTGGGTCTTTGAGGAGGGATTTGAAGGAGCGGAGGGAGGGGGCAAGGCAGATGTGGGCAGGGAGAGAGTTCCAGGCATGGGGGGGCAGTGAGGCAGAAGGGGCAAAGGCAGTTAGGGGAGCATGGGAGATGAGGGAGAGTGAGGGATGGGGCAGAGGAGGAGTGGAGAGTGCATGCAGGAATGTGTAAGGAGACAAGGGCTGAGAGGTAAGGGGGAGCCAGGCTGTGAAGGGCTTTGTAAGTAAATACCAGGAGTTTGTGAAGGATGCATTGGGGGAGGGGGAAGCCAGTGAAGTGAGGAGAGGAGGAGCTGCACGTGGTCGAAACGATGGGCTGAGTGGATGACCCTAGCAGCGGAGTTTTGGATAGAGATATGGGCAGACAGATGAAAGCGGGGGAGGCCAGCAAGGAGGAGGTTGCAGTAGTCAAGGCGGGAGATGACCATAACATGAACAAGGGTTTTGGCTGAGGAGACAGAGAGAAAGGGGCAAATCCAAGCAATGTTATAGAGGGCAAAGCGACAGGACTTGGCAACAGAGTCGATGTAAGGTTTAAAGGAGAGGTGAGTATCGAAGACGAAGCCCAAGCTATGGGCTTGGGGAACAGGACGGACACGATCAATAAGGATGGATAGAGAAGAGGGGGAGGAAGGGACATCAGAGAGACAGCTCCTTTTTACACAGACACTCTAACACCCATAAAATGGGTGTTACATTTTATTATACATGTTTCAGGGCACCACTTTAACAAATCATCATGGGCCCTGTGCACACATGATGCCGCCACCCAGTTCCTCTGGGTGGAAATGGGTGTTGGCCGGTGGGTGAGGAGCATTTCCTTGGGTGGAGATGGGTGGGGGCATCTGTGTAAATGCCACTTTTGGTGGGTGTTGGTGAGTGTTTGCTCCCGGCCAACACCCATCTCTACCCATACCCACCCATGGAGTAACTGGCAGTGGTGTCTGTTGCTCCGTGGGTGAGTGGAGCGAACTATTCGAGTTCGGTCCGAACTTCCGAACCACGTTCGCACATCCCTATTGATGAGGTGAGCTTGGACAGAAGGGGAAAGAGAGGGGGTGGAGAGATAGAGTTGAGTGTCGTCAGCGTAAAGGTGATATTGGAAGCCGTGGGAGGCAATGAGTGCCCAGGGACAGAGTGTAGATAGAGAAGAGGATAGGGCCCAGGACAGAGCCTTGGGGAACCCCTAACGAGAGGGGGAGGGAGGAGAAGGTGGAATTGGGAAGAGACACATTGAAAGAGAGGTCATTAAGCTTTTTTTGTAGAGACTTAACATTTTTTTTTTCTTTGTTCATTGTTTTGTTCGATCTGAATTAAAAGTCATTCAGATAGACAGGGCATAAATATGTAGAAAAACATAAAGCATGTAAAATGAGGGGCCAGTAAAGGATTGCTACTGCCAGTGAAATCTTTGAAGTTTTGGCTGTTTGTAAATGAATCATGCAGAAAGGGGGCTTTGGAGACATATTTTCTCAGTTTTAACTGTGTTTTTACAGAAAATATTTTGATCTCTCTCAAGAAATTTGCTCCATTTTTTCCACTTGCAGGAAATTTGTTAACATCAAAGTAAAACTTGAAAATAAGAATTAAATTAGAAGGGACTTCGATAGTTGTTTAACTACTGGACTTCTGTCATAGGCAAAAAAGCAATATTAGGGTAACATCAGTGGCAGTACGTGTATTATTTTTTAAAAAAACAATAATAAATCTCACTAGGTTGTGAGTGTGTGTGTGCACACATAAACATGTGCATGTTTGTGGTTTTGAAAAAAGAAAAAAAAAAAAGCTTTAACAAGATACCTTTACATAATGTATTGAGGTGAGCAAGAATACATCTTCTCTAAGATGTCTTAGAAGTCTATCACAGAGGATAGACATAAGTCTATCACAGTGGATGACTTGAACGATGGGGTCTTGGCTTAAAACTCATTTACAGGTGCAAATTTTAAGGTGGGGGTGTGTGGCAATGCAAGATCTTTTATTCTTCCTTTGCAGGGAGTTTTAGTGACATGGAAAAGACCAAGCAAACTTAAATGTATGGAGACAAGTATATCCTCCCACTAATTCAAACAATAGTTCTTCTGAGTCTGAAACAGGGCCGTATCCAGGCACACTCAAACTGTGTGACTGGCCTGCACAGGACCCCTGTGTGTTGAGGGAGTCCTACAAGAATTCTCGAAACATAGGGTCCATGAACAAATTTCAAATGAAAACATGTGTGAGAAGCATGTGACTGGAGTAAGATACAGGCCCACAGGGCCTCAAATGCAGGTTGCTCTGGTCCCTGAAAGATATGCGATGTTTAACTTAACATCAAAAATGAATCAAAGTAACATTTTCCTTTGGGTAATGCTTGAAATGTATGTCTGTCAAACATTCCTGTGTTGTGGAGGTGTCCACACCACCAATTTGCATAAGGCTCAAACTTCACTAGATCTGACACCATTTTGAAACCAGAATAACAGTACATTTTGAAGCGCACATCTCTCACACAAGACTTACAATAGTGAGGTTTCTATCGGCTACACCTCGTGCAGCAAGTTCTCTTCCAGAGGCTGAGCACAAGGGGTTTCTGTTTGTAAGGTTCTAAGAACCACAAGGTAATCCTCGCTCACCCTGTCATAGTGGCCAAGTACCAAAGAACAGCTATCGTCCCTGGTGTCATTGACCGCGGGTAAAGACAAACATGACAGTAGCCTGCTGTAGCCCACTCTGACCTGTTTTGGCCCACACGCCACTGTCACATGTGTTGTCAGGCCACCAGATGTTAGACCAGACTGACCCCAAGCATGTTTATGACTAGCCCAATCTCAGAAAATGGTTGAGATCACAGCCTGGGCTACCCCTGCCCGTCTGTACTAGAGCGGGCTAGAGCTGAACCCTCAAGTTTAAGAAAGTGGAAATGGATTAAATTAATCTCTTGTTTTTACTCTGAAAGGTTCTGCTCATCAGCTTGTCCAAGTAACGTTAATGACACCTGAGGCCTTTCAAAACCTCACTGGGTCTGGCACTTGTACTAATTTCTAGGAGAAGATGCAGATAAGTAATAAAGGTTTTCAAATCAGATTACTTTCCTTATTTAATCAAATTAAAAATGGACTGTATTAATCTGGTTTGGGGGTAAAATAGAATTGGAAAAAATAAATGTGATTTATTTGAAAATGACTCTAGTTTAACGTAACTTTTTAAAAAAAGTTCAAACAGTGTGTGGTACAGAAACAATACTAATGCAAAATTTATTTGGGCTCAATAGCACTCCCACATCCCCAAAATTACAGTACCGGGTGTTTATCTGACTGTGAGTTGAAGTGAATGTTTGCGGTGAATATGACTCCCAGTACCTTAGGCGTGTTGTGCTTTCATTTCCCCATTCATTAGAATTGGGTTCAAATTGGGCCCCCAAACCATTTTAGTGAAATTCTTATTTATTTATTTATTTATTTTTTAAATTACAACGGGGGGGGGGAGGATTAAACTAACACATGACAATTGACTCCATTACAGTTGAGGAATAAATGGAGTATGAAGTGGAACAGGTTTGCTGCTGAAAGGTTTTATGAATTTTTTTTTTGTACCCGTTTGGGGTCTGATTGATCCCAAAATCAATCTGAGGGTTAAGAAATAGAGACAAAGTAGTTCAGAAAATATCGTTTATTAGACCAAATACTACATTTGTACCACCACAGCAGTCGCCTTCCTTTGTTTAAGTACCTTATACTACGGGTGGGGAACCTCAGGCCCAAGGGCCAAATGCGGCCCACAACAAGTTTTTAATGTGGCCCCTTTCCACTTCATGGATCTGGCCCTTGGATCCAGTTCTTACCTCCAGTCACTGAAAAGCTGAGCTCAAGGGAAGGGAGCAGAGATGAGAGCATGCAAACAAGGGGAGGGGACAGTTCAATTGCACAGATCCATGATTTGGACCCTCCTTTCCTTGAGGGCACCCTTTAAACACTCCTGCCCCAACTTCTGTGCAGCCCTTGAAGTTTGTGCAAGATTTCAAAGTGGCCCCCGAGAGGGAAAAGGTTCCCCGTCCCCCTGCCTTATACCAACACCAAGAAGCAGAATTAATCCACTGTATATAAGGTGTACAGAAAAGCAAAGGAAAATTAGCTTATCAAGTTACATGATGATATGACTGTAATAGTGAATGGGGGAAGGAAATGTCCCTAAATCTTGCTCCAGTATACACAGATGTAGGGCCAAATTTTCTTCACATAAACGTGTATCTCTACTGTAGTCAATAGAGCTAATTTTGATGTATCATGATTTGACTGAAGCAAGGTTGGCACTGCCATTTAGGCAGCACAGGTTGGCTGCCTAATGCAACTTTAACACCTGTGAGAAAGGGTCGTTAGGAATCTGGCAGAGCAGACGCGCATACAAATTAGCCGTGTCTTGTCTTTGATGAGGTGTGAATGCTGACAGCTGGGTGATTTCTTCTGATATGCATCTTGAGGATCACGATTGACCAAGCAGCAAAATCCAGCTCTGTCAATCATTATTCTAAAAACACATATCAGAGGAAATCACCGGGCTATCGTCATTCACACCTCATCAAAGATGTGGCTAATTTGCATGTGCGTCTGCTCTGCCGGCTACCTAACGATAGTTTCCTGCAAGCTCTCCCATCCTTGATTCAGCTGCTGCCAAGCTCTGTGACTGGATTGGGGAGGTGGTGCGGGGAGGTGAGAGCTGCCCCTTTGAAATTGACACTGTAGGTGGCCCCACGCTTCCTGTCTCTGCAGCCGCCAACAAGTTCCACAGCTGGAATGAGGTCAGAGAGCTATCCTAGGTCCTCCTTCCCCCCACCCCATCAAACCAGGGGCTTGACAGTGGCTGGATTGGAGGTGGAGGAGAGAGTGCTACCTTGAACTTGCCACTCCAGGTGGCCTCATCCCCAATCCAGCCATGGAGCTTGACGGCGCACGGCTGGTGGAGATGGGGCTGCTAGGGTAGCTCTCTCCTAGGCCTCCGATTCAACCCCTGCTGCCAAGCTCTGAGGCTGGAAGGGCAAGGGGCAGCAGCAGCCACCTGGATTTGCCTAGGGCAGCAAAAGTAATTGTGCCACAGCTGACTGAAAGTAGAATTTTGTCCTTATTTAAACTGAGAAATTGTATGTGTTTAACAAGCATGAAGCCAGGTTTGTATTATTTTGCATGCTAGACAGCAAACTATACTCCTCAGTAGCCAAATTCAGATTGGTCAATCTCCCTCTCCCCCCCCCCCCAAATTTATTTACACTAGGAAAAACGTGTTCAATTAATCCTTTTGACCTGGATTCCATCCATTCTTATTTCTTTAATTATTTACTGCTTTGGGCTATCTCTTATAAATGTACAAAAATACTCAGTCGGAGACTGGAAAGAATTCAGAGGATTTCAGAAAGTGGGAAATAGGAAAGAATATTACATATTTATCCTCAGATACAGCCTTGCCTTGTGTATGCCTTACCAATGATGATGATTGTAACCTGCTTTTAGCTTGTAAATTTGCTATTTTCCCCCCACAGAGAACCCAAAGGATAGGCAATATAGCAAGTTTGTGTATTATTATTTTCTCTTCTACAGACCCAGATTTAATTCTGGTCTCAGGCTGCCTGTTTGTCAGTCTTATTCTATTCCCCATTTGTTCATATAACAAACATCACAAACTCACATGATTGACCATCTCTGTTCTACAGAAAGTCCCTTGACTGGATTAGCAAGAGTCTTGCAGGTCTGTGCTAAGACACAATGGCAGTACTGTACTGGAAAATTTGCATAGAAGCCCTCTCCAATTTCTTTTTCCTTCTTTTTCTCCTATTTTTCCTACTTTTGCATCTGCTCCATGTTGCTCATCAGGTGAAATTTTGGGTCCGCTGACTTTAGTGGAGCCAGATTTCATCTGGAGTTGCTAAAACAGCATGGACAAGCTGTGAATATATTTTACTCCATCTTTTGTTTAAAGCCAAGAAGACTCTCAGAGTCTTTGAAAGATCATTGCTTCATTAAATCATAGATCTAGAGTTGTCACCTCTCGTGGTTTTGACACTGACACTACCATAGACCCAGCATATAGTGTCACTTCTTTCATGACTGCTGCTCTGGTGCTCCATTTATCATGGCTATCAGAAGGCCCCCTTCTTCAGAACAGTTCACTGCTGCACTAGACTAACTGTTCAATTTTTGTTCACACCAAAATTGAAGGTTAGTCTAGTGCAGTGGCTTCCAAACTGTGTTTCATTAGTGGTCTCTAAGATGGACCTTGGAAACAGTGGTTACTAAAGTAAACTGGGCTTCATTTCAACTGACACCCTGAAAGGGTGCTGAAGGTATGACCACAATGCA
Organism: Sphenodon punctatus; assembly: GCA_003113815.1. Taxonomy (NCBI): domain Eukaryota; kingdom Metazoa; phylum Chordata; class Lepidosauria; order Sphenodontia; family Sphenodontidae; genus Sphenodon; species Sphenodon punctatus. The sequence continues at coordinate 97,643 of QEPC01005886.1, forward strand.
CATATGCTGGCCTGAGTTTCCCTAGGGGTGACTTCAGCACTGGTGGGGATCAAAGCCACCTGCTTTGTGCAGCTGTGACCAACACACAAAAAGCATTCAGTGGTTCTCCAGTTGGCAGAACCCCATGAATCCTGCATTTCTTTTGTGGACTTTTGACCTTGGCCAAATATTTTTAGAACAGAGTTACAGCCTGAGTTGGGAGCACAATGAACAAGGCCATGAAATTTCATCAGTGTGATGTAGCTGATGGTTTATGGGACCCTGTGCTACAGCTGCTGAAGAGGAGAAGCTCATCATGACTGCCTAGGAGAGATGTTCCTCCCTGTTCATAGGTCCGTATAGAATTACGTGGTGGGAATTTAAGCGTTTAGCTGTCTGTGAGCTGCTCGGCCTGACTGAGGATTCGTAACATCTGCTTTCTCCTTGGGTACAAGCCTCATAAGGGGATCAAACTGTCTGGAGGCAGTTAAAGGGTGCCAACCATAGCCAATTCTTGGGCTATTCATGGCCATGGCCATGAAGCTGTTGCCTTCAAGAATTTGTCACCTGACTGCTTCTGCTTTTAGCCCCCTTTTATAATAGTCCCTTGTTTTATGTTGTATTTTTATTTATTTATTTATTAATTGTACAATTTTATACCCTGCCCCTTCTGCAAAGCAACTCAGGGCAGCTTACAATTTAAAACAAAAATATAAAACCTATAAAATACAAATATAAAACCACTTTAGGGGAAAGCTATAAAAATAAATCAACCCCCTCTAACCCTCAACCCCCCTTCCCATTCCATCACTCCCTCCCTCACCTGTCCCCTCCACCAAATGCTTGGCAGAACAGTCAGGTTTTATAAGCCTGATGAAAAGTCAGCAGGTCCGGGGCCAGTTGAGTTTCCTCCGGGAGGGAGTTCCTCATCTGAGGTGCAGCCAAGGAGAACGCCCTCTCCATATTTCCCCCCTGATTTACTTGGGGGACCTCCAAGAAGGTACCCCCAGTGGACCGCAGGGGTCAATTGAGGGACCCAGGGAGTGAGGCGGTCCCACAGATACATCAGACTGAGGCCATGTAGGGCTTTAAAGGTGAGAACCAACACCTTGAATTGGGCCCGGAAGAAAATAGGCAGCCAGTGCAGAGAATGAAACACTTGTGTAATGTGCTCTTGGCAATCCAACCCCGTAAGGAGCCAGGCCACCACATTCTACACCAGCTGCAACCTTCAGACCATCACCAGGGGTAGCACCACGTAGCGCGCGTTGCAGTAGTCCAGTCTCGCGGTAACAAAAGCATGAATTATGGTGGCCAGGTCGGAGTACAAGACATAAGGCTGAAGCTGCCGAACCAGATGTAACTGGCAGAAAGCTTCCTTTGCCAGTGTCTCCACCTGGATATCCAAGTGGAGCCTGGAATCCAGCAGCACCCCTAGACTCTTCACCTGGGAGACCATTGGGGGACAACCCTGTCAATGATGGGGGAAGTCACACCTGCCATTCTCCCCACCAATATTACCTCTGTCTTGTCAGGATTCAGCTTCAATCGGCTCTGCCTCATCCAGTCTCCAACAGGAGTCAAACATTGGGAAAGCACAGAGACTGCTGGACTTGGGTCCAATGAAAATGAGAGATAGAATGGCTGCATGTACACACTGAACAAGAGCGGGGACAGAATAGAACCTTGTGGGACACCACATGAGAGGTCACGGGAGGAAGATGACTTATCCCCGAGCACTACCCATTGGGTCCTACTGGCTAGGTAGGAACGGAACCATTGTAGAACTGTCCCACTCAATCCTTCCCGGTCCCACATGCCATCATGCCCTTCCTGCTTCAAGCACAGAAGCCCCTCAGTGAACCAAAGTTACCTGTGGTGTTGGAGCTGGGGGAGCGGACAACTTGTAGCCGTCCAGTTGATGGCTTCGGCCCGAAAGGTGTTCAAACCCAGAACAAGGTCGTTGACTGAATTGCCATCAAGATCAGAGGGCAATTCCCCCAGAACAGTTTGTAACAGATCCAGTCCCATCGGTCTCTGGGGGAGAGCCAATCTAATAGGCTCTGAGGGGCAGACATGTGCCGGGAGCCTGTCCTCGAGGAGGTAATGATGCTTCCATGACAAGGGCATTGTTGATACCTCCCACACCAATGGATCTCCCGCCTCAAGGCATGCACAAAACACCAGGTCAAGAGTATGCCCCCCAGCATGTGTCGGGCTGATGACCATTTGGGACAGGCCTATGGTTGCCATGGCAGCCATGAAGTCACACTCCGCCCCTGCAAGACCAGCATCGATGTGAATATTGAAGTCCCACAGAACCAAGGTCCTGGGGGAGCGCAACACCACCTCCGACACCAGTTCAGCTGGAATGGAGAGGAATGCTGCTGGACAAGAAGGTGCACGGTAGACCAGCAGCAGCCCTAATCCATTACCCGCCAAATCACCACCAAATGAAGGTCCACGATCCCTGGTACTAATTGCAGTAATGTGGATACTTTTGAAATTAAACATTGGATTGAAACAGATAATTTTCCATTAGTATTAACCCATAAGCATTTAGATCTAAGTTTGAGGGTACCCTTCCCGGTACCAAATTGTGAATATGAACAATCAGGCCCCTGTAGGTCAGTAAAGATTGATGCACAGTTAGCTACTTTTTTAGATACACCTGAGATACTATCTCTTAGGGATTTGTTGAGTAAAACTGATGCTATAACTATAGCACTAAAAGGCCTGAATGATATTTCTGAGAATCTTTTCCCATACCTGACAAAACATACAAGGTCAACAGCATGGTCCAGAATTAAATCATGGACCATTGATTGTTTTGTCAGCCACAGATCTTGCATTCAGCAGCAGGAGCCTCATCTCAAGGGGACTCTAATCTGCATCCACCTCGCCATCAACCCAGGCAACAGCTTGGGGAACAGGCACTAAACACCTCATTCCCCTCGCAGATATACCTGTCTCTTATACACATCTAGATGTGTATAATTGTACAATTTTATACCCTGCCCCTTCTGCAAAGCAACTCAGGGCAGCTTACAATTTAAAACAAAAATATAAAACCTATAAAATACAAATATAAAACCACTTTA
>QEPC01005886.1:134133-169052 GCA_003113815.1 Sphenodon punctatus
GGGGAGATATCAAGGTGTTCCCTTGGTGCAGCGTCTCTGCCATTGTCCCTTAAATCAGATCGAGACAGTGGGTCACATTTTACTTGATTGCCCTTTTTATGAAGATCTTCGTGGAAAATTATTATGGCCAGTGGTGGGGGAAAGGCTAGGCAGACCTCAGGAGGTTATGGTGACTATGCTCCTGGGAGATACTGCTAGAGGGACAACTGAAAAAGTGGCACAGTTTTTGTTTTGTGTTTATGCTATTAAGCAACAAAATGTTTAAATTATGATTTTAATTTAGTTAGTGGAGCAGAAAGGCTGGTCTTTTTCTGTATATTCATGTAAGCAATCGGGGGAGGGAAATTATATGGGGTATTATGACATTAATGGTATGTAAATAATACTTGTTTTATTGGTTTGAAGTATTCAGTTTTAAAATGTTGTTTACTTGCTTGCTTGTCTGTTTGTTTTGTCTTGATCGTTATATGTACTGTGATGGCCTAAGGCTAAACAATAAATGGAAATTGAATTGAATTGAATATAGCTGGTAAGATACACAGCAATGCTGTATTGAGTATTGCTCAATCCCAACCTTCCAGATTTCTCACTCCAATGTATTAGCTGATCTGGAGTTTTGTAATATCTACAGTAAACAATACTGGTATCAATTTCATTGTTTAAATGTAACATATTATACAAATAAACTCCAAACCTCAGGTCACAGACTTACCCAAAAGTACAAGTTCTCAAGGGTCAAGTGCTTACATTCCAAAATGTGTATAGGTAAAACAAGTGAATCCAATAGCAACAGGAGGCATACCCTCCATCTTCAATATATACTCTGGGCTCAGGTGTCCCTTATAACTAATTCCAAATCAGCTGCAACAGTACTTCCAATCATTAGCAGTGGGACCAAAAGTCTCTAAGTATTTTCCTAAAATCTCTCTCTTCCAGTTCCAGAAGCCAAACTCTCCGTATCTTAAGTCTTTAGTACGGAGATCTTCCACAATTCAGGAATCTCATTCCTCCAATGTAAACGGTTCTTCTTTAGAGTGTATCCCAATTCTCTCCATAATGTTCTTCAATAAGAAAATATAATAATCCCTCTATGAAACCTGTGGGTTCTTAGGAAGTAGGACTAAGAGAGGGGAAATATAGTACCCACGTAGAATACAAACATATACCACATACATAAGTAAGATCAAAATACAAAAATCCCACTACTCCAATTACATAGAAAAGGCAAACAAACCAATCAGACAAATATACTATGATCCTTGACCAATCTCTACCTTCATTTAAGCCATAAGGCATAAAACTCTTAAGTTTCAGAATCCATCTCGCCTTCACCTTCAGAAGTACATGTTCCGAGGTATTGGATTCCAGACAGCAGAACTTTATATCATTAGGTGAATGGTTCAATTTTTAAAAATGTTGTACTAGTGGGTCCATTTTTTTTCTACACCGAATATTGGGTCTATGCTCTATAAACCTCAGTTTAATCTGCCTCTTTGTCTTACCCACATAATTCAAGCCACGCAGGCATTGAATACTGTAAATAACCATACTACTATTGCAAGAAAAACTAGATTTAATCATGAAGGGAGATTTCAAATTGGGGGAAATAAGACTCTGGTTCCCCATATTAAATCTACATACACTACATCTCCCACACCTCCTATTACTTGGCCTCAACATAGAGGTGTGCTTCTTGGTCTCTCTCATAAAAATACTATGAACTAAAAAATCCTGCAAATTTCTGGTCTTCTAAAGGCAAAAATAGGTGGTTTTCCACATTTAGGAATATCCTTCACACGATGCCAATTTTTTAAAATCATTTGCTTAATATTATATGATGCTGGACTATAGTCCAGAGTAATCACCATTCTGTCTGAATTCAAATGTTGTATCCTAGGGGAGAGAAGCTCTGCTCTGTGTATAGGGCTTTGTAGAAGGCTCTTCTCAACAGGTTGCTGGGGTAACCCCTCATTTGTAAATGCTAAGTCAGTTGTCTAGCCTGTTTCTTAAAATTTACCACTGATTAGTTGTTTCTCCTAAGCCTCAAGAATTGCCCTGCAGGAATATTTTTTTTAATGTGAGCTGGATGAAAACTATCAAACCTCATAATAGAGTTAAAATCTGTTTGTTTTTTTTCTTAAACAAGGTTGTCTGAAATGAATTATCAATAATCTCCAACTGGACATCCAAGAAGTAGATAGAAGTTGTACTATACTACAGTGTAGATTTGATGGATGGATGTTGCCTATTTAAATAATCGTGGAATTGTACTATTGTGTTATCCAGACCCTCCCAGATTAAAAAGTAGGTCATCCAGATATGTCTTGAAAAATTTTATATAGAGCAGAGAGGGATTATTACTTGTTTTCAAAATCACTCCATCTTCAAAATCAGACATAAATAGATTACCCAATTCTGGGGGAAAGTGGCACACCATCGCTGTGCCACTAATCTGCAAATAATATTTATGTTCAAACCGAAAATAATTATTCATTAAGACTACATCCGCCAGTCTAATTGAGAATTGAATTGGTGGTGTATAAGGGTCCTCCCTTTGATCCAGAATCTTCTCTAAGATAACCAATGCTTCCTGTTGTGAGATATTAGTATGCAAGGATTCCACATCCATAGTGACCAACCATGTATTGGTCATATTAATTTGTAACTCATATAGCATCTTCAAAAAATGCATAGAGTCTCTAATGAATGTGGAAATAGCTGAAATAAATGGTTTCAAAAAAGAATCCACATAAAGGGCAGATTTTTCAAAAACTGAATTGACTCCAGAGACAATAGCCACTTCAGGGACCACTCCAGGGACCAGACACTCAATTTATAAATTTTTGGAAGGACATATAAGACAGGTACCCTGTCTCCCATATTCATCAGATAATCATATACATCCACCTCAATATAACTTGCCACACAGGCATCTTCAACAATCCCTCTTAATAATCCTTTAAATTGCAGGGTAGGATTCTTGTTGTAGGGGGAGATAAAGTTTGTTATCTGACAACTGCCTCAGAACTACCAATTTATAATCTACAGTATTCAAAACCACAATGCCGCCACCTTTATCTGCTGGCTTAATCACAATGTTAGCATTTAAACTTAACAAAGTCAAAGCTTCCCTTTGTGTGCTAGACAGATTATGCCAACATTTAATTTTCATAGTATCCACCTGATCCAAAGCAGACATCATAGGGCATCTTTAGACATAACAAAGATCGGTTGTCAAAACCCCTAGGCACGTGTTTGGCCATTGTGTGTAAGCACCATAACAATCCCAACACCAGTTTGGCCACCCATTGAACATGCGATGTGAACACCATTGCATCACAACAACAATTTGCATGTTCCAGCTGAACACGTGGCCAACATTGCGTCTAATAATATTGCATGGAGTGTTAGCAGGTACAACTCAGGTAGTGAGGCAGCAGCACTTGCATGCTGAGACTGGGTGGCGAGCAAAGCTCCAGTTTGCCCCAAGATGGGCTATGTGTCTATTATAGGGGTGGGACATGAGGTCAAATACCAGCTACCAGATTTACCGGTTACCGGATTCCAAAAAACTGGATTGCCGGATTTGTACCGGTTTACCAGTACCGGATTTGTTCCATTGATTTCAATGGGGAACTGTCCCCATTGAAATCAATTTAAAAAAAAAAAACCTCCCCCCTCCCCCTCCCAGACTGTGCCGGTGGAAGGGGGGGCACCCACCCTGCCCAGCCTGGATTAAAAAAAAATGTTTTTTAACCCTAAGTCCCTACTAGTGTGGGCTCCGGGCTGCCGCCGGCGACCTGGAGTCTGCACTAGCAGGTACTAGGGTGATCCCTGGGGTGGGGATGGTTTAACACACACCCCCACCCCAGGTATCACCCTACCTCCCCACCCAGGGATCACCTACCTTGCGCTCCGGGCGGCGGTGGTCCGACTCCGGCAGCTTCAGTGCTGGCTGTGGCTGCTAGCTTCAGCGCTACTAGGCCTTCCGGGGAAACCCGGAAGTTCACCAGAATGTCATGTATTTCCAGTTATAAGCCTATATATTTTGGCTATCTGTGTTCCAAATGTATTAACTTTGAGGTTTTATATGTTAACTTTCTATTTTAACGTAAGCTAATTGTGCTTTACAAGCATTGCTTTTTAAAAACAGCTTCTGTTATTATAATGGTTCAAGCTAGGGCCCCATTAGTCTGCATTCCAATAGAAGTTTCTTTCCAAGCTCCCCAAATTGACATTTGAGTGTTGCCAAGGAAACAGCCAAATGACCAACTATAAAATGCGGCCCCTTTTAGGTAGCCTAACTCCCTCTGGTTAGCTTAGGTTTTCTCAAGACAAGATGTCTGGAATGTTATCTCTAGGTGTCTGGAGTTTTATTACACCCTTCCAAATGAAGGATGATACCAGCTTCAGATCATCTCAAATAAAGGAAAGATTTAACTTAGTTTATTTTAGCTAACATATTTGCTTAATTAATGGTTGAGATAAATATTGAAATAACTTTAGGATCTGGTTATTTTCTGTCTGTAATCTGACAGTTATCTCTGATAAAAATACAAGGCTTCTATTTATTTTGAACTTTGAGAGAAAGTCAAAACTTTGATTGGTTTCTTTAAGAGAGCCAATTAGAATCCAGTGTATCTCCTTACTGACATGTGTATCTGATGTCAGCGTGACAGTCTAAGGATCTGAACCTCCCATTTTAAGCAAGCTTTAAAATGGGAGACACAGAGAATTGATCCTCAGATTGGAAATCCTAAATACCATTGGATTTCCATCTCATTTAACATCTTTATGGCAAAGGGATGGATCTGGATTGAATGTAAAGTATAAAGTCTTGATATCTTTGAGCCAATGAATTGTGCATATGTTAAGCTTTTGCAAGCTTTTTCTTAAGATAGAAATGTTTTAAGATCATGTAACTTTGATTGGCTATTATACCATTGTATGTAAGCTACTGATATTTTCTATTTATATTTAAGTAAACTTTGCATATATTTTTATAATCCAAAAGTCTCATGTTCCCTTATTTATAAATGTATTGTCATTTTTACAATACTTACTTTGCTAGCTGGATATTAAAGTAAAGTGTAAACTCATATTATACAATTTGGGAAAAAGTGCAGCCCAATTTCGTTTGATTAGTTCAGCTAAACTACATAGCTCACTTTCCCTTTGTAATTTATGGGACCTCGCAAAATGTGACAATAAGGCCTAGTAGCACTGAAGTCGGCAGCCAAAGCCAGCGCTGAAGCTGCCGGAGTCGGACCGCCACTGCCACCCGGAGCGCAAGGTTGGCGATCCCTGGGTGGGGAGGTAGGTGATCCCTGGGGTGGGGTGTGTGGGTTAAAACACACCCCACCCCAGGGATCACCCTAGTACAACCGAACCTACGTACCTACCTGCTGGTGTGGGCTCTGGGTCGCGGCAGTGGCCTGGAGCCTGCACTAGCAGGGACTTCCGAGAAAAATATTTTTTTTAAAGCCGTGGGATTTTTTTTAAACAGATTTTTTTTAAAGGGTGTCCCCCCTTCCACCTGTGCAGCCTGGACTGGGGAGGGAAAGTGGGGGGGGTTGTGTTTTTTTTTACATCGCGGCCATTCATTTGAATGGCCGCGATGTAAAAAATCCAGTACGGGGGGAATCCAGTAAATTACCCGGATTGCCGGGTTTAATCCGATACTGCCAGTACACCAAATACCAGGCAGTATCGGATACCAGAAGATCCGGAAGTCCCACCCCTAGTGTCTAAGCAGTCTAAAAATCCAGTACAGGGGAAATCCGGTAAATTACCCGGATTACCGGGTTTAATCCGATACTGCCAGTACACCAAATACCGGGCAGTATCGGATACCGGAAGATCTGGAAGTCCCACCCCTAGTGTCTAAGCAGTGCCACACAGTGAACACAGGGCCAAACCAGTGTTTATATCAAGGTCAAAACACACATTCAGACACCCGTTGACGTTATGTCTAAAGACACCCATAAAGTCCTCAAATACTTTAATAAAAGAATTCCCAGTAAAAGGGGTAAAAGCTGATTTTGGACGGAATGGATTTCTCTCCTCTTCTTCCCAAAATTTGGCCAATTTCATCTTTCTGACCAATCTCTGTATGTCAATACATGATGAACATGAATCATAATTTGTAGTAGGTATAAAACTTAACCCCTTATTAAGAATCTCCAATTCAGTATCTTTGAGATCATAGTGGGATAAATTAATCACTATTGACTTATAAATACTCACATTTTCTAAAATCTTGATCTGTCCCCTCTCCCATTCCTTCTCCGGTGGGGTCTGAACTCTCGACCCCTCTCAGAAAAAGGCACAGAAGATACCTGAATGGTTTGGGATCTGGTCAGGACTCCCTTAGGAGCCGATCCATCCATCCCATCTCCACTCATTTTATCTGCCTCATCACTGGAGTCTCTTGTAACATTAAAAGATACCCTTCTAAGTGTTGGTTTCATAGAAGGGTGCCAATTATACACTCTATTTAATTCATAGTCTAACATTCCTCTTAAATTTTTGAAATTTCCCTTCTTTCAATAATTGTTGATCCTTATCCAATGCCTGATAATGAGGCTGCATTCAGATGTGCGTTTAAATCGCACAGCAGTGGCGGCGGCATCATGCGATTTCAAGCAATGCGCACTTCTGGGTTGGTGTGAATGCACCGAATGCGCATATTTCAGCACACACATTTCAAAGCTCGGAGCAGCTTTGAAAACCACACTCCAACAGTTCACGTTATGCTGAAATGTGCGCACTCGGTGCATTCACACCAACCCGGAAATGCATGTTGCTTTAAATCGCATGATGCCGCCGCCGCTGCTGTGCGATTTAAACGCACATCTGAATACGCCCTTAGTTATCCCCAACTCTCCCTTAAAATTAGTACTGAGTGAATCCAGTTCTTATTCTATAGAACACACCTCCTGTTTTGATGTTTCAATAATTAGAAGCATTATATCCATGGAACATTTGTTCAAAATAGCATACCATTTGTTTGAAAAAACCTTATTATTAGGAAACATGTAGGATTCTTTTAAAATACACAAACCTCTAGGAATTTTATTACTCTTGATATATTCGCTTAAGGTATTCAAATGGACTTTTAGATTCAATAACCTTGTTCAACTTTCTAAATGTATCCCAGGTGCTCCCTGGTGTTGATTCTATAAAATTAGGTGGGGGTAGGTTCTTTGTCAATAATACGTTTTTTATGTTCCTCAGAATAACTAAATAAATTGTCTGATTTGGCCATGTCCCAAAGCTCTTAAAGTACACAACTCAAAGGACTATCTATATCAGCAAAAAGGAATTAGTGGAAGGAGTAGTTTGTGACACTAAGACCAAAGTTTATACCAGTGACTTGGAATCGGACTCACAGCATCTGGTTAATATATCTGCTAAAATAGTAAAAGGAGGCCCATTTTTACAGCACCATGAGATAGCTTTGCCTGTTCAACCCCAGGGACTTTCAGAGGACCTAGCCTGGCTCTCTAAAGCAAGTACCCTGGAGGAAGTGGGGCAATCATCCTTGGGGTTTGTGGATAAATCACCAAGGGTTTTACAGATTAAAGACCTTGGGGATGTTATTGGGCAAGGGGAGGTTAGTGAGAGTAAGGCCCAATTGAGTTTATCTGAATACCTGGGATTTTATTCATGGGAGTTGTTGAACAACTATTGTATGTTGACCCGTAAGTCACTTGAGGAAATCTTTGATAAATTGAATTCAGTTCAACCCTTTCTTCTGGAAGTTAGAGAGCTGCTGCTGATGCTGGTTAAGTTGATGATAGTGCAGGATTCTCCAGTAGAGGGAAGAGTTGATGGGGAGGTAATGGGGGTAGGATCCTTAAAAGTAGAATATTTGCATTTAGTACAGCATCCAGATATGGAGATGGTTAGAGAAGGGCCATGGATACCACCCCCACCCCGGATGTTAAGATTCCTATAAAGGGTAAAAGGAGGCCAGCTAAGAAGCTCCCTTTAAAGAAAAAAGGTAAGAACATAAAACAGGTAGGAAGGGTCAGCGAATCAAACATGGTATGAATTTTGAAAAGCTGTTTAAATTATTAAAGGAAGTGCAATATAACCTTGGAAGTACTATTAGTAATAAACAAAGTAGAGGTGTCAGGAGTAGCCCCCCAGTTGGTATAGACAATTTATTACCTGCAGTGGATGAGTTGAATGAGGGGCAAGAAAATGATTGGTGGAAATATGTCCTTCAAAAAGGGGACTTGGATGTTCTGGAATTACAGACTTGGGCCCATCCATTTGCCCAATTCTCTAGGTGTAATATGTATTTATTAAATAATGGGGGGCTGGGTACACAGGCATCCAGCCCTGAGACTGCCAGTGAAACTGATTTTTTTCCCCTTTTAAGGAAAACCATAATGTAGAACCTGTGACCAAGTCTTTCTCATATGGGGCTGTTGTGAGCTCTAAATGGAAGCTTCAAATGGATCACAAGCAATTAACCCTCATCAATTCCCCTAAACCCAAGGGATTATTACACCAAAAAGAGCGCTTTGACCACTTGCAGAAACTTATTCGCAAGGTTTCATCTGTACACTTACTAGCTGAAGAGCTGGTTAGTATTCAGTATTTGTTTTATAACTATCACAGAGCTAGAGCTATCATGACCTTTAGCTCTGGCAATGTGGTAGGAAGAATTTGCAAACTTACACCTCAGATTCAATGCCTTGGTATATTGGTGACTAGATGTTTTATAAATCAGACAATATTTCCACTCTTTTCTCATAAGGAGTTTCTATCTGCAATGCGATCTGTTGACCCTAACCAGGAGACAGATCTCATTGCATTTGAAGATGATCCTAAAGGTGGAATTGTTAGAGTCCACTTTGTCTATGCATCATTTAGAGGTAAATGAGGTAGAACCAGTAGATGATAGAGTTGTCAAAGTGAATTCTCAATTGAGTGAAATTCTTGAGATGTAGGACAGTTGTCTTGAGGATGTGAATGCTGAGCAATGAGAAATGGCTCTTATCACAGTATTTAATCACTTTCCTTTGGAGGAACAGAGTCACATTATAGAATGATTGGGGTTGTTGGAAAAGACGTTAATAGGAATTAAAGAAGCTACTCCTGTATGCCCTTTAGAACCTGTGGTCCAAGTATTATGTCAATTGATGGAAGATATAAATGAGCCTATTATAGTAGAAGCCCCCTCACCAGGTTCCATCAGTGGGGTATGTTACAAGAATAACCAATGAAAGTTCCTTGTCCCCTGAGGAACAAGGGATATCATTACCTATTAATAAAAATTGTCAGGAATGTAGAGAGCCTAGAAATGTAGGAGGAGCTATTGTTGGAAAATTATCCAATGTAGATTTTGAGCTCAACAGTAGCTGATGAATCGAATGAGAGTAGGGGTAGACTGGCATATGCAGAAGGGTTTAAGTAAAATTTGGGGACTCGATGACTAGATGAGCATAACTTAGATGAATATCAGATTGTCTCAGTACTCACGTGGAATGTGAGAACATTAGTCAACAAAATAGGTGATAAGGACTGGGTTGCATTTATTAATAAATGTGAGATCATTCTATTTCAGGCAACTTGGTGTCCCACTCCCTTTTTTATGAAGGGTTATAGATGGTTGAATCTTGTATCTAGGAACGCAAGATCAAAAGTACAATCCCTGGAGCCCTAAGTAGTCCATTCTCTTCACCCACTGCGTGAGTTCAGGACCCACAGCCCCAGAGGCCCTTTACAGAATCTCTTAAAGAGATTCTGGAAAGGGTTTCTCCTTGGATAATATTTGGGTTCAAAGTATGTTGTATCTAGCTAACTATCTCAGGGTGATTTCAGACGTGACGCAGTGAGATTCACCACAGTGAATCCCACTCCGGTGTCAAGTGATTCACCGTGGGCCACGGTGAGCCGCGCAGCCCCAACAGACATGACGGGGCGGCACCACCACTCGGGGCCAACCAGAGTGAACCCAGGCTGGGGGAACCCTACAAATGTGACGTGGTGGTGAGAACTGCGGTGGGACCCCCACAAGCACTGGGTTTGCGCGGATGCAAACATGGCAACCAGAGGGCAAACAAAGCCAAAGACAGCAGAGGGTCCCACCCAGGGAAGGGAAACATGAAGGGAGGGGGTGGAGGGAACTGCAGCGCTCGCAGCACTCTCCAACAGCGGCCGCACGGAAGGCGTGCGCACTTCAAATCGAGAAGTGCACACACACACACACATGAAGCAGCACACCTACACAACACAGGGGAGCCGAGCAGGGGGACAGATGGAGGCACAAACCAGGTTGGGACAGGGAACCCCACAGCTGGTCAGAAGCACAGGAGGTGGGGTGGTGGTGAGGGGCTGGCATGGCCAGCCCAGCAGGAGGGGGAGGGGGCAGGAGCCCAGCAGGAAAGGGGAAGGGGGGCCCATCAGTCCAAGGAGACAGGAGGCAACACAAGGCACAGTGAAGCACAACAGACATTTATTGAGGGCACAAGCGGCAACAGTCCGGCAGAGAGGCATACAGCTCGGGAGTGTGAGGATAAATGGTGCGGGAGAAGGAGCAGCAGCACGGGGGCCCAGGGCCCAGTCTGGGAGGGGGGGAACCAACACAATGTCCTGCCACAGAACAAGCATCCACAGGAGAAGCACACCCAGTGCACGAGGGGAAGCACTGGACAAGGGCACGGACACCCCCACCCCCCTGAACAGGGGAGGAAGGGCAAGGGGGGCCACCCAGACACACACCCCAAGGCAAACAGGGGGCCGGTGGAAGGCCAGTCCACGGTCAAGGGCCACCAAGGTGAGTGAGCAGCCCCAGCCTCAAGGAACAGGGGCCACCAGGCCAGGTGCAGGAGAGCGGGGCGCAAGGGTGGGGGAGGCAGCTCACAGAGACAGAGGGCTGTCAGCGACATGTCAGCAGGAGGACACCTGGAGGGTTTTGTGGTGGCGCCCGCAGGTCCCAGGCGAGAGGGCAACAGGTGGGCAGAGGTGGGTCACAGGTGGTCCAGTAGTCCCAAGACGGCAGAAGGCAGTGGCGATAGCACCCAGACCACAGGAGGAAGGAAGGCGCTGAGGAGGCACCCAGATGCCAGATGAGGCCGGCATGCCCTAGACCCAGCTGCTGGGGCTACCATCAGGTGGAGGGGGTGGTGACGACAGCAGCTGCACATATCGGGGCCATTGCCACAGACCCCAGCAGAAGCCACGGGCAGCCATGTGGAAACAGATTAGGTAGAAGACCTTGAAGGGATCCGCACAGCTCATCCCGAGTTGCACATCAGAGCGACCGCACACCTCAGACAGGGCCATCAGCTCAGGTCCGGGGGGGGGGGGGCATGCCATAATCAGCCACAGGAGGCCAGGGCAGGGGGGACAGCTCCAGCAGACGGTAGTAGGCAGCCCTGCAGGAGCGTGGATACCCACGGGCGCCCTGCATGCCGATGAAGTAGGACAAGGACACAGCAGGGCCACCCTCACACAGGCAGGTCGCATATCCCGTGAAGGTGCACACACACTGAGCAGAGGCCGTCTCGGCAGGGCTCCATGCTGCTAGACCCCCCAGCGTGTCTGGTAAGTGCCCCTCAGGGAAGGGGGCGAGCCCCAGCTCCTCACAGTGCATGCGGCAGTCACCAGCGGTCATGACATAGCCAAAGCGCAGCATATCAAAGCTCAGGCAATGATAGGCATCCAGCTGGGTGGGCAAGGAGCACAGGTAGCGCTGAACGATGGGCGAATGCCACAGGTCACAAAGGGCCATGCTCTCGCGGGTGGTCCAGGCATGGACAGAGCCCCCACAGCCACCGAGCGGGACCTCGGGCTGAGATGCAGCTGCCATGGTACAGCTCCTGGAGGGTCTGAGCTGCAGCAGCCGTGGGGGCAGCATGGGATGTGGAGCAGGGGGGCTTCACAGGCAGACAGGCTGCCAAGGCCGACAGATAACGGCAGGATGGGAACAATGAGGCCAATGTGGAGGAAGGCGAAGGGAGTGGGCAGCGCACAGCTGCTGGCATTCAAGGCCGGACGGCCCCACGCATATACACCTGCTAGATGGATAGGAACGTTAGCAAGAGCACGCACAGGGAGACACGTCAGCCCGGGGGCCAAAGCCCCGGGTCCGTGTGTGTGTGTGCCAGACAGGATATCCCCAATGCGGCACCACAGCCACTACTGGGGGAGTGCAGCAGCACCCCAGTGTACCCCCACCCCCTCGCCACTGGCACCGGCAGACCCCCCATGCAGGGGGCTGAGCTCCCAGGCCATTAGCCCTTCTGACATGGGCTGTGCGGCCACCAGTGTGCACCCAATGGCCCTGGGGGGTGGGGGTGGAGGCGTACATATATGCAGCACAGGTGCGTGGTCAGGGGCGGTAGTGAGCACACGTTTCCCTACTGCTGTCTGTCCTTTAAATTTCCCTCCATGTTCAGCTTGTTGTTGGTTGCCTAGCAGCGAAGCTGCATGCCGTCACTACAGCCCGTGGTCGTTTCCTTCCACCGCAGCTGGGGGTTTCCGTTCAGAGGTTACTTTTCATTCACCCCTGCCGTGGTGAACATTCACCACACTTCTGGACCTCCTCCCGCCCCGACCTCACGAAGCGTGGTTATGGTCACCCCGGCCCGCGTTTGACTGTGGTGAACATCTGGATGCGGGCCAACAGACGTGCATGGCTCTTTCACCACCACCCATGGTTGACTGCGGTTGACTGTGGTGAATGCCGAAAACAAAACATCTGAAATCACCCACTTCCCAGCAGTGCTTACTTTGTTTAAAAAAAAAAAAAAAAAATTGCTGGGCTCAAACCTGCACAAGATGCCACGTCTCCCAGCTCAGAGCTTGTCAGAGCAGGAAAATGAACCCTATTTTCCAATGGCCAATATCCCTAGTATTTCACATTTACAGTGCATGCTCCTACGGTGGGAACATTTCCCAAGACTCAGCCTCATTTTGAATTTAATTGCTGGGGCTGAGCCCTGGCAAGCCCTTTCAGGACATACCATATTGCTAATAACAATCATTTCACCTATTAAAATCAATTACCTCTCCTTTTAAATGTATGAAACCACTTGGACATTCTATTTTGATTTTTAAAAAAAGAGAGAGGGAAGACCTCCCCTTTTAGTTTCTAGCCTCGACAGTAGCCATAGATGGATAACATAGCATTCAGTGTCTCCTGTAATTCTAGGATGTGTAAGGGTAACTTTTAATAATCACCTGGAAGTCTGATTTTTAAAAAACCCTTCTATAATAACAGCACTTGCCTAGCAATTATTAGATCAGTAGGTGGTTGAGGAGAGTTTTTATGTTCCACCTGCATTCTACTTTTAATTTGATTGCACTTTTGACATTAACTCTCCCCATATAAAGCAACATATAAAATGTCTCCTGCTTTAGGATTATATTAAGCAAAGCTGGAGAGGAGACCCAATTATTTATTTCATTATTAAAATGCACTTTCAGAAAATTTACAACACATCAATTTGCAATAATGAATTCATAGTGACACAAGCAAATCATATCAGAAAACTACCTACCTATCCAAAAATGTTTGAAATACTTCCCTGGGGATTATATTGTGTGATCAATTTTTAAGAATAAATCTGCCTGGAATGAAAGGGTGATCTCTCCAAAAACTGGTATCACAATCTGGTTTATATTTAGCAATAAAGCGAGTTTTCACTGGCTGTTAATACTTGAGGTATCATCATTTCCACAAATGGGTTCCTATTCCATGGAAACTTGATCTTTCACCCATTAAAAGCAAAGTTTATTTTCCAAGTAATTAAATGGTCTCAGTGTTTTGAAGTACTAAACATTGTGGCTGTTAATCTATTAAAATAATTAAGCCTGTGCTTAACTTTGAGCATGTAAGTCATTGCATTGAGTTTATTCCAATTCATAAAGCTAATCACATGTTTGAAGTGCTTTTCTGGATCTGCTCAAAGTACCTGCGTTGTGTGGGCAAATGTCATACTGTCTGTCACATCCCTTTTGAGTGAATCAATTTCTGAAAATATTTATTTATTTATTTATTTATTTATTAAATTTTTACCCTGCCCCTCCTAAAAACAGCTCGGGGCAGCTTACAACAATAATAAAAAACAATACATATAAAATATATCTAAAAACAATTAAAACATCTCAAAGTCCAGGTCAAAATATTAAAACAGGGCCCAGGAACTCAATAAAACAATCAATAGGGCAGGGGAGATAAAACCCTCCTTCCCAAAGGCCTGGGCAAACAGCCAGGTTTTACAACTTTGTTGGAATGTCTGAAGGCTTGATTGTTTGGGGTGTGGTGGTTGTTGGCAGCAACTTCAAATGTGAGATAAACAAAAGTGTTAATATGGTCTGCTTGAATCCCTTCCATGCTGCTACCAGGTGGTGGGGCTCAGAATCACTCTTGATTAGGGATGAACTGAATAGTAACACATTTATTTATGAGTATTTCTCAGTTTCTGAGCACCGGCTCCAAGTGTTCGACCTCGGTACTCAGTAAAATACTTGGTAAAATAAAACTGAGTACCGAGTATTTTCTGAGCACCGAGTACCAAATACCCTTATATCGCGGCAGGGAAAGCCCCATATGTTGCTCATTTGAAGATTTTTCAAGTACCAAGTACCAGGCCGATTCTTCGGTTATTAGTACTCGGTAAACTGTTGATAATTGGTAAAAACTGAGTAATTTAGAATACTGAGTTTCAGGACTACACTTGATCCTGAATGCATTACAAGTAGAGCTTCAACTAGGTACTTAACAAGTTGGGCACACCATAAAATCTGGGGCGCCTGACTCCCCCCAGTTGTGTTTGGGCACCAACTGTTACCCGATCATGACCTGATAGGCTACCTGACTCTCCAGGCTAACTCACTTCACCGCTGGGGTGCTGCTCTACTGGTCCAGTTACTGCTTGCTGTGCGCTCCTCCCTGCGCCTCCCTGGCCACTGTGCTGTTCAGTTGAGGTAGGGACTTCCCTGCTCGGCTTTTTCTGAACGAGGGGGATCAAGGAGGCCTGAGGGCCTCTTCCCACCTGTGTGTACCCCATTAATGGATCCCCCATTTCCTGGGGCATTCATAATTTTATTTTACATGCATGCACCCCAAAACCAGAAACCAAAACCAAAATGCGGACTCCCACTCCCCACAAAAAAACCCTAATCGGAATTCCTCAAAACACAGATATGTGGGTACCCATTGTTTTTGTGGATATTATTTCAGTAGGCCATTTTTTAACGGACCACGGTAGGTGTAGGGATGGGTGTGCTGTGGAGTTTAACCCAGTTCCACCCACCCATCTCCACCCACCCACGGCATGGCACACATCCATCTCCACCCATGGAGCTTTGGGCATTGGAGCCGATTGCTCCATGGGTGGGTGATGGGTGGAGGTGGGTGTCATGCGGGAACATGCTTGCACCCCCACCCATACACTACGGCATTCTCACGGTCACCTCCAGCCATCTTCATGCAGCAAAACTGCATGGAGATGGGTAGGGGCATCTCATGTGAAAAAAGGACCATAGTGGCAACTGAAGGCAGAAAGAGAGTGGTTTTAGACATCACATTCTTTGCTGCACCCTTTGTGAACAGAGTCATAATCCCAGTTGATATATGCTATACTTTGCATGCCTTTGTTGCTGTCTGGGGTCACATAGTTATATTTAAGTTATATAACAAGATTATATTTTAGTTTTTTTTAAAAATGGGAATCACTGGATTGTTTCGTTGGGTACTTTCAGACGATACGGGGCCCTTTGGCCCCGTACCGGAAGCAACGTCTTCGTTCCCCGCCGGGGTCACCCCTGCACGGCCCAACAGACGTGCCGGGGGGATCCCGGCGGGGAAAGTGGGAGGGGCCGGGGCCGCGCGGCGCAACGTGCGGCCGCACGGCCCCGCCCCCTCCACGCACCCCGCCGCCCGCCCTCCGAGGAGACGGGCGGGCGGCGGGGCCAATGCGGCCGCCGCGTCTGGCCGATCGTGCCACGGCCCGGGATCCCGCCGGGGATCCCGGGCCGTGGCACGCGGCCAGACGTTACTTTTTGTTGGCCACGGCCCGCGGTCCATTTGACCACGCTTCCCGGGACCTTCCCCCGGCTAGCCCGGGAAGCGTGGTTCAAATTGACCCCATGTGGCAATTGAGCGTGGCCAACATCTGGCGCACGCCGTGCAGACGTTCAGGGGCCTTTGGCCCCACGGGGGGGTTGAGCGTGGTTCACTGTGGTTCAGCGTGATCTCGTCATGTCTGAAATCACCCTGTGTGTGCATGTGAGTCAGTGAATGTGTCCAAGCATTTGATGGTGATGTTACAAATGGTTTATACTAAAACTAAGATTTAAATTGTTATCCTTATTTTCATATGCAGACTTCAAACTGACACTCTTACTGTCCTCAGGTCTAGTGCATCATCATCTTCGATCAATGGCAGCATAAAATGTTATGATTTTCATTTTCAGCAGAAGAAAAAACTCATTCCACCGTGCTTCCTTTTACCTCTATATCCCATCAAACAAACAAAAAACAAGAGTAAAAAAATAATGGAGGAGGAGATGTGGCAGCTGGGCTTTTTAACTAAATTAACACAAACATTTAAATGCTATTTTCCCCCCCAGTCAGTAAAAACAGCGTGTGGATAGCACAAAGCTGTGGAAAAGTCTCTGTGAATCACTGAGGGTTTCTAGATGTGATGTTTCACCGTTATAATTTATTTTTTCTGCAATATTTACCTGGTGAATCTAGTTATCCTTTTGGTCAGAGGTGGTGTTCTTGTAATCAATGCCTGGCTATGCAAAGTGAGCCTGAGTCTGTGATGATTAAGCCAGGTTTTTTTTTTTTAATGTTAAACTGCAGTTGCAAGAAAAATAACTGCAGTTGCAAGAAAATGCTCTAAGATGATGTGGTGCCAAGATGAGTTTAAAATCTAGCAGTGTTGTTGGCCAGATTAGCAGATTCTTATCACTTTTCTTCCTCTGCTTATTTCAATGGGAGAGCCAGAGGCTGTGGAAGCCCCACCTTGTCCAATTGCATGGGATCAATTTCAGCAGATTTCGTTCGCTGATGTGGGGGATATCCTTGGGGCGGTTAGAGCCACTTCTTGTGTACTAGACCCGTGCTCATCCTGGCTGCTTAAGGTCTGCTGGGAGACGTTGGGACCATTGCTGGCTGGGGTGGACAATGCCTCCCTTCGGGAGGACAGGGTGCCAAGTTGCCTCAAGAAAGCGGTGGTTCGGTCCCTGCTCAAAAAGCCATCTTTGGATGTTGATTCCCTCACCAGTTATCAGCCTGTCTCTAACCTGCCCTTTTTAGAGAAGGTTATTCAACGGGTAGTAGCTCGGCAGTTTTAGGGGCATCTGGATTTACTCAGTTTTCTGGATCCCTGGCAGTCCGGCTTTTGTCCAGGTTATGGCACTGAGACTGCACGTGTGGCCTTGGTTGATGATCTTCACCGGGAGTTAGACCAGGTCCGTTCGACCCTGTTGATTCTTTTAGATATATCGGCTGCTTTTGATACCATTGACCACGAGTTGTTGGTGACTTGTCTGCGGGACTGAGCAGGGGTTGGCTCGACTGTTCTTGAATGGTTCCGCTTGTTCCTTGCTGGAAGAACTCAATGTGTGGTGCTCGGGAATATTTTTCACCTCCCCGGGGCCTCGTGTGTGGAGTCCCACAGGGTTCTATTCTTTTCCCTCTCCTGTTCAACATGTATATGCAGTCATTGGGCGAGATTGTCCAGAGTACTGAAGTTCAGAGCCATCAATATGCTGACGACACTCAACTCCATCTCTCCTTTTCATGGGACTCAGGTTCTGCAGTCTCAGTGCTTATATGATGTCTGGAGACTGTGGAAGACTGGATGAGGGCAAGTCGACTGAGGCTGAATCCCGAAAAGATGGAGGTAATGCTATTGGGGAAGGCGGTGGGTGTGGCATCCCCCATCATTGATGGGGTCTTCCCCTTGCTAGTACTTCAGGTCAAGAGTCTGGGAGTACTCCCTTACTCACAGCTCTGCCTAGATGCCCAGGTTGGGGATGTGGTGAGGAATGTATTTCGCCAAATACATCTGGTGCATCGGCTTTGGCCATATGTCTCAGACTCTGATCTGACCACTATCAGACATGCTTTCATTACCTCAAGATTGGACTATTGTAATGTGCTCTACGTGGGGCTGCCCATGGTGATGGTTTGGAGACTGCAACTAGTGCAGAATAGGGATGGGCGAACAGAACTGAGTTCGGAAATTCGGTTTGGTTCGGAAGTTCGGTTTGGTCAACCGAACTACTCGAGTTCGGTCTGAACTCCGAACTTCAAAACTGCATTCGCCCATCCCTAGTGCAGAATGCAGTGGCACATCTCCTCATGGGGATGGGCCACTGGGAGCACATTACACCGGTGCTCCATTCTTTGCACTGGTTGCCTATAGTGTTCCGGGCCTGATTCAAGGTGCTGGTTCTTACCTATAAAGCCCTACATGGCTTGGGTCCCACTTTTCTGTGAGACTACCTCACTCTCCATCCCCTCTGCCAGCCTCTGTGGTCATCTGGGGGTACCGTTCTTGGGGTCCCCTGGTGTTCTGGGGGGCTACTATGGCAATGGAATTCTCGGTGGCTGCTCCACGGCTGTGGAATTCCCTCCCGGTGGAGACCTGGGTGATCCTGGATCTTCCTTCCTTTTGGCGCCAATGCAAGACCTGGCTGTTCTGCCAGGCGTTTGGCAAGGGGGAAGGATGTTTTGTTTTTGGTGGTTTTTTTATAGGGGGTTGGTTGGGGTTTTATGTTGCATATTTTATGGGTGGAATTTTAATTATTGGGGAGGTTGTGCTCCCTTTTATCCTTGTTTTGGTGGTTTTGCAGGGCCCTTAGTGAGTTTTAAATATGTGTTTTTATTTTTGTAAGCCGATCCAGGCTGCCTTTGCCAGGAGGGGCAGGGTAAGGAGTGTTAAGATAGATAAATAAATAAATAAATAAATAATGATACCCTCATGTAAGTGAGGTTGTACTTTCTCCCCTTGGTGGGGTGTTGTGAAGATTAAAAGTTGTGTTAATTAGTTCTATGTGAAGCACTTTGAGTGCCATGGCAGGGGGGCGCTAGATAAAAATATAAATTGTTATAATGGGAACAATGAGACATCCCAGGAACCTTGTCCTTTCTTTTATGATTATTTTTAATCATAGTTAGAACATTTTTCTTTATGATTCCTCAGTACCTTTTAGATATAGAGAAGTAGGGCTTGGGGAATTGGCCAGGTGCCAGCTCCAGATACTGTATAGTATTGTGTGGCCAGACTGTTTTATCCCACTTCTCAAATGAAAGAGTCCTCTCTGAGTGATCCTGTGATCTGTTACCACTCGGTGGTGCAATGTCAAACAAGAGGGAACCTGAGCACAGTCATTTCTTCCTTATATGCTACTATAGCTGTTTACAAATCCTTTAAATAATAATAATAATAATAATAATAATAATAATAATAATAATTATTATTATTATTATTATTTATTTAAAAATTACCACTTAAAAACAGATTGAAACTACAGAAAAGACTCCTAGAAACTGTCTGGGTTTGTGAAGTGCCTTGCTATTCATTTTGATACATTCATTGGATGCTTTGACTCAGATTTGCAGGAGAAGTACAATGGAACATCAACTAGGAAGAACTTTTCTTTAAAAAAACAAAACAAAAAAGCTCCATGCCTTTTTCTGAAAATTGACTCATTCAGAAAGGCAGACTAATTGACCTCTCCAAGTATTTTTGTAATCTCAGGTTAAAAGTCATCCTTGGCAGAGGCAATTTGGCTTACAAAGGGTGGACTGGACTCTCTTTAAAAAGTGATGGGGAGGAAATGCTATCGTACATCCCATCCCACATCATTGCAAAGTCTGGTGATATTTTACACACACATGTATAAAACTGATGTTCAGATCCACATGACAACCAAATTATTTCTAAACTACCGGTATGGTAGCGCCTATGTGGGGGATTTTACTAAAAGCCCCAAGGGTGCCATAGAAGCAGTACCAAGGTGAAAACATCTCTTCCCAAAGCGTTGGGAAATCTTCACAGTTCAGGAATTCATTGTTGTTTCCCCATTCCCAATTGTTTTCACATTTCCATTCTTTTATACGTTTCTGCCTGCAGTTTTTCATAGATTTCTGCAAATTCCGTGATTTTTCTGTCATTTCCATCACGTTAATCAATTTTCAACATTTTCATCACTTAGGCTGTACATAAAGGGTGTGCAATAGCAGCTTCTGTTCCTTTTGCATTAAGGCAGCTTAGAGTTAGGGGTTTAGGATGAAGATTGTGATAGTTTTGCCGTAGGCAGGGTATAATAGGTTTGTTAGAAAACAGAAAACAAAAGCAGCATGTGACGAACATGCTGGTTTCACATTTGGAAAAATACCAGAAGTCCCCCAAAATGGTCATTCCTAAATGAGAACTGATGAAAGTAGTGGATACACCAGTAAGTTCCTGCATCGTGCAAAAGGTGACTGTTTTGTTTTTTTACAGAAACAGTATTCATGGCAAATTGCCAGTTCAGCTCTACATAGGGTGAAGCCACATTAGACAGAGGGCTACCACACCTTGGGTAGCTGGGACATCCTGTGGCTAGTGCCTGCCAGATGCCAACCCCTCCCGCCGCCCCCCCACCTTCTACTTCTGAGGACATGTTGTGAAGCAGCCTTTTCCTAACATGGGGTAAGGCTGCCCAAGGCAGGACACCTCAAATGCCCAGGCTGCACATGCCCCACCACACAGGGAGCACTGCTGAAAGGCCTTGACCAGTGGACACTGTTGGCTGTCCCACATCATGGCTGGGGAGTGGGATCTCAGGGTATTTTCAGACGTGACGAGATCACAGTGAACCACAGTGAATACCCACCTCTGGTCACTGTGCCCTGCACGTCTGTTCGGTGGCCTCCAGATGTTCGCCACACTGAATACCCACATGGGGTCAATTTCAACCATGCTTCCCGGGCTCCCGGTGGGAAAATTCGCAGAAGCGTGGTGAAAGTGATTCCAGGCAAGCATCAATAAAAAGTAACGTCTGGTCGGCTATCATGGCCCAGAATCCCCGGCAGGATTCTGGGCCATGGTGAACTCAGCCAGACGCTGCAGCAGCATTGGCCTCACCGCCCGCCCGTCTCCCCAGAGGGCAGGTGGCGAGGCAGCGTGGAGGGGGCGGGGCCGTGCAGCTGCACGTTTTGCCACGCAGCCCCGCCCCCCCTGATTCCCCACCGGGATCCCTGGCATGTCTGTTTGCCGTGCCTGGGTGATCCCAGCGGGGAATCTCTGGGTTGTTTTCGGGACGGGGTGAAGCCACCCCGTCACGTCTGAAAACACGCTCAGTCAGGCCAGGAAAGAAAGGTGGGGCAGGACTGGGTTACTGCTCATGTGGCCGGCACCATGGCCCATGCCAGCCACAGCAGTATCTCTGACCGGCTTCCCTGAGACCATCTGCCCAGCTCCTTACACAACCCCCACAGTGTGGAGGCAGTGGTTGCCCACCATGAAGCCACATAGGGATTGGACCGCTGCAGCTCATCTGGTTGCACATATAGAAGTTGAGAGCAGTGTTGGATATGGGGCCACTCAGGAAGAGTGGTCTCATGGATCTGTAGTGTCTCCTATCCTTGCGTGCCCTCATCTCTGCTCCCTTCCCTTGAGTTTAGTCTTTCGGGCCGCTTTTAAATGAGGCACTTAAAAGCACCTCCTGAGTCCCATGTTCAGAGGGAAGCTCAAGCTATGCGGGGAGTGTTTACATGCTCTCCTCATTGCTGGAAGTGACGTGCTGCCTAATGGCAGCAGCGGCGGCAGCTGGAAATGCGGGGCTTTGAAGAGGCATGTTTTGAAGGCCTCACTTTTCAGGCTGTCAGAATACACCTCTTCAAAGCCCTGCATCTCCAGCTGTCACCGCTGCTAACAAATGGCAGCACATCACTTCTGGCAGCGTGGGGAGCATGTAAACACTCCCTGCGCGGCTTCCCTCTGAATGTGGGGCTCAGGAGGTGCTTCTAAGCACCTCATTTAAAAGCGACCTCAGTGCTTGCGGATAGGAACTGGATCCAGGGCCAAGATCCAGGAACTTGAAACGGGTAAAATAAAAACTAGCCACAGGCCATATTTGGACCCCAGGCCTGAGGTTTCCTACCTCTGATATATATCCTGAATATTACTTTCAAGGCCAGAAAGTGCAGGCGGTATCTGTGAGGTTTTTCTAAGGTAATGTTGGGGGTAGAGTAGATTGTGTTTTTCCATAAAGCAATAGCCTACTCAAGCATGATGACAAAATTGAGTGTTTGGTTTTCAGAACATTAGCACGTTTGTCATTTTATATAACCCTGAAAAATAATAGTTTTAGACAGAAATCATAGAGCCTGTAATATTAAAGGATTTTTTCCCCACTCCAAAGATGACTACTATGCCTGACTCTAACTGTAATGGTGGTTGTTTGATTCAATTACTTTGTATTAAAATAATATGATAAAGAAGTCGCTGATGCAATATGAAATTTGCAAGTATGATACCAAATTTGTTTAACCTGTGGAGAATTAATGATGTGATGACAATAAGATGGAATAATTGTTTTAGCTGCCTAATTTACATAGCTTGAACTGGTCAGCCTTTAAATCAGGAGAATTAGCACATTGGCTACATTTTTTTAAAGGGGAACTTCTTATTTAAGCTTACAAAGTGTGTTAATTGTGCAGGGACAGCAAAAATTATATTATCTATGGCAATCATTCCAAAATAAAGCCTTTGCTTAAAAAAAAAATTAACTTCTTCACTGCAGTCACTAAACATCAATATAGATCTTTATCAGTGTATGGCTCTCCCTCCTTTTATTTTAGGGAGAGATCTAAAGCTATAGTGAGGAGTAGTGTACAAAAAGAAATGTCTCCTTTAGCTTTGGGATATAATGTATTGCCTATGCAAAAATATAATTGGCAACATGTTCAAACCTTTGTTGGGACAGGTTGGAAAATTATAATGTGGGGCTGTTTAATTCCCTTATAAGATTATACATTCTGATACAGTGGACCTAATTATCATTGAGATACTACAGTTCTGAAACTACTACTGTTTTCAATATGGATTTTGGCACGTAGCATTCCTGAAACCTGAATTTTCAATTTTATTTTTACTCTAAGGTTGACTTGAATGTTTTTAGAGATTCTCTTCCAAGGATGATTTCACAGGAAAAGTGGGGAAATTATCTGGTCAGAGGGAGTGAATGGGGGGTAAAATGAAATGGATTAATTTTACTGAAATATCTGCAGTTCCAATACTGACTGCTGGCTTTATTCGGCAGCTCGGGCTAAGTAGCATTTATTGGGCAGCTAGGAAAAAATAACCAGTAACGCAAGAGTTAATTCAAATTATTCTAGTCATTTGCCATGAAATATCTGAATTTACTCTTTGAGGCTTGACTGAGATCTAATAACTTCTGTGGTAGATGAGGCATGAAACATATTGTCAGAACCCCTGTGTTCCAAATACAGTGGAACTCAATTTTAATTTTATTTCACAGGCAAAATGCTACAGCACATTTGATCTTCAGGTACAAAGTTTATATTCTTACCATAGGAAAGGTTCACTTGAGTTTGAAAGGGGGCCTTGGGCAACTGTCTGTTTTGTACTTTGTTTGATCAAAGCTCTCTTCAAAATAGAAAACGATTCTAGCTATAAATTCAGGAAATCTACAGTATAAATTCACATGTTTAATAAGGATTAGCTTTTATGGCTAAGCAAGGAAAGCTTTCCACTCACATTAATGACTGGAAACTAGAACAAATTTGAAGCCATGGAAATCATAAGTATCTTTAAAACCATCTTCTTGTTGTCACCGCATCACAGAAGGAGACAAAGACACAGAAACGTGGGGTTTAACAGAGACACTCTTTATTAATAATAATAATTTAATTTATTGCGTGACCAACTGGTCATTGCAAATAAGAATAATACACAAAACCAACAACAATATTTCAGACAGACATTAAATTAGAAAAATAAAACCACACCAAAACAACAGTACTCCCAGCCATAGAAGTCGGGCTACACAGAACTTAAAAACAACGTAGCCCAACCGGGGTACATATAAAAACGTACAAGCCCCTATTTAGATTTGCAAATCTAAACATAAAATAAGAACAAAGCCACTCTCATAGTGACTTCCTTATTGCAATCATTGAATAAAATTTTGATATAACACTCCCATGATCTTCCAGGAAAAAGGCTAAGTTCAGGAGTTATAAGTCTCTTTCGAGCCTCAGCGTATAGAGGACAGTTCAAAACAATATGTTGTAATGATTCAATATGACACAGATTACATTTACAGAGTTGCTCTGCCAGCGGTATCCCTCGATATTTACCCTCAGTTACAGCAGAGGGGAAATAATTCAATCTTGCAAGGAGGAAAAGCCTCCTATTTAATGGGGAGATCCCACTGCCCAGATATGCTTTGGGGGAACCATCATCACTGATCAGTAGACTGTACAAACTGTCAGGAAACAACGAGTGTGGGGCCAGAGGAAGGGAAAGCTAGGGGAGCGGGGACGCGTAAGCAGCAATGCGGCCAGGCCGTGGCATTCCCCGCCAGCCCGGGAGGCCCTGCCCCCACGTAGCTCGAGGGCGGGGCCGGCAATAGCGTTGCGACGCTCTGTGCGCCTGCAACATGAGCCGCATCACACAGAGGCGGAAAGATTAGGGGAAGCCCCGCTGGGCCTGGGTGTACCGCCGACAAGCAGCCCAGCTGGGGAATCTGGGGTGGGGCCCGGAATAGCGCCACGACGCTCCGAGCGTCTGCGCCACAGGGCAGGGCCCACCGCAACATTATTTAAAGAGGGACAGGCTCACTAGGGCGGTGCCGGTGAACAGCATAGCTGCGAGACTGGCCCCAGCGTTGGAGTGGTACACAGAGAGTTGCAGTGAAGGAGACGGAGCGTGCGTGGTGGTGTGTGCTTGGAGTGGTGCGAGTGAGTACGAGTGCGTGGGGAGCAAGGGGGGTAGGAGCGAAGTATACGTTTGGGTGGGTGGTGTGTGGTGAAGCGTGGGGAGCACTATAATTCCCCCTTGGGTCCTGTGAGAAACCCTTCCTGTCTGTGCGTGGGTGTTGCTGTTCATTCCCTTCCCCGCATTCCTGGAGCCTTCCCCCCCTAGCCTCACTATTCCTCTCATGTCGTATTAGTACATTTCGTCCCTTATTTTCACGAGTGTGTGTGTGGGTGTATAACGGGGATAGGAGCTGTCATTACAGCCCCACGCCCAGCGGGGGCAATCCTCAGGGCCTTGCTGGTTCCCCCCCGATGATGACATAGGCCACGTCTCTCTTTGAGAGGTTTTGGGCCCTATACAAACCTGAGGGGTGTTTTTGCGTACATTCAAGGATTGTTCCCGCGGAGGCCTGGGTTCGAGGGCAAGTAAACCAGGAAAGGTCTGCTAGGTACCATCTTCTTCCCCCCTCCATACCTCCCTACCCTCACAGAAACCCAAGGCTCCACAATCCCTCAGCGATGCCCAGCGTTCCTGGCATTCAGTATCAGACAACCGTTGGTCTACCAATTTCTTTGCAGTCATATACCCAAGAGGGGCCAGGGCCTCAAGTGAATGAATAAGTTGAATGAATGAATGAATGAATGAGTTTTTATTGCCGTAATTACAGTTATTGGCATTTACCAATTATCAAATATAAAATACAAACATTATAATGCAACCCACAGGATTGCAGACAACATCAATCAGTTAAATAACAAATAACATTTTTTTTAAAAAAGGATACAGTCCGTATATAAAAACATTTGACCAGTGAAGGGTTTGAACAAAAACAAAGGGGAGGATTCCAAGCAACAACCCGATTTCTGGCCCATATTTCCCTGCCCAAGATATGGGCCGAAAGGGAGAGGACTTATAGAAGTAACTCTGGGCCAACAGTGACAATGACCGTGGCCCACTTCTTTGCCAACTTGCCTTACTGCCTAAAGGGTTCTCTGTCTCAACTGCGCAGCCAAGTTGGCAAACACCGCAATTGCCTTGGTTAAATCAGAGGCATTGGGGTTTAAACATAACTCATATATTCTGGCGGCAGTGTTGCTCTCAAACAACTCTTGAAGGGGAGACAATAACTTAGTCCAGAGAGAGGCAAAAGCAGGGCCTTCAAAGAGCACGTGTCTGTTTGTATCTAATACCTGCAAAGTACAAGATCAACACGCCCTTTCCTCCATTGGAATCCCAAGACATCATCCCTCAAGAATAGCAGAAAGGAAGCCACCACAACGCAGTCTCGAAAATGCACACCTAGTTCAAAAATTTGGCCAAGCCATAAGGTACGAAGATTCTGTGAGGGGGCCACTGGAGGGACATAATCCCAGACAACTCTCTGGAGCTGCCTCTGCTCCGAATCTAGCTGAAACTGTTGATCTGCCAGCCGTTCTTTGACTAGAAACAAGGCAGGTTTAAGTCCCTTGGATGCCAAATAAGTGGGGCAAAAGCCCAACTTCCTAATTTCCCCCTCAACCCGTATCAACCACGGGTCCACTAAACCCTTGCCATCCTCAAAAGGGAACTGTCCTCAAGGGGTTGTAACACAAACTTTAAACAGTATCTAATTATATTTTGGAGGACCGGAATCCTAAGAGGCCCACAACCAGATTCCAAGCGGAGGAGAATCTGTGGTGCTGCCTTCGGGACCCCCAGTACAGACCAAATAAAGCCATTCTGTACCGCCACCAGGGAGTCAAGGTGTGACAATCCCTATACTGGGAAAGCATATAAGAGCTGGGCTACGGCTTTTGCTTGAAACAGCCCCAATGCAGGCAGCAGCAGCTTTCATCCTTTCCCAAAATAATATTTTTTTATAACTCCTACAGTTTGAGAAGCTTGGCTTTTGGTAGCTGCCACATGTTCCTGCCAGCTTAGTGAGTTAGAGAAATTTATCCCCAAGTACCTGAACTGGCCCACCTGCTCGATTTCATTTTTCCCAATTCACCAGTGATGAATTTCTTTGTGTCTCCTGCGCTTCATGACCATAACCTTCATCTTCCCGTAATTAATAGAAAGACCCTCTCTGGTAGCATATTTACTGATGGACTGCATGGCTCTTCACAAACCCACCAAGGACTGGGAAACAAAGACTGTATCATCCGCATAGAGAAGTGCAGTGATCTTTCTATCCTCAATCCGCGGCGGGTCAGAGTCAGTCTCCAGCAGGAAAGCTGGTAGATCGTTCACGAAAATATTAAACAGGGCCAGCGCCAAGAGACAGCCCTGCCTAACTCCACGATCCACTTGAACCGTCCCCGAGAGGGCGCCATCTCATCCATACCTCACCTGAAGAGTATTCCCATGATGAAGCCATACCAAGAGAAATAGCAGCCTAGGCTCCATCCGCAGGGAGCCAAGCTTCGCCCATAGCCGCTCCCTGCAGATAGAGTCAAAGGCCATTTTTAGGTCAATGAAGCACAGATAGGCTCTCCCTTGGTGCTCCACACACCTCTCAATTAATTGGGCAAGAACAAGGGCATGGTCCACTGTGGCCCTGCCCTTCTGGAACCCTGCTTGCTCAGGCTCTATGATGTCATTGGCCTTCAGCCAATACAGCAATTTCCCCAAAAGGTACCTGGAGTAAAGCTTCCCCACAATGCTGAGGAGGCTTATTGACTGATAATTTCCAGGGGATAGGGGGTCCCCCTTCTTAAAAATTGGGACCACTATGCTGTTTGTCCAGGACCTAGGGATATTTCCTGTTTCGTTTATCCTGGAAAAGACTGGCGCCAAAAATACAGCCCACCAATCTGGGGTACTTTTCAATTGATCAGCTGTAACTAGATCTTCCCCTGGGGCCTTACCAGACTTTAACTGTCCTATCAAGGAGATAATTTCCTCCGGGGTTACCGGGGCCCAGTGATGGCATCTATCTGCTGGAGCAGGGGATAGGTCATAAATCTTCTCCTGAGGGGCCGAGAATACTACGCTATAAAAATCCTCCCACACTGCCAGATGCAGGGGAGGTTCCAATAGATTTCCATATCCTAGCCTGGCCTGCCAAATTTAATTTCTTAACAATTATCATAACCCAGGTGCTAGGTACTGTACCTAGAACCACCAGCTAAGACAAAGGGTATTGTCAGACATTATGAGATCACGCTTAACCATGGTGAATCCCCACATGGTGATCGTGAATCCCCATGGTAAATTCCCCCCCAGATGTTCACCCCCATGAATCACGGGGTGGGGGGGAAATCACATTCAACATGCAAATGCAGGTCCTGGCTGGACCATCTCCATTTGCGTGTTGAATGTGATCCCCCCCCTGTGGTCAAGGGGACCGTAACATCTGGCCCCCTACCACGGCCCGGAATCAGCAGTGAGATTGCGGGCTGGGGTCAATGTGGGCGGGCGCTGTGGCTGCATGGGCCGTGACATCCTCCCATCTCCCAAGAGGGTGGGCATCCTAGGGAGCATGGGGGGGGCGGGGTCGTGCGGCCGCATGTTGTGCCGCGCGGCCCTGCCCCCCGGATTCCCCGCCAGGAGTGGCCAACACGTCTGTTGGCTGTTACGGGTTGGCCCCAGCGGGGAATCATTAGGGTGTTTCCGTGGTGGGGCGAACTGAGCCTCGTCACATCTTAATATACCCAAAGAGGCTGCTTGATTGAAAAACATCCGTAGCCAGTAATTCAGAGCACCCCTCCAAATCCTCTCCTGTAGTGATATCACCCCACATTCCATATAAATAACTGCACTGATAATCCCTGGTGGGGTGGTAAGCAGGGCACACAGAAACCCAAACTGCAGTCTCAAAAGATTTTTGAATTTTCCCAAGGCCCACAAGTGAGTGTTTAAATCCCCAGAGGCCCTGCCAATTTGGTCCCACACATGTCTATAATAATTATCTATTTTTTCCCTAAGAAGTACCCTATATTCCTGCCTTCTGTCCACGACTTCTCCCCTCAGACTGTTGGAGCCAGGAGTCCGATAGAGCTGATATAACTGGCGGAGCCTAGCTCGAGGCCCACAACTTTCTTTATTAAACAACGGCGATGCTGGAGCCAAGCCGCCTTCTGGGGGAGATCTATCTGAACTGGGTATAGAGATCATAGGGCGAAGCCAATACATTAATTCCTGGAACACACACAAACTATCTTCTGAGGAGGAGGCTTCCAGGAGATCCCTCCTAAGCTGCTCCCACTGATCAGAAAGGAGTGCTGCTGAAAGGGAGTGGCCCAGACCCTCCTCCCATTTCCTCCAGACTGGAGTCTAGTATCAGCTCGGTTTCCCCATGGGCCCTACTCAGATTTAGAGTAAGAAACAGTGGCAAATGGTCACTACCCATCAAGGGACCTACCTGGAAATTTCTCACTAAGGGAATAATGCCGGCAGAGACTGAAATATAATAAATGATGCTACTACCCTTTCTTGAGATATAAATGAATTTTCCCTGGTAGTCATTCCATCTACATGCATTTAGGGCATAAAGATTCTTCCAGAAGCCTGAAGAAAAACACTCCATTATTATTCAAGCCTTGATCCTTCAAGCATCTTGCCATAAGTGGTAATGGATCATCATCCTGACAGAATTTACCATACCTACATAAATCCTGAGCCTGAGCACCCTTACGGGGATTAAAGTCTCCAGCCACTAACAGGCCAGCATCTGGGTAGAGACTCTGGATCATCTCAAGAAATGTAGTCACTTCTGTCCAAATACCTTCCTGGCAATTGCCTGGAGGGATATAGACTGACACCACCATCAATAAAAAGCCGAGAACTTCAGAAGGCAACCACAATCATAGACGGTATCATAAGGGAAGGGGGCTGACTCAACCTTCAAAGCAGTGTTCACCAGGCATGCCAGCCCCCCACTGGGTCTACCCTTAGAAACCGTCTTAGAAGTCACCTGCCAAAACGTCTCATAACCCTTCGGAAAAGGTTCATCCAGAGTCCAGGTTTCCTGCACTAGACCATCAAAATTCCCCAATAATCGGCAGCGACCAGGGTCCTGTATCCTGGACTTCTACCCAGCCACATTCCAGGAAAGAAAGTTCAGCGAACTATCCAAATTATTCACAGGGAGTCAGTCTAACTTTGTTTTGGCCGCAACTTCCGAGTTGCCACTAATATCAAGCACCAGTAGGGGCAATTTAAATTTGATGTTACTATCATGCCCCTCAAGGCAATTTCTACTCTACCCTCACTGGCCTCTGCCTCCAAGATCTGAGGTATCCTGGGATAAACACATACTGTACCGTAAAGGCCCGGGGCTGAGCTCAAGTCAGGATCAAGGCTTACACCCTCGGGCCCCCCTTCCCACTGTTGGGCATGAGCCATCGCCCCCCAGCCCCATTTTTATTTCCTCTAGCAGGGGAACATAAGATGGCTCTGCAATACCTAATTCCTGGGTCCCCAATTCAACCAGTTACTACTGGTCTTTACCGGGAAACTAGTCCCATGATTAGCTATATAGACCTGACCTATTTCCCGATTTCCTCAATATATGAAACATCCCCTACAGGGTCAGGGGCTGGTTGGTTAACTATCACCCCTACTTCCAGAT
Source organism: Sphenodon punctatus (assembly GCA_003113815.1). NCBI lineage: Eukaryota > Metazoa > Chordata > Lepidosauria > Sphenodontia > Sphenodontidae > Sphenodon > Sphenodon punctatus. The sequence goes on from QEPC01005886.1 coordinate 164,662, forward strand.
GACAATTCTCCTTGGTGGTCATTGAAAGATCCACCCTGCACCTATCTACTTCCTCTGAAGTCACCCCCCACCCTAAAGAAACAGTATTACTTATTGGGAATCCCCTATCCCCATTTCCCTGGGGGGCAGCCTACCTGGAACATTCATGCAGACTGTGGGTGTTTTCAGATATTACATGGTCTGGATTCACCACAGTGGATCCTCAGTGGTGGTGAACCGAACAACCACCCCCCGTGGTCAAGGAGAGCCCCGAACAGATGTGACAGGATCGGGACCACGGCAAGGATTTGGGCCACCAGATCATGGCCCAGGGCAGCGCAACAGACGTGACGCCAATTCTCGGTCATGGTCAAAACACCCAAAAGGCACCGGGGAGGGGTGGGACACAGACATCGTCGGCTGAGGGCAAAGGAAGCCAAAAATGTCTAAAGGGAATGCCCACACAAGGGAAACGGGAAGGGATGGGGAAGAGGGAGGAGAGCCGCCGAGGTACCACACACAACAGGCACAGAGACAACGAGGGCACAGTGAAACACACAGCACAAACAGACGCCCGGGCATGCACACACCCGCACGGGAAAGGAAGGGAAGGGGGGACACAGCAAGACAGACAACACACATGGCACAGGGGGGAAGGGGGGCAGTGGAACAAGGAAGTGGGGGGGAATGGGCCAGGGGCAAGGTCGGGCACGGGGAAAGGGAGTCAGACCCCTAACAACAGCACAGCCCTCACGGGCACCCCCACAGCTACACAGTCAGCCCTGGAATGGGGGGTCCCCAAAAGATCGGGCTACAGGCACAGGGGGAGGCCACATGGAACAGGTAGGGATGGGCAAACAGATTGCGGTTCAGGTTCGGCCATTCGATTTGGCCGCGTCCGGGTCGTGTGTTCATGTTCGGCCGTTCAGGCAGATCGTGCGTTCGTGTTTGGCCGTTCGATTTGCTCACGTTCGTGTCATGTGTTCATGTTCGGCCGTTGAGGTGGATCGCGCATTCGTGTTCAGCTGTTTGGTTCGCCCGCGGTTGGGTCATGTGTTCGTGTTCGGCCGTTCGGTGTTCATGTGGATCGCACGTTCACGTTCGGCCATTCAGCGTTCGGTCAGAAATATCACGAGAGCGCGGGAAGCTGGAAATCGCCGCGGAAACCAGAAATTTGTGTGCATGGTGTGCGAGTGAGGTGAGAGGGTGTGTGTTTGTTTCGGTGGCTGCTTGTTTATGTGTTTTGGCTGCGATTGTGTTGGGTTTGGCTGTGCTGTGTGTTTGGGTGTGTTGGTGTGTGTTGCGGGTGACTGTTGGTGTGTGGGTTGTGTGGAAAAAAAAATGAAGAAGACTTTTTTTCGTGGTTGCATCTTCCAGCTGGGGGCAAATTTGCCAGTGGAAGAGGAGGAACCAGTGGCGGCCGCTGCCCCTGCCCCTGCCCCTCCCATGGCACCGGTGGTGGCAGTGTCTTCCTCCTTGGACGAGGAGGAAGCGGGGGACTCTACTGCCATTCCTGCCAGGTTTGTAAACCTTTTTTTTACTTTTAAGACAAGAAAGTCTGTATCAGTTAGAGTGTGCCAGCCAGGGGCGGCTTTCTAGTTACACTATCTAGCATCCCCTAACACCCTGGGATGGCAGGATTTGCACGTGCCAGCCAGGGGGCAGGGGCAGCTTTCTAGTTGCACTATCTAGCATCCCCTAGCACCCCTGGGATGGCAGGATTTGCACGTGCCAGAAAGGGGTGGCTTTCTAGTTGCACTATCTAGCATCCTCTAGCACCCCTGGAATGGCAGGATTTGCATGTGCTTTATGGTGTTTTTTAGTTGCCATCCCACCCACAAGGAGGGAGGATTAGAGGCATCATCATAAATGCATGATATTTACTTGGTGTTTTATATGTTCCCATTTCAGAGAGGAATCAGACTCTTCTGGCCCCGAGGCCAGCCCTGCTTCCAGGTCCAGGACGAGGACTCGTCGCCGCAGGACACCGAGGCAGAGATCGCGATCTTCGTCCCCATCCATTCAGCACCAGTCGTCGGATGCCTGGCGGTTTTACCAGAAGGGCGACAGAACGGCCACATGCAAGGTATGTCACAGGGACTGGAACAACAGAGAATGAATTACTCTCTGACCTGTTAGGAATGGAAGTCGCTCCTCCCAGGGCCATGTGGAGGAGATCCAGTGCTACACCGCCGACCTAGAGAAGTGCCTGTTGGCGGAGATGCAGGCGGTGAAGGCAGAGCGGCGGCGGGTGCTGGAATACGGCCAGTATCTGTCCGCCGAACAGCGCCGCCTGCAGGTCTACCACCAGGCACTCTCTAAGTGGCATAATGATGTCACCAAGGCGGTGGAGTACACCATGCAGAACGGCGGGGTGGACCCCTCCATGGTGGCTGCTTGCCCTCCAGACTGCCAGCCGCCCCAAGCTCTTCTGCCTTTCCCCCAAATACGGGGGGACAGGCCCAGTGGCAGAGACACAGAATCTTAAGTTGTGGTTTGGTTTATAAGTTTCCTTTTCATGTTTGCTTTTGTTTGAATAAATGTTGTTGTTGTTGTTTTGTTTTCCTGTATTGAATTTTTAAATAGTTTAAAGTAAAGTTTTCAATGTTATTGTTACGAGCTTCGTATTAGTTATCTCTTTTATCCCTCCCTATTTGATGAAGTTCTGGCTGGCAGGTGGTAGAATCTCATACAGTCAGCTACTAGATCCCTTCTAGCAGCACATGCCACCTCAAGTAGCGAAGTAACCCAAAGATGTGCGGTGCCATCAGAAGGGTCTCAACTTGAAGAAAGCCCCCAGGAGGTGCAGGGCTGCTGGTGTTTCTGTGGGTGGGTGTGACCCACAGATAGAAAGAGAGACAGGCTCCTTGGCAGGGGGCAGAAGGTGGCGGGTGCTGGTGGTCGGAGGGGCTTTTGGTTTCAGCAGACAGCTTCAGCGGGCATCTGCGGGTGGGTGCAGAGGAGTAGGCTTTTGGGGAGGTGAGCAGCTTGTACTTCGCCACAGCCTTTCCCTATGCCAATGAAAACTCAAGGAACACAAACTTTAGGAGTTCTGCAGATGGTAGGTCCAGTTTGGCAGTTTATGAAGATAAACTTGATGGTAACGCAGATTTACAGAAATCGGTTAACAAACATATTGGAACAAAATTCTGCAGGAAATGAATAATATAGTGATTCAGACATCTACACCAGAATTTTGATCAATGCCTCCAATCTGAAGGGGCTTTGCTAGCTTCACAGAAGGTTGCCCCGGGTATGGTGACTTATGCTGACCCATGCCCAGACTCTTTCTATCTTTTTATTAAGTGGTCAGACCCTGCAACAAGAACCACATTCACCTAAATGCGTATGCATACCTTTCCTTCTGCCTCTGTAGAGGGAAGGTATAAGGGTATACCTCACCTCATGAGTTCTGGAAGTGCCAGATGTGTAAAAGTGGCAAGGAAGATACGGTAGCTCCTATCTTGCTTGATTCCTCCTCATTGTCAGGGCTAGGAGTTAAATAAATATCTGCATTCCGCCATACTTGATCTGCGGGGTTACTCTAGGTCTGGGCTAAGTAGACATCTGATTGGCCCTTTGGATTCTTCTACAACAAGGTCAGTTGCGGCTTGTGCCCAATGGGTAATATCCTTACGGGAAGCCCTCCTAGCAAAGGGTGGGAGTGGGAGTTTGAACTAGTCCTAATAAGTATCACTGGGTAAAGAATGGGTCCGCTCCTAGAGGGCTATGCTAATTGGTCGACAGTCGATGCCTTTCCAGTGCATGATGCGGTGTCCATGGGACCTCAGGGGCTGACTTCAGAGTCTGTCTAAGAGAGAGCTTTTGGGATTCATGCTTCCCTCTTCGGGAAATTGTTCAAGCGGTTCTGAGATCTTGCTGATGACGGTTGTACGCTTTCCTCAATTATTTTAATGTTGTATATTGTGATAGTAGAGCCTAAACAATAAGTAAATATTTGTTATTATTTACAACAGAATTTCCCAAAACATTTCAACACTCCATACCCCTGTTGGGATACAGAAGTCCGAAATATGAGAATCATGAGGGGAAACAGACCAATGATATGTGCCATCGTAGCCTTGAAAAATTCCTTTGGAAGTGACTCTGGTTTAAGAAATGAAAGGGCATCTAAAGAACCCTTGGTGAGCAATTTGGAAAGTCAGCAAAAGACGGAAGCAGTGTCTATTTGTGATGATGGAAAGATGTCCCAAATGGCTATGAATAGAGGATTAGTTAAGAGAGATGTTCACAACAGTAAAACTACATTGCAGAAACACAAAAACTGATGTGTGTTACCATGTGAAAGATCCTTTCGCATCCATGCAGATTTCTAGCAAGGATCCAGAAGGATCAAGTTCTTATAGTTGTGAAGAATTGTTTTTGTATGCATTTAATAGAAACAGTGAGGA
>QEPC01005886.1:170516-193909 GCA_003113815.1 Sphenodon punctatus
GGCTGGAGTGGCTGCTTATGATTGCGGTGGAATGACATCAGATTGTGAGATGAATGACGGCCCCAGACCCATCACGGTGGGTCCCGAGGCTAGGGTGGCAGCTTGTAGGTATTGGCCACAGCCCTCCCTGCCAGAACTTGGCCCTGGCACCCAGATGGCAGGTGCCGGGGCTGGAGTGGCTGCTTATGATTGCGGTGGAATGACATCAGATTGTGAGATGAATGACGGCCCCAGACCCATCACAGTGGGTCCCGAGGCTAGGGTGGCAGCTTGTAGGTATTGGCCACAGCCCTCCCTGCCAGAACTTGGCCCTGGCACCCAGACGCCGGGTGCTGGGGCTGGAGTGGCTGCTAATGATTGTGGTGGAATGACATCAGATTGTGAGATGAATGATGGCCCCAGACCCATCATGGTGGATCCCTAGGCTAGGGTGGCATCTTGTAGGTAGTGGCCACAGCCCTCCCTGCCAATAACCTGGCCCCTGCACCCAGGCGGCGGGTGCTGGGGCTGGAGTGGCTGCTTATCTGAGCGGTGTAATGACATCGCAGTGTGAGTGGAATGATTGGGCACCAGAATCCTGATGGTAGGTCCTTGGGCTAGAGTGGCGGCTTCTAGATACAGTGGATAGAAAGATGGATATACAGTGGATAGAAAGATGGATAGACAGTGGATAGAAAGAGGGCTCTCCGTGAGTGGAATGATGGGCCATTTCAAGAGGAGAGAATATGAGCTAGGAAATCTGTCAGCAAGCTGTGAAAGCTTTATGGATTAAAATGGGAGGGAGCCTCCAAGAAACAAGTGTGCTCCCCCAGACTAAGCCACTTTGATGGCTCTACAGAATCGCCTAGCCAAGTGTGTCCACTCTCCCTGCCTTGGTCCATCCCAGCTGCATTCTGTCTGTCACCACACTTCTCTGGTGGGGAGAGCGGGGAGAGTGAGAGATAGCTACCAGACACCCCCACCCCACCTTTCAGGGTATTTGTTTTCTCGCTTCTTCTATGTTGGGTGCAGGGCCCTGCGGGATGTTCCCAAGGTTTGAATGTTGCTGCTTCCAGGCCCCCTGCCCTATAACACAAGCTTCCTTTTGTGGCTGCTGCTCAAAGTTCCTTCCCCTCCACCCCCCAATATGGCCCAGTTTACTTAGAGCCCCACATGCAGAGCTGGGAATAGGGCATCCCCAGCCCTGCAGCTGGTGGGGTCATGGGTGTGTGGAGGCTTTTCTGGTGCCTAGGAAGGGGAGGGGCAGGCAGAGATCCCCACCCCCTCAGGCTGGGTACGAAGCCTACAAGACCCTCACAGAAATTGAGACCCATCACGGAGGGTGCTGGGGCTAAGGTGGCAGCTTCTGCTACTTTGCAACAGCTTTCCCTGTAGATTCCTCATGAGGAATGAAAGAGCGGGGCTGGGTGGGAATGCCCACTGTGATTTCCCAGAAAGCTGTTCTTTCTCTTTGTGGGAAGGGGAGAGGGTTTGTCTTTCGGCTTCAGCCCCACGAGGCATTGGCTAGTCGTAGGCCGGCTGACAGGCTTACAGTTTGTTTGTTTGTTTGTTTCCTAAGCCCAGCCTGCATCATGAGGTCAGTCATATAAGGCAGCCGAGGCCGTCTAGTAAGAGAAAGAGAGAGAGAGAGGCAGAGAGAGAGAGAGAGGCAAAGAGACAGAGGCAGGGTGGGTGCCAAGCATTGGAACAGAGGGACAGCACCTCAGCAGCACAGTAGTATTATCAGCCGAGCCCTGGATGGAGGAGGAGGAGGATCCCTGTCCCAGGACTGCCCCTGTAATGGGATGGATGGCATGTGCCACTGCACCATCACTCTTTGTCCAGGGGCAGCTCCGGGAATCCCAGCAGTGGAAGGTTAACCTTCAGAAAGAGCAACTGCTCCACCAACTTGGCCCCCAGTCTCAGGCGGTGCGGGGAACATATGTCCCCCGCGATGGAGAACACCCTCTCGCTGGGGACACTGGTTGGTGGGCAGGACAGGAATCCCTTGGCCACTTTGGACAGGGCCGGTCACACGTTGGCCTTGCCGGCCAAGTAGGCCAAGGGATCGCTGCCGGGATCTATGCATGGCTCCTCCTCCAGATAGGTCTCCACTGTTGCTGAGGCACCATCATACTCCCTCCGGTATCTCTGGGTGGGCACCACCTGACCCACTGCCCTCAGCCATGCTGCTTGCCCTTTTGTGCTGCTGGTCCCCATGCTCCCCTGAGTGGACACAACAGGGGAGGAGCTGCTGACAGTAGGGGTCCTGCTGCTGCTGGAGGCAGGGATAGACCCAGATGGCTGGAAGGGGTCGCTGCCCCCACTCCCACCATCCCCAGGGGCATCCCGCTGCATGGCCCGCTCTACCTGCCTGACCTTATTGACCAGCGTCCCCTTCCGGAGGCCATAGAGCACAGTCTCGCATGCCATGCTGCCCTTGATCCTGGGGTCCAGCATGGTTGTCAGGACATATTTGTCCCGGCACAGGAGATCTTTGAAGCGTGCGTTCAGGCCCACCTTCAACTTCTCGGCTAGCTCCATTGCCTCGGCACACATTCTCCTGCCCTGAGGGCCACAATCCCGCCCCCTCGCCACCCAGAATCTCATCCAGGCCGCTGTGGAGACTGCACCAGCGGGGTCACCTGGCTGAGGGTGGCGGTGGAGCTGCTCAGTGTCTCCGTGACACCCAGGAATGGTCTGAGGACAGAGACGGTTTGGGATATAATATCCCATTCCTCCCTGTTGTACCCTGGAGGTGACTCGATGTCTGTCTCCAGTTCCACCTGATGCAGGACAGCTTTCTGTTCAAGAAGCCGCTCGAGCATCAGGAAGGTGGAGTTCCACCGGGTGGAGACATCCTCGATCAGGCCCCGTAAATGCAGCCAAAGTAGGACATGACCAAGGCAGGGCCATCCTTTGCCAGACAGACCGTGTAGGTGACCAGGTTGCCCACAGACAGAGCAGACACAGTCTCCGCCGCAGACCACCCCACATGCAAGCACCTCATCTCCAGAATGCACCTATCGGGAAAGGGAACCGGCCCCAATGTCTCAGCATGCAGCCTGCAATCGTGGGTGCTTGCCTCATAGCCAAAGTAATGTAGGCCAGAGCTCAGGCTCGCATAGGCACCCAGAAGGCTGTCTTGGCAGCTCAGGAGCAATTGCACGGCTGGGGTATGCCACAGGTCACACAAGGCCATGGTCTCGTGGAAGGTCCACGTATGGGGACCTCATGAGGGCCCAGTGAAAGTGCAGCCAGCCATGGTACAGCAAGCCAGGGGGACTGACACCACAGAAAGTGGGGTCCACATTCCCCAGAGTGCCGGGAGGGGACGCAGGGGAACCCCATGGCCAAGTGATAAGGCCACAGACCGCAACAAGGCATGGAAAACAAGAGAGACATTGAGTGCAGACCCAGAAGAGCTGCAGGAACCAAGCACACAGACAGGACAGCTGACACACTAATCAGGCCGGCGAGCACACAGTGCTGCCAACACAGAGAGGTGGGAGGTGATGACAGCAGGAATGCAGCTGCCGCCAGCATGCCTGGGGACATGCTGGTCCATGCGCAAGGTGCCAGGCAGGGAAAGCAGGTGTACCCAATGGGCTGCCCCAGCCTTCCCGCCCACCTAGAGTTGCCCGGGCCAGCGGGGGGGGGCATGCAGGTACTCCCACCCGGTTGCTGGGTCATGACCTGTGAGCAGGCCTACACGTTTCCCAGACAATAATGGGACCGGCTGAACCCCACCCGGCCCAGCCGGCACCATGGAGCAAGGCCGGTTGGGCACTTGCAGGATGCACCTAGCGCTCTGTGCCGAGTGGCACTGTTCGCACACCGATCAGCTGCATCTCCTGACTGCAGAAGTGCACCTGGGTGCCCGGCTGCTGGTTGGCATAGTCTGGAGTGCTGCTAGGACCCGGAGAGCCCTCCATGGCTACAGGTCCTTCCTGGTCTGGCTCAGGGCACAGCAGGTCTCCAGGGCGGACTGGCAGGCCTTGATCCACGGCCGGAACAGGGTCACTGTGCTCTGTGTGGCAACCGGGCACCTCCAATGGTGGAGGAGACCATGGGGTGCGCCGCCCAGCTCACAATGCCCATTGCCCAGTGGGTATGGGTCACGGAGCGGGCACAGCGGTGGTGGTCCCGGGTGCTGGCTCAGTGGGACGAGGCCGCCTGGAGGGCGCACTTTAGGATGGACAGGCCCACCCTACTGTGGCTTGCAGAGCTACTCAAACCCTGGCTGGAGTGCCAGCACACCCCAATGAGGACCCCCATCTCCATGGTCCAGCGGATAGCCATCAGGGTCTGGGCCCTTGCAACGCCTGACTCCTGCCAGTCGGTCTCACATCACTTCAGTGTCGGGTGAGCACCGTTGCCTGTATCCTCTGGGATTTCTGTGAGGCTGTGGAGGGCATTATCCTGGACCGAGCGATCCAGCTGGTGGACTGGGAGGCCATGATGGCCGGCTTTGCAGCTGGAGGGTTTCCCAAATGCATGGGCGCTGTGAACGGCACCCACATAGAGATCCTCTGCCCCTCTGCCGGAGAGGACGCGGAGTATGTTAACAGACACTGTTACCACTCCCTGCAGCTGCAGGCTGTCATGGACCACTAGGGGTTGTTCATAGACATCTTCACGGGCAACTCTGGGCGCAGCCACAATGCCCAGATCATGACCATCTCCCCCTTTTATGCTCGGATGTACCGTGGGGACTTTGGGGACATGGGGATGACCCAGATCGAGGGGGTGCTCATACCCCCCTGTATCCTGGGGGACCCATCCTATCCCCTCATCCGGTGGCTGATGAAGATATACCCAGTAGCCAGGTCCCCGGTGCAGGCGCTGTACAATGCCCGCCTGTGTGTGAGCAGGACCGTGGTCGAGCGGACCTTCAGAGTCCTCAAGCAACGCTGGAGGAGCCTCGCTGGCTGGCTGGACTACACGGTGGAGACCTCAGCCCTGGTGATAGGTGCCTGCTGTGTGCTGCACAACATGTGTGAGACCGAGGTGGCAGCCCTCGAATACCCTGAGCCCTGTCACCCACCCGTACCTGTCCCTCTCTCTGTGAACGCAGACAATCTGAGGGAGTACCGAGGGAGTACCGATACACCAAGCGCATCCGTGATGCCCTGGCCAGGCATATCAGCTGGGAAACCGAGGCCCCTACCTTTCTGGGGGCCCCACCGGGTCCCTGTACAAGGCCCTTTATGGGCATCGGTCCACCCCCACCCCAAGGCCTGAGGGAGGAAGTTGTGGTGCCCAGACACTTATTCCCTTACCCATGTACATGTGTCCCTACACCACCACCACCATCACACCCCACCATGCAGGTTCCATGCCCAACCCCTCAGACAGCCCTCCCCCTTCCCCCTGTCCTCCGCATTTCCAGGGCCTCCCCCTCGGCTGCCCCGTGGGCACCGGAGAGCTCTGGCAGCTCCCTCCCCCCTCACTGTCCATGTCCCCAATGGTGTCCTGGGAGGCCTCGGTGTCCTGAGGGGCAGGCGGTGGTGAGAGGGAGGGAAGACCCTGGGCCGGAGGGGGCCCCCTGGGTGGCTTCTCCCTCCAGAGGCCTACAGGAACCGGGAGATGGATGCACGGCCCCAGCTGGCTTGGTGGCAGCTGGGGCAGTTGGGAAGGCAGTGGGGCTGCCGAGGGGCCTGGCATCAAGGTCTGGGCAGGCAGGGTGTCTGGCAGGGTGTCTGCCATCACATAGGCACTCATGGTGCCAGCATGCAGGATCAGCACGGTCCTGATGTCATGGGACCTATCCATTTTAGCAGAATACTCCCGCACCATCCCCTCGATGGCCTGTTCCAGCTGCCCAAATGCCTCTACCTGCCTGCTGTGGTCCTGGCGCTCTTGCCTCCATTCCAGGTGCACCTCCGCCAAAGCCTCTGGTCCCTTGCCTCTGCCTGTTGCAGGGACGCCTCCATGAAATCCACGGCCATTATCATATGCTCCCCCTGTTCTGTGGTGGAGCGGACTATGTCCTCCACCTGGTCCTCCCTCCAGCACCGTACCCATGCCTGGTACTCCCTCATCTGTTGTGCTGGGGACACGGTCCCGGGTTGCTGGGGCACCTCGGGCTGCCCTGTAGAGTACACAGATGGTGGTGGTTAGCCGCCCTGGCTTGCCTCCCCAAGGCCGGGGACATGGCTGGGAGTTTGTGCCCCCCCGGGCTGGCGTCCAAGCCTCCTGGCTTTCCCCAGCACCCTGGGCCCCCCCACCCCATGTGACATTGGTCCCCCTCCCAGCCTCCCTGCCCCCCTCCTTGCCGGTGTGCCTCATCTGGGCCTTCCGGCTGCTGCTGGGCCTGTTCCCCGCCGGCCTCCTCACCATCCTGTCTCCGGTGCTGGGGTGTGCTGTGCCCTGTGGGGATAGGGGTGGAGGAGGGCTTTAGGTGTGCCTGGGCAGCCCCCCGATCCCCATCAGGAGTCTGGGGTGGATAGGGCCGGCCCCCTGACCGGACCTCCCTCATCCCCCCCTTGCCCCTGGTCCATCTCCCCTCCCACCTGCTCACTTACCCTCGATGTCTATCTCTGATCCCTCCGAGAGCCCCTCTGTGTAGCTAGGGTCCCCCACTGACCACTCGCTGAGGGTGACCAGTCTGCCAGCCTTGGAGTCATCCTGTCCTGCCAGGGAGTGGGGACTCTCTGGACTGGTGCTGGGGGGGGCTGCTGGTCTCCGAAGTCCCTGGGCGTTTCTCCTGCAGGTCAGGGCCCTGGAGTCGGTGCCTTCTTGGGGGGCGGCGAGGGGAGGGGGTTCCTCGGCCCGCTCCCTGCCCTGGACCATTGCACTCCCCACGAGGCATGGGGCTACTATTGAGCCCTTCATGTGGAGTATGTGGTCCAGGGCATTATAGTAAGGGGAGGTCTGGGCTCCATGTCCCGGACCGCCGGTTGTTTTCCCGAATGGCCTTGTACCCCCTCTTGAGTTCTTTGGCCTTCGAGAGGCACTGTGCCATGGTCCTGTGATGCCCCATCACCTCCATTTCCTGCATGATCTCCCAGAACACGTGTTCATTGCGCTGATTGAGTGTGAGCTCTAGTTGATGCTCCAGGGTCCACCAGATGTTGATGAAGTCCTGGGTCTCCCGGAGCCCCCATTGTCCCCCTCTGTGGTAGGGCCATCTCTCCTGTGGTCCCTCCAGTTCCTCCTCCTCCTGCTCCTCCTCCTGCACCTGGACTGCACCCGTCTCCTCCGGGGGCTCAGGCTCCCAGGCCCATTTCTGTGTCTGTGGGACATAGGGGGGTGGTTGGTTGCTGTTCTGCCCATGTCCCACAGCCTGCCCCCACCCCCCTCCTCCTGCTGGCCGGCCGGACCTCCCTCCTGGGTGTCCCTGTGCCACCAGGTCCCACTCCCCTTCGGTTCCCTTACCCATTTCCAGGGTGCCTCCTCCCCCGGCCCGGACATTGTCCCCGGGGCGGCCTGTCCCAGCTGCTGCTGTTGCTGCTGCTCTCCCTCCACCTCCTCCATGTGCAGCACGACCACCCGCTCCTCTGCATGCACATTCTCCTCCTCCTCCTGCCTTGCTCTCTCGCCCTCCGTTCTCCTCTCCCTTCCGCCTTGCTCCATCCCACCACGTCCCCCTGATGTTGTGTGCCCTTTAAATTTCCCTACATGGCCTGTGTTGTTGCTGATTGCCTGGCAGCGATGTTGCATGCTCTTTCCCCGGCTGAGTATCATTTTGTTTGATGCTGGCCAGTGGTTGCTGTTACTTTTTATTGTTTCCCGGTGGGAATCGCTTTTACCACGCTTTCAGCGATGGTCTGGGCCGGAGCTCCGGAAGCATGGTTGTTTTTGACCCCAAGTGGTATTGACTGTGGTGAACATCTGGCGGCCGCTGAACAGATGTTCGGGGTGCTTTGGCCCCACCGCAGGATTGTCTGTGGTTCAGTGTGGTTGACTGTGATCTCGTAATGTCTGAAAATACCCTGTATTTCAGTATTAATTAGCATATCCAGGAGAAAGTTTTCACCTGCCACCCTCTCCATGCAACCAGTCTGCACATTTAAATTACTTTGAGGGGAGGGGAATTTTTGTATTGCCTGAACACTAAACTTAGTACCGGAGACACCTATTTCCCTAACCTGAGACACTCAGGGGAAAGCCCCTTTAGAGCCAGTTGGCTTAAAATTGCCTAGTTGCTGTAATTTATTAAGAACAAACACTTTCGCGACCCGTACCCCATTATCAGCGAGTACCTGACTAGCTCTAAAAAGGCATTCCGTCAAAAGACTTTTCTGAAATAAAATTACTGATTTAAATACACCTTGGCCCCTCTGAAGAATCCTAATCTCCCCAATGTCCCTCTGATAACAGGTAATTGCAAGAAGAGACCATATATGGCAATCTACAAGATAGGGGGTAGACCATTGGGGCAACACACCAAAAGGGAGGGAATATGCTGAAATCACAATGGCAGTATTACAATAGCTATACTCTCCAACTACCTCCCCAGGGAGTAGAGATGGTTCAGCTCTCCCATCAGTATTACTCGTATTCAAAAAACTCTGAGGGGGCAGGAAATCCTTCCCACCCGGACAGAATAGATTCACAGTTTTACTGTCCTTCTGTCCCTGTTCACGCTCCTGTCCCCCAACAACCTGACCTAAACCTGCCTTTATTTCCTTATTACTTTCTTCAATAATGCGAGTTAAAATACACAATTGAGCAAAGATGTGTTGTACTGTTTTCCCTATTAACAAAGTCTGATTGGCAAGAGTGTGAGCCCAGTCCTCCTTATCTACATTCTCCATCCCCCTAAGAGGTGGATTGCCAAAGTTAGAGGAAGAAGCTGGGCTCAGCAGCGAGCTGGATTCCTCCCTCACAGCCATACACCATTTCCGAGATCCTCCTCCCGCCTTCTGCGGAACAGTCCCACTTCCTTCATAATCAGCAAAATTATAAGAATGTAGGGGGAAAAACCTATTAAATACAGAAATGCCTACAGGCTGCTGAGATTTATCCCCCAAGCAAGGCGTCTAAGCCTCAGGAGAATGGAAAAATTTATCCAGTTTTCTTTGTTTCACGGTGGGGTCCCTTCTCCGGCACCCGTTGTCTCTTTTTGGGATTTAGCCGACATATTCAGAAACCAGAGATCAGTCCCCAACAGGCACTCCCGTCAGCCCAGTCAAACAGAATTACCACTCCCTCGGCTCCTGCCGGCACCTAAGGCCGCGTGCACAAGGGTGCGCCCTTGCGCGCAGCCGTTAGGTGCACGGGCCCAGTGTGTGCCTCCGGCAGTAGCGTTCTGATAAAGCCCCAGTCTGCCTCGATTCCACTGGATCCACCCACTCAGCTGATTGTCCGCCAACTTCGCTGCTAACACTATTGTGCGTCCACTCCGCCTACATAAACCACAGTCCCTGGCTCCACCATCTTCTTGTTGTCACCGCATCACAGAAGGAGACAAAGACACAGAAACATGGGGTTTAACAGAGACACTCTTTATTTATCAATACAACTTTACATGCCTTCGTTTCCAGCTGTTCCCATCTGCGGTTACTAAGGGTCACTACAATAATACACCTTATGATAAACGGACATGTGCCAACCTTGAGATAGAGGATTTAGAACATTTTCTTATTGAGTGTCCTCTATATGAGACTTTAAGGCAATCTTGGTTAGCTCCATTATGGGAAGAAAAACACTACTTGTCAGCTACCTGCAAAATAACTGAGCTATTGGTATCACGGAAGGAGGAAATCATGCAGGGAACTGCATCTTTTACTTTTCTTGCTATAAGGTTATGGGATAAAGTAGTGTGATAAAATTAGTATTTGTTTTTTGTTTTGATTAATGTCTGCGGGATTTTATCGTGGTGCAAATTTTCCTTTGTATTACTCTGATGTTTCTTTTTACCTGATTGCCATTTTTTTATTTGTATAAATTGTTTTATCTGTTGACAATGGCAAAAACTGGCATCTTAATAAACATTATTATTATTATCAATACAAAACAGTCAGGGAGGGGAGAACCACCTGCTTCCCAACTAAATTTGTGTCCAATATTATAACCAGCTAACTACCTAAATTCTGGCAGGAAAGCCTGAGGGTACTGCTTGAGTATCACTACTACTGCAAAACACACAAATCTAAACCGTCTTCCCTTCCCCCAGATATCCATCTTGGTGGAACAGGGAGGAGGCAGTTCTAATGCTGGAGCTCCTTAAAGCGGGCAGGAAGCAAGGTGGAAGGTTGCTAGGACCATCTAGGACCGTGTTTTGTCCTCAGCTGGGTTGTGTGCCACTCTCAGCCCTCTGAGATGGCAGTAAGAGATTATCCTCCCCTTGCGTCCAACCCTATTCCCACCTCATAACGAGATGCTTATAATTTGGTTCTGTTCTAATGCCCCCATCTTTTAGATGGCTTCTAAAATACCAGCTGAACTCTGCCACCAAAACTGCTAGCTTAGCTTGGCTGGTTTTCCACAATCCCAGACCACACTCCCAATACTTCCTCAAGTCCTGCCTTAAGTACCCTCAAACACAATTCAATTCCTTTGCCAGAGAGGTGCACTATATCATCTCCAGACAACCCAGGGAGAGCATGGTGAATTTGGCTGTAGACAATACTGCTGTCCCCTTTGGCAGCAAGCCAATCACCCTGTTGGCCTTATTGCAAGCCTTATCAACTCCGCTAGTCCACATTGTACCCCGTCAAACCCTTCTTTCCAGCATTATAAGACCAGAATAACTTCGAACTTCCCCAAGATCTGCTCTAATCTGTCTTTTAAGATGTAAACTTGTCTCTTGAGATAAATTATTCTCTCCAAGTTGTGTTAATAACACAACAGGTGGAGAAGAATTATTAAAAACATGTGAAGCTGGGAGCACCTACTCCCAATGCATCCCCTTCTTGCTTTTCCAATAAATTTCTGTCTGTTCACCAAGTCTCAACTATATCCCCCACCAGCTTGTTCCAGCTGCCTTTGCTGCCCAGTGGAGATGGATGTGGTCAATAATCCACACCAGTTTCCTCTACCAGCCAGCTACTGGCTCTGAAACAGAACAAAAATACAGAACTGAGTATGCACCTTTGACCAGATTCTGATGTTAGAATTGGGATGGGGGGCGGGGGGGGGATGGGACAGGCTGGTGTCTGATATCCCTGACACATGATCTAAATGCCACTAATCTCCATTGTCTCAGCTGCTGTATTTCTTTATCACATGCTGCAGCTATACTTACTGCCCCTATCCTGAATGAGATCTGGAGGGGAGTTGCTGCTTGGTCTAACATATTTATTTTATTTATTTATTTAAAACATTTATACCCCGCCCCTCCTGTAAACAGTTCGGGGCAGCTTCCAACAATATAAAACAATATAAAACAATTTAAAACAATCAATAATTAAATACTTTTAAAACAGGGCCCCGGGAAACAATATCAACATTAAAACAATAAAACAGAGTAGGAGAGAAAAACACAACCCTAACCCACCCTCCCACCCTCCCCAAAGGCCTGGGCGAGCAGCCAGGTTTTACAACACCGTCGGAATGACAACAGACTTGGCACCAGGCGGGCTTCCTCCAGAAGGGAGTTCCAAAGGCGCGGCACAGCCACCGAGAATGCCCTCTCCATTTTGGCCCCCGCTTTACGTGGGGGACCTTCAAGAAGGCACCCCCAGCCAACCGCAGGAGCCACCCTGGGGTGCGGAGGGCGAGGCGGTCCCTGAGGTATGAGGGGCCCAGACCATTAAGGGCCTTATAGACCAACACTAAGACCTTGAACCTAGCTCGGCAAGCTATTAGCAGCCAGTGCAGAGTCCAGAACACAGGTGTAATATGATCCCGAAGACCCATCCCCATAAGGAGACAAGTCACCGCATTCTGCACTAGCTGCAGCCTCTGAACCAGGCACAAGGGAAGCCCCACACAGAGCGCGTTCCAGTAGTCCAGCCTCGAGGTGATGAAGGCATGGATGAGGGTGGCCAGGTCTGGGCCAGAGATGAACGGACGCAGCCTACGCACCAGATACAATGGGCGGAAGGCAGCCTTAGTTGCTGCCTCCACCTGCCACTCCAGGTGGAGGTCTGCGTCCAATATCACCCCCAGACTCTGGACCTGCTGAGCTATGGGCGTGCGAACTCCCCCAATCAGGGGAGCAACTACCTACATCGCTCTTGCCACCAACATCATCTCCGTCTTATTGGGGTTGAGCTTAAGTCTGCTCTGCCACATCCATTCCGCCACGGCCTCCAAACACTGGGTTAGCATCGAGACAGCCAGGTCTGGGTCAGTTGACAAGGAGAGGTACAGCTGAGTATCATCAGCATATTGGTGACACCGCACCCCAAACTCTCTCATGACCTCCTCCAAGGGCTGCATGTATACATTAAATAATAATGGAGACAGAATAGAACCCTGCAGAATGCCGCATGATAAGGCACAGGGGCACGATGTCTCATCCCCCAGCACCACCCGCTGGCTTCTTCCCGAGAGGAATGAGTGGAACCATTCAAGAACAGTCCCGTCCAGACCCCCCAGGTCACGCAGCCGCCTCACCAGCAGCCAATGGTCCACAATATCAAAAGCGGCCGAGAGATCAAGCAGGATGAGAAATGTTGAACATCCTGCGTCCATCTCCCAGCGGGGGTCATCTACCAAGGCCGCCATAGCCGGGATGGAACCCAGATTGAAATGGGTCCAGGAAACCGATGCTATCTAGATGCCCCTGGAGCTGGATTGCCACCGCCCGCTCAATAAACTTCCCTAAAAAGGATAGGTTAGAGACAGGTCAGTAACTGGTGAGAAAATCCACTTCCAAAGATGGTTTTTTCAGCAGGGGGCACACCACCGCCTCCTTGAGGCAAGGTGACAACCTCCCCTGCTGCAAGGACATGTTCACTACCCTCACAAGCACCATCCCCAATGTTTCCCTGGAGGCTTTCACCAGCCAGGACGGGCATGGATCAAGTTCACAACAAGTGGCCCTCACAGACCCCAACACATCCACCGCATCGGCTGGCGTCACTTCCTGAAACTCCCCCCCCAAAGCTAGACCAGACAGGACCTCCGTCCCCTCATGCTCTTCCCCTACCGCCCCTAATCTGACGTCGAAGTCGGTCTGAATCCGAGCAATCTTGTCTGCAAAGTAGTTGACCAACTCCTCACAGCGGGCTTCGAATAAGTCCCCATCCAGGCGGAGGGAGACCGGACTAACCAGCCCCCGCACCACCAGAAACAGCTCCGCCGGGCGTGACTTTGCAGACGCTATGAGGATGGCAAGGAACTCCTTCCTTGCCATCCTCACAGCCTCAACACAGGACCACAAATGGGCCCTATGGAGAAGACGGTCGGAGTCAGATCGAGTCCGACGCCAGCGTCGCTTTAGCCTCCTTCCTACACGCTTCATACACCGCAGCCCCTCAGTAAACCAAGGGGCCCTGCGGTGACGAGACTGAGGCAGAGGGCGACTTGGAGCCACCCTGTCAATGGCCTCCTCCAGCAAGCTGTTCCAATGCTGGACTAGCTCATCCACAGAGTGACTATCCAAGTCCAAGGTTAACTCCCTCAGGACCTCTTGGAACCGCTGGGGTTCCATCAGCCTCCGAGGGCGGACCATCCTAACTGGTCCTTTCCCCTTCTGGAGGGGGTGCGCTAGAAGATTGTCCTGAAGGAGATAATGGTCTGTCCATGACAAGGGCACTGCTGTAACCTCCCCCACAACAGGACCCACCGCCTCAAGGCCAGAACCGAAGATCAGGTCGAGCATATGCCCCCCCATGTGGGTCAAGCAGATCACTTCCTGGGGCAAATCCATGGTTGCCATGGCAGCCATGAATTCTCACTCCACCCAGACAAGGCCAGCATCGGCGTGGATATTGAAGTCCCACAGAACCAAAGTCTTAGAGGAGCCGAATGTCACATCTGAGGCCAGCTCTGCTAGAGCGGTAAGGGATGCCGCTGGACAGGAAGGGTCCCGGTATACCAACAGCACCCCTAACTTGCTCCCAGCCAAATCGAACACCATGTGAAGGGCCTCAATACCCATAATCTCCTGAACTGGATACCTCCTAACAGGCCTTTCCTCTCTAAAAATAATCGCTACACCACCTCCCCGGCCATCCTTCGGTATTGCTACAAACTGCAGCAGGTAAGGAATACTGCATTTACATGGTGAAACAAAGGACCCAGAACCCTCAGCTAAATACTCAGTAACACTCAGGAGGATACATGGGGCAGTGTTGGGAATTCACTGTGGGGTGGAGCACCACCATCTCCCCCTGATCCTTCTGGTCTGATTTTGAATACCACAAGTAGAGTAAGAGGTCAGTCCCTCTTCACCTCACGTCACATATGTCTAAGACCCTCCCTGAAACATCTAACCTAGAGCCCAGCACCAGCTCAACTATCTGAATTGCACAAAACAGTGCCACCTTAAAGACTGTTGCAAAGAGCTGTTGCATCAAACCCTGATGCTGAAGCATGAGCCTGAACTGTAGCATCTGGGGTTCTGGTATGGGGAACCCCAGAGCCCAACCGAGTCAGGCCCTGAGCTTCTGCAAGTCGCAGAAGGTATGTTCATAAACTGCCCTGGTCCTAGGAGCAAATGACCTTGCACTTCTGCACCATATGAAACAGTTCTAGGATCCTAGGCTTCACAGTTTTGAAAGTAATGCTTCTAGGTTCTCCCTGGATCTAGGTGTGAGAAGGTGAAAGCAGTCCATCTGTAAATGAGGAAGGGCATCAGCTATGCTGTCGTTAATTCCAGGTTAATTCCTGGAATATTATTCCACAGGCATGCAAACACAAATAACTGTATTAGCTTCACAATCTGTACAGACTGAGATGAAAACGAGTTGATTATGTGCACCATGGTCATATTGACATACCAAAACAATACCCACCAGTTGGAAAATGCATTGATCTACAGGTGGACTGCCACCACAATAAGGAAAAACTCCCCAAAACTCAGATCCTTGGTTATACCCTGTTCTGCTCACCTCTGTGGCCAGGGTGCAGCACACCAACCCCCCCTAGAAATATGTTCCTAAACTTAACCCACTGCAGTATCAAATTTGACCTGCAGCTTATCTTCCAGTAGCAATTGCTGACACCAAAAACTCACCATTATAATCAGTCAAGAAGGAGGCCCATGTTGCCAGGTCCTCCTACATCTCCCAGGTGACCTTTGCGGGATGGTGAGCGGATGTTGCTTGATACCTTTGCCTACAGTACAGAAAGAGAGACCCTTCCTGGGGCCACCACTTGACATGAAATATTTAGGGTAGCCAAGAGGGATTGGCGCTACCTAGACATTCCTTTAGTAGCTCTACTCTACTGCAAGTGATGATATCCTGCCAGAGACCTCCAAGCTTGTATTCTGGGAGTTGGGAGAGGATGTTAGTTGTGTTGAATTCTATTCCCAGAAAGGTTGTCACTGGGCCTTCTGTTTTTGATTTTTATTTTTATATTTTTCAGCAGCCAGGAGTACCCGTAGTTCTTTTGCCACTTCCTGGAATGTGGTGACCAACAGGCCACACTGAAATGAATGAGCAAAGATCAGGGGCAATTGCATCATACACCAAATCTCCCATGGAATAAGAGAGGTGGTGGATAAGACAGTACTCCCCTGGGTCCATTTTTGGCACCACTCCAACAGGGGAAATCCTCAACGTGGCCCTGAGGATCTCGGAAAAGGGGCCTGCGACCTTACCTTCCTGTACCTTTTTGTCAAGTTTAGCCTGCACAATATGTTAATTGCCTACTCCTGACATAAGATCGGGTCCCTGTTATGATATCTTGCCCCCCTGAAACCCTGAGTTGCATATTCTGCTGTGCTTCGGTCAGGGTAATCCCTTAGTGCTTACCTTAATGCTTCATGCTGAACTGGGGTTGGGGACCTTCCCCAGACTTTGTCTGCTGGCCACCACAGGGAGGAGTTCCCACTCCCTGTGGCCTGTTTCTATTTCCATATTACTTAAACTTGTTGCAGCCGGAGGCAGCATGTGATCCTGAGCACTGGGTGGAAATGTGACAGAATCTTTAAGGGGGGGGAATGCCCCTATTATTAAAGTCCTAATATGTCAATAAACCCTTACATTCCTGCTAACTTTCAGCCATGCCCACCTCATGAGTATACTCCACCACCTTCCGTTAGTATATGGTCACTGTCTGCCCTGGATGTTATCTTAGCTGATGCTTATAGCAGGAGGGGGTGGCATATAAATTTTAATAATAAAGAAATAAAGAAATAATGCACTTGAGCCATTAGTCTGGTGCATGCATGTCCCATCTTATGGCATGGTAAATTGCGGCCTGCTCTCTGAATGACTCATTGTAATGAAGCCAAACTCAGGACTGCCTGAGTCATAGGCTCCTTGAACTATATCACCATATTTGACCAAGTGAAAGCATCATCAGGAAACATTACTGTATGAAAGATAGTGTACACTGAGGCCCAATTGCTTTCTGCCTTGGGTTGCTTGAATTATCCTTCCTGACTGCCCTGTCATAGGGGTCAGGAATAGGATTGCTAAAGAGGAGTGCAAAAATGTCTATGTACTCCCCACTCCAGATTTTTTCATGGGTAGACTGTAAACGGGGCTCCCCAATGGAGGCAGAGACATCTGCATATCCTTTCACTAGTGGGGAGGCTTTTCCTGTTCAATTGTATAATCAGGCTCATAGACCTGGCAACAAGTGTTCCACCACCACACTTGTATGCTAGTGCAACATCAGTTGCTGTGGTTTTTCCTGGCCACACAGGTGGTGTGGAAGGCTGATGAGGTAAAACCCGCCCATCTTGTAAGTCTGTGATAACCATTTCCCATTCCAGCACATCCTTCCGCGTTGGTTCTCTGAACACCCACAATACCGAGGGGGGGGTTGCCTGCCCCAGTTGTCTCCCACCATTGTGTGGACTGCTCAGTGTCCACAGAGTCACAGACCCTTGAATATTCACCATGCACAGACCCTTTCCAGACCATATCAATCTCATCTATTTTGTCACTAGGTCCCTGGCATGCTCCCTGATGGATCCTGTGCTGTCCACTCTGTACTCCAACAACTTCATCCATTCAAACAACCACTTAATTGTTTCAGTCGTCCCCTGCTGGGCCTGGCCCCTCATGTGGGCAATGAGAGTTGGGGACTCCATCACTGTAATGGCAAGAAGGTACCCTTTTCTACCCCAACCCCTATGCCTAGGGGTTACACCTGGATCACTCTACCCCTCCTCTCTGTGGTCCTGGCTGTCCACAGAGGTATCCAGGTCAGCCTGGGAAGATGGGCAGATGGGAGTGTCCATGGCCAGCCTCCAGCTGTCCCATCATCTTTTCAACCCCTCCATCTTCTCCTGAAGAGACAGAAGGATTGTCTGTCTCCTCCCCATCCATTGGGAGGTGACAGGAGGAAGGGTTGTGGGCCCACTCCATCCCTGTGGCTACAGGGATTGTTTTTTGGGCTGAGCCTTGTGGGGGCATGCCTGCTCTGAGAAAGCTAACTCAACTTTCTTCCCTTCCCAAATAAAATCCCTTGGGGTGTGGAATGGTCTCCTCCCCTCGTACATCCCCCTCATTCTGTCCTTGGCAGAAAAGGGGGGAGTGATGCTCTCAAATGTCCCCCCTTTCAGCCCACTGCTGGTCCTCCCGGATTAAGCCTTGCTGAGGGGAGAGGGTGCTCCAACTCACCCCATGTGGCCACTGATGCCCACACTCAAAACCTGGGGAGGAGGGCTACTGCCAGCCCCTATGTACTCACTGTTTGGGGTGGGGAGGTAGGGGTCAAACCTCTTTCTCAAGTCCCCCTTACCTCTTCTCTTGCATTGGAGTCACTGTCCATTCTCTGCCCCCACATTGCCCTGGAGACACAAGGAGACTTCTGTCCAGCTGATCACTGATGCCACCAAACAGCTCGCAGGTGTGCCTTCAGTGTGAGCTCCTACTCGGATGTCTAGTCAGATCTCCCCGTACCTGGCAATGGCAGGGAGAGCAGGCTCACCTAATTTGGAAGCCAGGAAGCCACATCCTTCAGGGCTTTATCCTGCTCCAAAATTGGGTTGCCATAGCAGCTCCTCTTCAAACCCTGCTGGTCCTCATGGCCCAGGGGATTGGATCTTTGCTCCCTCCTCCCAAGGAGAAGGGGGGGAGGGGGAAGTATTGACAAATGGCCACTCCCTCTGAGAAGGGATGGAAATTTTTATAAGGATATTTCCAGGCAGGTAATTAGAAATGTGCAACATAGGGTTTTGATGCAACCTTAGTATACATAAGGACATACACCATTACATGTTGCAATATTATCATAAATTGGTAGACCCACAAATACTTTGGGTGAAACATCATAAACAGAAATAGCTATGAAGATTGTGGGACATTCTTTTACTCTTACTGTGACTTTTAGAGAGAAATGCATATGTGATTATCCATTAAAAAAAATATCTGGATACTATAGAGCAATTGTTCTCAAGATGAGGTCTGCAAACATCTAAAGGTCTGTGAGCTCATCCACAGAACCAGCTGCAGCAAAAAAGGGCTTCATTCCCCAGTGGAACCATTGCCATTTTGGGGTATCAGGGATGAGCGGTCATGAGGGATGATTGTAATGCTCCTGATGATAGTCTATAAACATTACAGTCATTGTGGAGCTGCAGACAATCCACAATGAGCATGCATTTGGCTGTGTGGTTATCTCCAGAAGGTACATGGTGGTCTATGTGTCATTCTGATGATGTACTATGGTCCATTGATCCTAGATGTTCTGGAGTCATTGCATAAGATATTTCTCCTGTTATAGGATATTTATCTTCAGCTGTTTTGTAAATCAAATATAATAAAAACATATGTAGCTCTATTTACTTAAGGCAAGACCCCTGATTCTCTTGTGTGCTAGAGCTTAAAGAGAGATTGGTTTTCTTCTTTGTCCCAAGAGATTAGGCTAAACTTATATAACTGATAAAAGACTTAGTCTTCAAAGTTGTTTTGATTTTGCAGTGTGCAGAACATCATCTCTATGCAGAAGAATGTCTATCTGTTAGCTTGTAATGGGGTATAAAAATCCTTCAACATTTCACTTGCTATGTTATTCTTAGTCCCAGTGGCACCAGTTAGGAATATTTACCACAGCTGGTTAAGTAGTGCATATTAGTTTTTGGGAACTGGAACAGTAGCTACGGCCTAGAGATTGGCCACGGTCACATGCTCCATGGATTCCATGTATGAGCATGGTTCCCGTAGGACACAATGTGCCCACAAAGTGAATCAGTGCAGTTTGAGCACAGTTTGCGCAAGGTTTGTGCAGGGGCTTGGGAACAAGCCCACCGTCCCTGGGGAAGGAATCTGTTACTGACATGACTTAACACCGTTGAAACAACTGATCCTTGTTCAAGACGACATAGAATGGCAAACATTTGCTCAGCAAAAGAGATACTAGGATGTGTCTGCTGGAAGCAAGCAGTAGATTTGACCATTTAATGGTTTGGTTTAGCAAGCCTGATTTTGATTATTTATTTGGCCCAGAGCCCATGGATGATTTAAGCAGCACATTAGCATAATTTAGCTGTTGCTCCTTCCCAATGTGTGGTTGTCTTGAAATGAGCAATTTGTTATCTTGATTCCCCCCCACCCCTGAATACAATTGACTTTTAGATGATTCATGTCAATTAGACACTGCTGCTGCCACTCCGCTCTTTATTTAAGCTGTGCAAGTCACAGTGTAGGTTCATGGTAAGGGATTTGATTACAGATGCAAAAGAGTCATAGGGATAAGGGACCCCATTATCTTGTTTCCCTGTTAGCCTAAAAAGGCTTGAATTCAAGGTGTGTTCTGCTGTAGATGTCCGCTGAACCCTGCCAGATGTCTGCTACAATATGTTAAAAGAATCTTTCGTAAAAAAAAAACAAAAAAACCAATCATTTGAATAAGTGAATGAAACTCCTCATAGTTCGCTTGTGCCTTCTCTTCATGTGTAGTCCTATGTTCTGTTCCACCCTCTGTCTGCTCAAGTCCCTTTCTATCACCGGACAAAGAAGAAGTGAGCATTCATGCACACACTTTCCCCATTTTAAATTCAGTTTAGTTCAGTTTATTAGGATTAGCCTTTGCCATATCCCCCCCAAAAGTACAAAAGTAATGAAATCCAATGTATATATATATAAATCGTAATTATTATTACATCAAACAATTCTCAGATAAAAATAAAAAGAATCACCAAAAATGATGATAATAGATAATATAATATACATCAATTCTCTAGCAAATCACCTCAGGCAGAGAATGAAAATGTACAGCTCCTGACTCAAGACTATCAAATGATGATGTCGTCTGAAGACGTATACACTTTCTCTCATGCTGTAACAAGAGTGCAAAGGTAGCTAGGGATTGCAATGTATTGAAATCATTGAAAGAAAAAAGAAAAACCATATTTTGAACAGGCGAGGCAAATGGCCCGTGGGGACAATAAGGGCTCCATCCATACCAACTTTATATCAGAATAATACGGGTACACAATCAGAATGAGTTCCAAGTCTTCAATGATCCCAAGAGTACACGAGCAACATCTCCGCCTATATTCCACTCCATTCTTTCTCCCTATTGTTACTGCCATTTCTATTAAATAGAATCTTAATTGTGTGATCACCCTGCGGAGTGCAAAATGTTGTAACTTTGGCTGCATTCCCATCTACGGCGACAGAGGGAGGGGCGAGGGAAGACGCCACAGCACGGAGGAGCCGGATGACAGGAAAAGAGCCAGTGCGAATGGGGATCTGCTGTGGCTTCTCTCGAACATGTTAGGGTGCAAAATCTTGCCCTGGCATGCACGAGAGAAGCCGCGACAGATCCCCATTTGCATCGGCTCTTTTCCTGTCATCCGGCTCCTCCCCGCTGCCGCGTCTTCCCTTGCCGCTCCCTCTGCTGCCACCACAGATGGGAACGCAGCCTTTATTAGGTAGGTTTCAAAGGAGAATTGGTCTTTTAACATAGGATACAGTGGTGCAATTCTATTGTTTGCAATACTCGCCATATCAGTCTAGGATGAGAAATCTAAAAACCTTTGCCTAATAGTAGGAATCATCATAGTCAGCGGCAGAGAGAGACAAAACTCAGGCAACAGACCTAACTCATGACGAGTCTGACTAATTTCTTTCCATCAGCTATACTGTAAGGAACCTTTATGCAAACACTGTTCCATCAGGCACTGATAGGCCGACGGTGAAACATCCAAACGCCTCACATTGTCCCAATAAGATAAGGCTCTTACCTTAGCCAGAGTCATCACTGAATGTAGTCCCATCTCTAACCTTAACATAGAGATTGGGGTTGCCCTAGAAACCCCTAGTAGCCCTCTAATAAAATTATTTTGAACAATCTCTACATCCTTGCTATAAGCAGAGAAAGATAATTCAGCCCCAAACAAAAGTTGGGCCAGCATTTTAAATTGAAAACAGGTATTCGAGAGCTCATTCCTCATTGCAAGTATAGGCTGGTATAATAGTGATCTGGAGGACTTTAAAAGACTGGGATATAGGCTGGAGAGGAGATGACTGGGGAGCCATCTGGAGGCTGATGTTTAGCTGTACAAATAGTTTATGTAGGCACACAGAAGGGCTATCACTGAGACCAAGCTGTTGTACTTGTCCTCGGGTATAGATGCTTCAGGGAAGATACTGGCACAACTCTTGGGTTGTGAGCACCCTGATGAATCCAGAGTGACTGCTTTAACCCATGTACAATTTCTTCGAGTGAGCATTGTAAAACGTTTGCTACATTCTTTGCAGAGAAGATAGAAGGACTCCAGGTGACACTCACTGGACCTTTTGATGTGGAGAGCCTTGGGATCTTGTGGGACTGTATTCCCTTGTTTGACATCAATGTGGTTAAAGACCAGGAGATCTGTTCACTGCTGGGATCATCAAGGCTCCCCACCTGTGCCTCAAAAATGTGCCTATCCTACATGTTGAAGTTGAGTGCGGGGGGTTGATACTTTTATTGCCAGGTACTGTTAACACCTCCTTTATGGAAGGGAGAAAATGCATATACATTTCCTTACTGTATGTTATCAGGGATTTAAGCAAAAAGTGGGTGATTTTTGCAAAAATGCCATATGGCCCGGCCTTCGTGGTGTTGATTAGAACTGATGTCTAGCATTGTTGTTTGGATTCTATTCAGGCCTTTTAAATTTCAGATGAGCCTTAAAGCAGGTTGTCTCAAATCTTCTACCACCTAGATCTTGATTTCACCACTGAGAATCACCAATTGTTGTAGAATTTAACTACAAAGAAATTCACAGCACATTGAATGTGTCTTGCAAATACAATGCACCAGGCAGCACAAGCTTTCCATGTTACACGTCAGAGTAGCTAATGGATTACAAAGCTGCTTTCCATCTTCAGGTTAATAGCACCTCCAATAAGTTGCCGTTTGCACATTGTGGCAGAAGAATTTGTGAATTGCAACACAGCCATGTCACTCATTTAATTACCAATAATAATAATAATAATAATAATAATGGACCTGGTGTACCTGAGTTCTCACATCCTCATGATTGTTGCATCCCTTGTCTCTCCCTCTCTTCCCCCTTCCTTGTCTCCCCTCCCCCTGTCTTTAGATTGTAAGCTCTCGGGCAGGGACCGTGTCTATCTTATTCTCTGTAAAGTGCCGGGTACGTTGCTTGCACTATATAAATGCTAATAATAATAATGATAATAATAATAAATAATAAATATAAATTTAGGTTTATGACCTGCACTATTCTCATAGGCTCATGCCCCCAAAATCCAGCCCTCCATTAAATCCTACCCCAGTTGCCAAGCACCAGGACATATGAAAAGGTCTTAGATTGCTTGTTGAAAATGCTCAGGCCCAGGTTTTGGTGAACCACCAGGGGAATGGAGTTCCAAAGATGTGGAGCAATCACCAAGAATGCCTCCCTGGGTGGCCTGGATATACAGGCTTGATGCACTGATGGAACTTGGACCTGTCTCATGAGGGGGGACATACTCTGGACTTGGTGTTCTGCACTGGCCTTGAGGCGGGTGGTCTGTGAGTGAGGGAAGTATCATCTATCCCCTTGTCATGGACAGACCATTATCTCCTACAGGCCAGTCTCCTGGCACATGTTTAACCCCAGCAAGGTGTGGAACTGTTTCATTTGGTTCACCCTCAAAGATTTATGGAACAGGCACAGTTCCAGAAATCTCTGGGGGATATACCTTCTGACCTCGATGGCTACTCAGTCGATTCCCCCATCACTCTTTGGAACAAATTGCTATGTGAGGCCATTGACCACACGGTTCCCAGAAGTCTGATTCCCGTGCATAGGTGACACAGGACCCCATAGTTCTGGCCTCATCTGCTTCAGCTGAGGCCAGATTGATTCCGGAATGCTCTGGGGGAGTTTCCCCTGGACCTTGACACCCGCTTTTTTGATGATCTTGTAGCCTTCTGGAACACCTTGTTGACTGAGA
>QEPC01005891.1:29450-40418 GCA_003113815.1 Sphenodon punctatus
AGGGGGGAGGAATTAATTGTATTTCATTGATTTCAATGGGGACACAGTGCCCCATTGAAATCAATGAAATAAAACCGGTACCGGATACCGGATTTAATCCGGGAATCCTGTTCTTTGAGAACCGGAAACCGGTAAATCCGGTATCCGGTAATTACCCCGGGGTCCCACCCCTAATGAAAATGATAACAAAAAATGACATGGGGCCCTGGTGCACACCCCTAGAGTATACAACCTCACAAGGCAATTTGTTTCATTTCTGTTCAGCTATTACTATTAGGAAAAATGTCCTGATATCTAACCAAAATCTACCATCCTGTAATTTGTGCCCAATATTTCTAGTCCTGCATATGTAAAAATGGGTGTTTTATCAGACGAGATGCTATCCTGCATGTCCACCCAGGAGCCATGGAGCCAACTGCCTGTCTGAAATGAAAGTGGAGCGGCCAGATGTGCATTCCTGTGAGCTTCACAGCACCCACTCATGGAGCACTGCTGGGAAATCTGTAGTGCTCTGTGTAGGGCAAGTCAACATCACAATGCTATTGGAATGAGGATTGGAATCTGGCTGATAAGGGAAAAGAGTATAAAAGACCCTTTTGAACTGAAGCACATTGTATTCTGATCTTGTTGTCTGTCTGCACAGATATTTTATTAGAATTCGACTTTGCAAAGCTATGTCTTTTCTTTAACTTAATCTAATTTGACTGTGTTATTTCTTTGTAATTGTTATGAGTACTTTCTTTCAGTGTTTTAGTAAAAGTTAAGTAACTTTAAGCCAAGAGTCTCTGAGTGTCTTTTGACATAGGAAGCATTTTTATTTAAAATCACTGGGTCTCACAGAGTAGCTAATAGATTCTGTTTAACTAGGTGATTTACCCTTGCCTAGGGTACAAGGGGAGCGGCCTTTGCAAGTCACAAGAACTGGCCAGGAGTGTTGGGGAGCTGAGGCTCCCCAGCACTTGCACCCGGTACATGTCACTTGCAAAGGCCAGCCCCGGTGCACTTCCCCCTCCCCCGTAGTCCCTAGCAAGGGGAGTGCATGGTGGCTACCTATGTAGCTGTGGTAGCATTGCCTGTTTGAATCATTCCTCACGCACTTCACCGGCATGGGTGCTCTGCAGCAGTGCCATTCGGTGGCCACGGACCCTTCCCCGTCACCTTGCTCATTTGAAAACACCCAATAAAGAACAGTTCCTTGCCATCTTTCTGGTGGCAGCGTGTTAGATATCTGAAGACTGCTACCATGTCTTCCCTTAATCTTCTTTGCTAGATTAAACATACCCAGTTCCTTCATCCTTTCCTCATAAGACTTCAGACCTTTTATCATCTTTATTATCTTTTTTTGAACTCTCAGCCCTTTTTAAAATGAGGCACCCAGAATTGGTAACCAGGGCCTGTAACAGGGGTAGGGAATCTCAGGTCCAGTGGCCATATGCGGTCCCTGGCAAGTTTTTATGTGGCCCCTTTCCATTCCCTAGATCTGGTTTCTGGATCCAGTTCCTACCTCTAACCACTGAAAAACTGAGCTCAGGGTAAGGGAGCAAAGATGAGGGCATGCACACAAGGATAGGGAACAGATCCATGGCACAAATCCATGATCTGAGCCCTCTTTTCTTGAGTACTTCTCTTCTTAACCCTAGCAAGCTGGACATGCCCACTGCACTAATCCAGTGTTAGGGTCAAACAGACCCCAATTAAGTCATAAATAAAAACAGGGTTAATTTGAAAAGGACAACAGCTGTCTAGAAAATTCACAGTGTATCAAGGTTTTGTGTGGGGAGGACAGCAATAGGAATAAAACAAAGGCAGCAGGGGTCAGCAATACCCCACAATGTTAACAATAGCAACTACACAGGAATAGCAGCTGAGTTTTCCACTGGGGTGCCAAGTGTTTATCAAGCAATTAGTGATTTTATCTAATTATCTTTGTATTCCTCTGAGATGGCTCCATGAAGTCGGATATCTGCCTTTAGATAACCTTACTGCAAAAAGGTCAATTTAATGTTAATGTTGACTCTTACTGACAAAAGGATCACTTAGCAAGTAAATTGAGGGGTCATTAACACACTCTGTATTCCTCTGAGATGGCTCCAAGAAGTCTCCTGATCTGTCTTTAGATAACCACCTTACTGCAAACAGGTTTTAATGTTAACCCTTACTGATCAAAAGGGTCACTTAGCAAGTAAACAGAGGGATCCAAACGACCTCATACGGCTGATTGGTATTTTTCAAAATAAACTCTGCAAACAGCTATAATGAAAGGTTTACACCAGTAAGGTTATAACTGCAAAAATATACAACTCCGTTTATGTTTGTAAAGTGGTTCTTTAGCTTGGGGTGTAATAGACCCTCCAAAAGCATGTTTAGTGATATTTTTGTACATATGAAAATGTCATAAATGAAAAGAGACACAATGTTATATTTCTTTCTATTTCCATTTGTTGTGAGAAAAGAAGGAAAGAACAGGTTCTGGTTTAAGCATTTAAAGAAATAATAAACATTTATTTATTTTTAACAGCATTTTGGGGGTCTATATTACCACCAGCACTCCTAGGAGCATAGTACTTTCAGTTTCCCATGCACTTTAATTGGGGTCAAACTGACCCCCAGCAGCAACAGAATAAAAACCTTAAATAAAAAAATTACGGGGGGGGGGGCATGAAACACCACAGGGCAATTGAGCCCATTATGGTTGACAAAGTCATGAAGTATGGCGTGGTAGAAGCGTGGAGGATACCGTCTAGGTTGGAGTCTGAGACGTACTGCCAAAGCTGTCACACCAGGTGTATTTGGCGGAATGTGCTCCTCGCCACAGCTCCAACCTGGGCATTTAGACGAAGCTGCACATCAAGGAGCACTCCCAGACTCCGAACCTGGGGAACCACTGTTGGGCAAACCCTATCAATGATGGGGAATGCCACACCCACCACCTTTCCCACTAGCATCACTTCCGTCTTGTCGGGATTCAACTTCAGTCGGCTCGCCCTCATTCAATCCCCCACAGCTGCCAGATTTTTTAATTCTATTTATTTCTTTCATTCAATTTGTTAGCCGCCCTCTCATGCCTACGGCATCTCAGGGCGGCGTACAATATTATAAAATCCAATAACAACAATAAAAACAATAACCCAAACCCCAACAATTTAAAACATCACTAAAAACAAACAAACAACCCCCCTCCCCTCCCCTCCGAAGGTCTGGGCGAACAGCCAAGTCTTGAAAACATGTCGAAAGGCCAACAGACCCGGGGTCAGGCGAGCCTCCTCTGTGAGGGAATTCTATAACTGCAGCCCGGCCACCGAGAACACCCTCTCCATTGTGGCCCCCCATCTTACACGGGGGACCTCCAGAAACATGCCCCCGGTGGACCGAAGGGATCGCTCTGAAGCGCGGAGGGTGAGGCGGTCCCCAAGATATGAGGGGCCCAGACCGTGCAGGGCTTTATAAATCAATACTAACACCTTGAATCTGGCTTGGTACACTATAGACAGACAGTGCAGAGAGCAGAGCACCGGTGTTATGTGCTCATGCTGCCCCGTCCCCGTCAGGAGACGGGCCGCTGCATTCTGCACTAGCTGCAGCCTCTGAACCAGAAACATGGGAAGCCCCATGTAGAGCGCATTGCAGTAGTCTAGCCTTGAGGTGACAACGGCATGGACGAGAGTGGCCAGATCGGGCCTGGGACGAGAGTGCCCAGATCGGGTCGAAGCCTCTGTACCAGATACAGCTGGCGAAAGACGGCTTTAGCCACTGCCTCCATCTGCCAATCCAGACGGAGGCCCGAATCCAAAACCACCCCAGACTCCAAACCTGAAGAGCAAAAGGCAGGTGAACCCCCCCTATCAGGGGGGCCAGCACCTCCCCCGCCCTTCCCACCACCATCACCTCCGTCTTATCGGGATTGAGCTTCAGTCTGCTCTGCTGCATGCAATCCGCCATGGCCTCCAAACATAGGGAAAGTAACGAGACAGCAGGACCTGGGTCAGTTGAAAACGAGAGGTACAGCTGAGTATCATCAGCATATTGGTGACAACGCACCCTGAACCCTCTCACGATCTCTCCCAAGGGCTGCATATACACATTAAATAATAGTGGAGACAGAATGGAACCCTGCGGAACGCCGCAGGTCAAGGCCCAGGGGCCAGATGTTTCAGCCCCCAGCACCACCTGCTGGCTTCTACCTGAGAGGAATGAACGGAACCATCCAAGGCCAGTCCCGCCCAGACCCCCCAAGCAGCCATCTCAACAGCAGCCCGTGGTCCACGGTATCAAAAGCGACCGAGAGATCTAGCAGGATCAAAAAGGTCGAACATCCTGCGTCCATCTCCCAGCGGAGATCATCCACCAAGGCCACCAAGGCCATCTCAGTACCATAGCCAGGGCGGAACCCAGATTGAAAAGGGTCAAGGAAACTGATGCTATCCAAATGCGCCTGGAGCTGCAGTGCCACTGCCCATTCAAAGGGGCAAAAAGGGAAGATTAGAGACGGGTTGGTAGCTGGCGAGTACATCCACAGTCTCCTTGAGACTGGGTGACAGCCTCCCCTGCCGAAGGGACGTGTTCACTACCCAAAGCACCGTCCCCAAAGTCTCCCTGGAGGCTTTCACCAACCAGGACGGGCACAGATCTAGTTCATAACTTGTGGCTCTAACAGACCCCAGGACAATCACCGCATCGGTCGGAATCACTTCCTGAAACTCATCCCAGAAAGATGGACCAGACGGGGCCTCCATAACCTCGTGCCCCTCGCTTACTGCTTCCAATCCAGTGTCAAAGTTACTCTGGATCTGAGCGATCTTGTCTGTGAAGTAGATGACAAACTCCTCACTGTGGGCCTGGGACAAGTCCCCATCCAGGCGGAGGGAGGCCGGACTGACCAGCCCCCACACCACCCGGAACAGCTCCGCTGGACGCGACTTCGCAGACGCTATGAGGGCGGCAAAGAACTCCTTCTTTGCCATCCTCACAGCCTCAACTTAGGACCACAAACGGGCCCTATGGAGCAGTCGGTCAGATTCAGAGCGAGTCTGACGCCAGCGTTACTCTAGTCTCCTACCTACCTGTTTCATATACTGCAGCCCCTCAGTAAACCAAGGGGCCCTGCTGTGACGAGACGGAGGGAGTAGACGTCTCGGAGCCACCCTGTCAATGGCTTCCTCCAGCAAGATATTCCAATGCTGTACCAGTTCATCGACCGAGTGACCGTCAGGGTCCAGGGTTATCTCCCTCAGAGCCTCCTGGAACTGCTTCGGTGCTTACCATGTAAGCACCGAAATTGCGGGGTCTGGGTTGGATGAAAAAGGGGAATTGGGTTACTTACCTGGGGAATTCCCTTTCTATGTCCCTCAAGGAAGGTCATTCGGACGCAGGGAGCGATCTCCTCACCGGCCACTAGGAGACAGCAAAACACTTTCAGCTGGGCATGCGTAGGGAGAGTGCTCCCCCGCCTTCCCAGGTGTAACAAAGCCGAGGATTGAACTTCTCAACGATAAAACTAAACATACTGTAAAGATCCTTCCACCGAAGGGGCAAACAGAACTATTCTGTTCAGAACAAAACAGCGCCCACGTAACCAAACTGGGTGGGCCGAATGACCTCCCTCGAGGGACATAGAAAGGGAATTCCCCAGGTAAGTAACCCAATTCTCCTTTCTATGCCCTCTCTTCCAGTCATTTGGATGAAGGGAGGTACCAAAGCAATAATTAGACTGGGAGGGGCGAGGGGCTGGGCACTTGTTGAGGATCTAGGAGCCCCTGAAGCACCCGCCTCCCAAAGGTGGCCTCTGCAGATTCCACGCTATCAATTTTATAATGCCTAGTAAAGGTGTGGAGGCTCCTCCACGTGGCTGCCTTGCAGATCTCCTGAATAGGTGTCCTGGACTGGAAGGCCCAATTGGTGGATGCCCCCCGGGTAGAGTGAGCTAGCGTCCTAGTCGTGGGAACTAGATCTAAGGCTCTATATGCGTCTGATACACAGGCTGAGATCCACTTTGCAATAACAGCCTTAGAGGCTTTGCTACCCCTAGAGTGTGGGTGGTAGCTCACTAACAGAGAGGATGTCTTCCTGAAGGGCTGAGTGTGCTCAATGTAAATTTTAAGAGTGTGGCAGACATCCAGGGTATGCCACAGTCGCTCCAGTCTGTTTTGGGGCTTGGGGCAAAAGGAGGGAAGAACCACCTCCTGAGATAGGTGGAAAAGGGAGGAGACCTTCGGAATAAAGGTAGGGTCTAGGCGAAGGAGTACAGAGTCCTTCCTGAAGATGCAAAAGGCAGGGTCTATGGAAAGGGTCCCCACTTCTGAAACTCTCCTCGCTGAGGTAACAGCGATGAGGAAAGCCATTTTGATGGAAAGGTAATATAGAGAGACTTGATGTAAAGGCTCAAAGGGAGGACCCGTGAGGGTCTTGAGGACTACATTAAGGTTCCAGTTTGGGGAACTTGTGCACAACTGGAGGAGCTAAGCGATGGGCTGCCCTGAGGAACTGCTTGATATGAGGGTGAGACGAGAAGTGCTGTCCTGAGGATGCTGCTAACATGCTATTCAAGGCTGATAATTGTCTGGCTAGGGTATTGGGGTGAAGACCTTTTTCTAGCCCCTCCTGAAGAAATTTCAGAATTTGAGAGATTGCGAGGGCACGAGGAGGAATGTGGTGAGAATGGCACCATCTGACGAAGAAAGTCCATGTGGATTGGTAGATATGTCTGGTGGACTTGCGTCAGGAGGCTAGCAGAGTCTGGACCACAGGGGCAGAATACCCTAGGCGTAAGAGTGCGGAGGATTCAACAGCCAAGCTGTCAGCTTCAGGAAGCTGGGCTGTTTGTACCATAGAGGGCCTTGCAAGAACAAGTCTGGAGTGACTGGGAGATGTATCCGGTTCCCTTGTGAGAGACTGACGAAGTCAGGGAACCAGGGCCTGCGTGGCCAGAATGGTGCCACCAGAATGACCCGGGCTTGCAGCTTTTTGGCCCTGCTGATTGTGCGCCCCAGGAGAGGGAATGGTGGGAACACGTACAGCAGGCCCAGAGGCCAGGGGTAGCTGAGGGCGTCGTGTGCCTCTATGCTGGGGAGAGGGCCCCTGCTGAAGTACCTCTGTGTCTTGTTGCTGGCGGAGGCGAGCAGGTCCAGTACCGGCTGTCCGAATGTGGCGACTATGAGGTTGAACGCCAGCGTGCAGAGGGTCCATTCTCCCGGGTTGATCTCTTGCCTGCTCAGCCAATCCGCCTCCACATTCTCCTGCCCTCTGATGTGCCGTGCTCTGAGAGATAGTAGATTGGTTTCCACCCATGTGAGAAGACACCTGGCCTCTCTGTGGAGGGACGGAGATCTCGAGCCCACCTGGTTGTTGATGTAGGCCTGGGCCAAGGTGTTGTGCATAAAGACCAATACGTGTTGTGCTCGTAGCTGTGGGGTGAAGTGAACCAGGGCGAGACGGATCGCCCTGAGCTCCAGTCAGTTAATGCTCTGTCCCTGTTCGCGAGCCATCCAGGATCCTTGTGCTGTGTGGGTGGACAGGTGGGCTCCCCACCCGAATAAGCTGGTGTCTGTGGTTAGAATCACTCTCTCGGGATCCGTTAGAGGGACTCCTCGGGTGAAGCGGTCTGCCTGTTCCCACCATGGAAGCGACTGTAAGGTGGTGTGGTTGAGCGGGATAGAGATCAGCAGGCTGTCGATAATGGCAGTTTGCCAGGGTCTGAGGAGGGCCTGAAGGGGGTGTGAGTGGAAGCGGCCCCAGTGGAGATGGCGAATGCAGGATACCATCAACCCCAAGAGTGACGCCAGGGTGAGAAGTGGTACTCGCGGGCGTGCTTGAACCTTTCTGATTAGGTCTCGCAGCTTGAGCTGTCATTGAGTAGGGATAAACACTCTGTCCTGAAGAGTGTAGAAAATCACCCCTAGGTGCTCCAGGTGCTGCGTTGGGGTGAGATGACTCTTGTCTACGTTTACTAGGAAGTCGTGCTTCTCCAGGTATGCCCTGGTGTGAGATAAGTGGTCCTGTGCGATCTGACGTGACGGCGTCTTGACGAGGAGGTCGTCTAGATAGGGGTGGACAGCTATTCCCTTCAGTCTGAGGTTCGCTATGAGGGGCACGAGGACCTTGGTAAACGTGCGCTGCGCTGACCCCAATCTGAAGGGAAGGGCCCGATACTGCCAGTGTTGTCCGTTGTAGCAAAATAGGAGCCACCCCCTGTGTGCGGGCAGTTGGGGACACGTAGATAGGCATCCCTGAGGTCCAGGGAAGCCATCCAGTCATCTCTGGCGATGGATATGGAGGAGAGGTTCTCCATTCTGAAGCGTTGTTTGCGGATGGCCCTGTTGAGGCGTTTCAAGTCGAGGACCCCCCTCCAGTCCCCGGATCTCTTCTGAACTGGGAAGAGAATGGAGTACAGCCCCGATCCGTGCTTGTGCCAGGGTACTCTTTCTATGGCTCCCATGCGGTGGAGTCTGTTGATTTCTGAGAGCACTGCTGCGTGCTTGGAGGGGATGCGGGAGCAAAGGGAAAGCCGAAAGAGGTCTCGTGGAGTGTACTTTAGCTCCAACGAATAGCCCCTGGTCACAATCTGTCGTTGACTCTACCCACCTTGGAGCGAAGTGGAGGAGATGAGCGCTGAGTTTGGGCGAGGCGAGGCAGGAAGAATTGGAGTAGTCAGGAGTCCTACTTGTGCTGGGGGGAGCGACGGGTGTACTGGTGTTGTGCCGCAGGTCTATTGGCTTTGGCCCCTCTGCTTCTCTGGTTCCTGTTGCGATAGGCAGAACTCCATGAGGCTTGCGTGGAATACTGAGAGCATCTAGGACCCTACTGAGATTTGTTAAAAGGGCGAAAAAAGTTCTTAAAGGTTTGTACCTGGTTCAAAGTATGTTTTTTGTCCTTGTTTGAGGCGTCAGCAAGGGCCTTGTCCAATGTTGGACCGAACAGCTTGCCTCCCTTAAAGGTGCTGTTCACCAAGAGGTTCTTGGCATGTGGGTCCGCCCGCCAGGAGCGGAGCCACAGCCTGCGCCTAGCTGCTACATTAGCCGCCATCCCCTTCGCTGCCCACGTGAGAATATCCATAGAGGAATCCATGAGGAAGGCCTGGGCTAGGGTGACATTAGTGGCAAGCTTTCGTGACTGTGCCGAGGATAGCTCGGGGTCCTTGCCCATCCTGAACCACTTCGTAACTGCTCTTGTAACATAAGAGGTGGTGGTAGCCATACAGAGAACGTTTGCAAAGGCCTCTTAACTCTTTTTGAGGCCTACTTCCAGGCCTTTATCTGTGTGGTCCTTTGTCAAGAAGTCCCCCTTGGTGGGGAAGACGGACTGGCGTGCAAGGGCCGCCGCATCCACCTGAGGGAGTGCGAAGACAGGGTTGCTATGCTTGCTGAAAGTGTAAAGGGTCTGTTGGGGCCTGGATAACTTAAAGGATTTAGTGGGGCGTTTCCATTGGGTCCTGATGATTTTTTCGAAGGTCTTGTCCAAAGAGGCCCCCTCTGAGCTGTGGCCCAGCTTGGGGATATAGTCCCTGTCTGAGTCCTCATCATCCTCTGAGGATGAGTCTGAATCCCTCTTTTGGGGGGTCCTGGGGTAACTTTCAGGACTCTTTCTACCCTTCTGATGATCTTAGGGCCCTGTTCGTGAGGCAACTCCCGGCCCAGTTCCTTTTGGCCTTTAGAGAGGATGTCCTCCCAGTTGTGGGATCCCTCACCCCGAGAGTGATGGGAAGTCGCCAAGGAGGCAGCCTCTGACTCCTCCTCCGAGGAGGGCACGAGGTGGTGGTGGGCCTTATTTTTACTTGCGCAAGCCTTTTTAGGAGGAGGGGGGGTCAGAGTCTGAGTCATCCTCAAGGTTCTCCCCCTCCTCAGATATAGTGGGTCCCTGCTCTTCCTCCTTTCCAGAGGATGAACCCAAAAGGTCTCTGATGGAGGCGCCGTGTTTATGGGGGCATCTGTGCTTCCCCTTCCCCGCTGGCCTGGAGGTGCCCTTGAAGGAGTCTTTGGGTGGTTTTGGGGCAGGGGCTCATTTGCGGGAGCGCCAGGGCCTCCAGCTGAGCCTGATGGAAATCAATGTGGTCCCCCCTTACTTGGGAGGAGGTAACTGAGGCCACCTCCTCGTCCTCCGCCTCCTGCTCCCTTGAGGATCCTTGTTCTTGCTGGGCCTCTTGCACCGCCGGCCTGGGTGGAGTGGGAACTGCGGTTTCAGTTTCCCTTTCTGCTGCAGCTGCGGTGGTTTTAGCCCTGGCCGCGGCTCACGTGGCAGCGGCTCGGCAGGCTTTGGCGGCTTCCGCCATAGGAGCGAGGGGCTGATCCGGCCGGGGCTGGAGGGGATCACCACACCGGTGAAAACCCGGACCCTGCTCGAAAGCTGGCTCCAGAAAGAATACCTCCTTCTGCTGAGAGGGGAGAATGCGCCTTGGAATAGGGTGCTGGGACTCCCGGAGAAACTGTTCAAAGAGGAAGAAGTGGTCTGGGTGCGGAGCACCCTGCTGCTACATCCTGTCGGTCCGGAGGCAGACTTTCAACTGGGAAGGCGGGAGAGCGCTCTCTCTATGCATGCCCAGCTGGAAAATGCTTTGCTGCCTCCTAGTGGCCGGTGAGGAGATCACTCCCTTTGTCCGAATGACTGAATGAGAGGGCATAGAAAGAGAGATAGAGTTGAGTGTCATCAGCATATTGATGACAACGAACTCCAGAGCTCCTCACTACCTTGCCCAGTGGCTGCATATACACATTAAACAGGAGATGTCCCCCCATTTTTTGAGTCCTTGCTATAGGCTTTGCTGTTGGAAGGGCTGATCTGGCCTACAATATTTCAGGAGTTGTGTTGCTGAAGTCAAAATTACACCACTGGAAGCTGATGGTAGTGACATCAGAATAGGTACAAGGGTTGTTGCCTGTGAGGATTCTACTCAGAATATTAAGCTTCTTAATACAGATGCATGTTAGTTGGTAAGATATATATATATATATATATATATATATATATATATATATATAT
>QEPC01005891.1:45320-55433 GCA_003113815.1 Sphenodon punctatus
CCTCTCACTGGGAGTCCCCTTGAGCCATGCCCCCCCGTCTCACCGGGGGGCAAGGCCCATCTCCCCAGGACTCCCCCTCTCACAGGGAGTCCCCCAAACCCTCCCCAAGGGCCACCTCCCCTCCTCTCACCAGGGGGGTAGGCCCTATCCACCCTAACCCACTCCCCATGCCCCCCACCCTCAACCCATACCCACTGCATCCCCACAAACCCCTTAAACCCACAAGTTAAAAACAAATTAAAAACCACCACCCCGTAACAACAGTAACAGTAATATTAATGGGGTGGTGACAACAACAACAAGCTACACAACGACAGATGTCTGTCTGGCGGAGGGGCCCCCGGCGTCCCGGCCCAGTCAACGGCCCCAGTCAACGGCCGACACCCTTTGGGTATCGCCCTTCAGGCTGGCGCCCACAGGACCCGCCCTGGCAGTTATTACCTGGGGAAGGAGGAGGGAGAAGCAGAGTGACAAGCAGGCTCCTCCAATCCACCCAGCCCCAGCGCCAAACACAGCAGTGCAGCTTGTCCCACAGGGCCCCGCCCTGGCAGTTATTACCTGGGGATGGAGGAGGGAGAAGCAGAGTGACAAGCAGCTATGTTTAGCTATGTTTTTATGGGTGCTTTTGAGGAGGGAGCGTACGGAGTGGTCTAAGACTGACATTGGGGAACTGAAATCGCTCTGTGTGATCAGGAGACCTTCTGTGTTTTGGGAGATGAGAGGTATATATTTTTGAAATAATTGGTAAGTGTCTGTATTTGGGGCATAGAGATTGACCAGGGTCACCTTCTGGGAGTTTAATGTTCCCAGCATTAGGAACCTTCCTTCTTTGTCTTTCTGTATTTTGGATAATTTAAAGTTTACTGTTGTTGAGAATCCTATCAGGACTCCTGCTTCCACCCCCCACCCCCCCACGAGAGGCATAAATGTCTCCCATTTGTCTGTTTTTAAATCTATGGAGGTCTTTTTGTATTAAATGTGTTTCTTGAATGAAGACAACTCCAACTGCCTGATCTATTAGGAAGTTTGCCACCTGTTTTTGTTTTATAGGGTGGTTGAGGCCCTTTAACATTTAGAGTTAGGAATTTTAGGGAGGGTTTGTTTCCAACTGCCGGTTGCTCCATGGGTGGGTGTGGGTGGAGATGGGTGTTGGCTGGGAGCAAACACTCACCAACACCCACCGAAAGTGGTGTTTACACAGACGCCCCCACCCATCTCCACCCAGGGAAATGCTCCCCACCCACCGGCCAACACCCGTCTCCACCCAGAGGAACTGGGTGGAGGCATCATGTGTTCACAGGGCCCATGGTGATTGGCTGCAGTGGTGCCCTGCAACATGTATAATAAAATGTAACACCCATAAAATGGGTGTTAGAGCATCTGTGTAAAAAGGGCCTTAGATTGCAAGCCCCCTGGGGTAGGGACCTGTCTACAACTACTGATTGTACAGTGCCAGTTCCACAGCTGGCGCTATATAAATAATAATAAAAGTAGACGCGGAGGGGTTTTTTTGGCACTCTGCTCCAAAACGCTGCCTACCCCTCCCTTAATGTGTTTTCTCACCCTCTTTACATTATTTTTCCCCACTCTTTTAAATTATTTTAAAATGGATTTGTTTTAAATTAATTTTGTATCCTTTATTGTATTTAATACCGTGAAGCGCTCTGAGGGCCATTTGGCAGGGGAGAAATATAAAAAAAATTATTATTCTTTTTAATTTATTTTAGCCATAATTTATAACCTTCCCCCTTCTGCCCAATGGCAGCTTCGGACGGCAAACAATATATAGTAAAAAATATAATACAAAAATATAAAACACAATACAATATATATCATGAGGCCAAAAAAACCAAATACCCCTCCACCCACCAAAAGAACACACACACACCCACTACTCGTCCCCCTCACCTAATGCCTGGTGAAGCAACCAAGTTTTGCATTGTCTATGGAAGGAGGGGAGATTCAGAGAGAGGCAAACTTCTACCGGGATCGAGTTCCTTAGCCGTGGTGCAGCCACCGAAAATGCCCTGTCTAAGATCACCACCCAGGATACCCAGGGGATCTTCAAGAGGGTGCCCCCGGCCAAGCGCAGGGGCTAATCCAAGACATGAGGGATGAAACGGTTCCACAGGTAAGTGGAGCCCAGCCCATATAGGGCTTTAAAAAGTAATAACCAACACCTTGAATTGGGCCCAGAAGACTATAGGCAGCCAGTGCTGAGAACGGAACACAGGTGTTATGTGCTTCCGGCAGTCCGTCTGCACCAGGAGGCAAGCCGCCGCATTCTGCACCATCTGCAGCTTCTGGGTCATCACCAAGGGTAACCCCACATAGAGGGTGCTGCAATAGTCCAGTTGCGAGGTGACGAATGCATGGATGAAGGTGGAAAGATCGAAGCCCGAGATACAAGGCCAAAGATGTTGGACCAGATGCAATTTTCAAAACGCGCTCCTCACCACAGCCGCCACCTGGGCATCCAAGTGGAGCTGTGAGTTAAGGAGGACTCCCAGACTCCGAACCTGAGGGACCAAAGAGGGATGCAACCCATCAATAATGGGGGCCTCCACTCCCTGTCCCTTCCCACCAACATCACTGCCGCCTTATCAGGATTCAGCCACAGATGGCTCATCCTCATCCAATACCCCATCACAGCCAGACACCGAGTAAACACCAAGACTGCCAGGCCTGGGTCAGATGAAAATGAGAGGTAGAGCTGGGTGTCATCAGCATACTGATGACACCAAACCTCAAACCCTCTCACGATCTCGCCCAAAGGCTGCATGTACATGTTGAACAGGAGAGGGGACAGAATGGATCCCTGCGGAACTCCACATGTGAGTTCCCGGGGGGGATGATGTAAAATCCCTCAGTACTACACACTGAGTTCTTCTGGCCAGGAAAGAACAGAACCATTCAAGAATAGATCCGCCCACCCCAGCACAGTCCTGCAGGCGGGTCACCAACATCTTATGGTCAACTGTGTCAAAGGCCGCTGAAACATCTAACAAAATCAGAAAAGTGGACTGACCTCAGTCCAACTCCCAGCGCAGATCGTCGAGCAAGACCACAAGCGCAGTCTCAGTGCCATAGCCTGGATGAAAGCTGGATTGCGAGAGATCAAGGAAACTGATGCAGTGGAGCTAGACGCCCCTGGAGCTGCTGGGCCACTTCCCGTTCAATAACCTTCCCTAAAAAGGCTGGCTGATAATTGGCAAGGGCATAAGTGTCAAGGGATGGCTTCCTGAGCAGAGGCCGCCCCACAACCTCCTTCAGGCCGTGCAGCGAAGATTCACTGTTGAACAAGCCGCATTTCTTGCTTCTATTTAATCATTATTCCCCCCACACCAAATAAAAATATTATTAAACAGTTAGGTTTGTAAGTGAATTAATTATTCCCTCAATGCATCTTAGAAAATTATTGCATTTTCCTACTGCTTATGTCTGCTCCACCAAGTGTGTCTTTTGAATCCTATCTGTTTCACTTACAGACAAAAAAGGCTCTATCTAAATCTCAGAACAGGCTGTTTCTGGATGTTTGTGAGTATTTTATACCATGCTCCTTGGGAAGCCTCCTGCATTCTCTCCTTTGTTCTCTGCTGGTCCTTATC
Source organism: Sphenodon punctatus (assembly GCA_003113815.1). Lineage (NCBI taxonomy): Eukaryota > Metazoa > Chordata > Lepidosauria > Sphenodontia > Sphenodontidae > Sphenodon > Sphenodon punctatus. Next base: position 48,929 of record QEPC01005891.1, read on the forward strand.
TGTTGTATCCTCCTCCTCTTCAGCAGAGCTGTCACTTGAGCTACAAAGCAAATAAAAAGCCTGATTACTGGACTCCTCTGCTCATTGTTACTGGATCAACAGACCTGCCTGGGCCACTCTTGCCTACTGTCACTTGTGTGAAGCAACTCTAAAACAATAGGAGGTGAAAGGAAAGATATGGGTGCAGAAGTTCAGAAAATGGAAATTGGCAAAACTCCATCAACTTCAGTGGAGTTAATCTGATTACACCAGCAAAGCACCTGGCCCCAGGATTACATTACAAATTAAGGTACATTTCTTACCTGTAATAATTTTTCTTCAAGCTGTATCCTCTCACCAAGTCCCATTCCTCTGTGGGAAAGGTGGCATAGAAATATGAATAAATAAACAAAATTATAGGTATTTGGCACCATCTAGCACCTAAGTTTGAGTATAGAAAGCATATTTCGTTTTTCCTCTTGCCCCGATGTCGTGTCCTCTGGTCGTATAAATAGTCCCTGCCCACCAGCCCCTTCAGTTCATATAATAGCCACTGCAAGCAGGGAGGAAGGTGGTGCTAGGACTTGGTGAAAGGATAAAACTTGAAGAGGAAACTTGCCTTTCTTCTTCATTATCCTTTCACCAAGTCCCATTATAGGTAGACTAGAAAGCAATACCAGGAGGCAGGTTGCAGTAAAGGAACCCTCATGCATTTTATTTTAGAAAATGAGGAAGGCAATACTGATTGACCAAACCTGACATCGAACTGAGCTGCTAAATCTATAGCAGAGAATTTAATGAAAGTAGATGGGAAACTCCAGGTAGCAGCCTTACATATCTCATTCAGAGGTACATGATGTGGCCATGGACCTTGTAGAATGGGCCCATATCACCTTAGGGCGTGGAAGGCTCATACCCTCCTTGTTCCTAATAATGCATACTCTAATCCATCTGGAGAGAGACTGTTTGGATGCCCCAGAGCTCTTACACCCTGGACTGAATAGAAGAAACAAAACAGCGAGTCCAAGAGCCTGAACTCCTTAGTGCGATTGCGGTAGTAAAGGAGAGCTCTTCAGATGTCAAATTTATGCAAAGCCTCCTCTCCTCTAAAGGAATAAGGAGGTGGAAAAAAGGCCAGTAGGGATATATATTGTCCCATGTGGAATTCAGAAACAATCTTAGGTAGAAAAATCAGATGTGGCTGGAAGACTACTTTCCCAGTGTGAGAATGGACATATGGAGGTTGAATTACAAGAGTGCCTGAATTCGCTTAGCGGAGGTGATAGCCAACAAAAACCACCATTTTGAAAGAGAGCTGGTCGATAGGAATGGATGCCATTGGCTCAAAAGGATCCTTCATGAGAGCCTGTAGGACCACATTCAAATGAATCCCAGCTAGGGAAGGGAACTTGAACTGGGGAAAAACCCTGATGGCCCCTTTTAAGAAGCGCACAAACAGGGGATTTGCAAAGAGGGAGCCCCCATTGGCAGGAGCCCAGAAGGCAATTAGAGCAGTCAGGTGTACCTTGACAGAAGAGACAGCTGCTCCCCCTTCTAATGATGATACCATGTAGTCCAGGATATTAGGGACTGAGGCCTCTATTGGGGAGAGACCCTTACTGAGGACCCAAGTTTCAAGGCACTGCCATTTAGCCAAATAGCAGCCCATGGTAGAGGGTTTCCTGCTGGACAGGAATACGCTGTGCACCCTTTGAGGACAATCTTCTTCTTCTATGTTTAACAGTAAGGCCTCCAAGCTGCTAAATGCAGGGTAGGAACGTTTGGGTGCCAGAGACTCCCCTTCTGTTGGGAAAGGTGATCCAGGACATCTGGGAGTGGCCAGCGAGGAGCCCATTCCAGTTCTCTGAGCTCCAGGTACCAGTATTGCCTCAGCCAGTCCGGGGCAATCAAGATCAAGTCCCCACCTTAGCTCCCAGAACTGTTGGAGCAGTCTGGCAATGAGGGGAATAGGTGGGGATGCATAAAGAAGTTCCTTTAGCCAATGAGCCACCATGGTGTCTCCCCTTGATCCCCTCCCACTCGGGAGAAGAGAACCGGCAGCTTATTCAGCTTTGATGCACAGAGATCAGCCACTGGAGTGCCCTATCTGTGCATCAAAGAGTAGAATGTTTCAAGGCCCACCCATGCAAAAGCATTACAGACCTGCTGAGGCTATCTGCATGGTCACTGTCCCACCCAGATACGTGTGTCATCACTGGCAACACATCTCGGGGGAGACACCAGTCCCAGAGGCTGCGAGCCTCTTCCATGAATAGAAGAGATTGTGCACCTCCCTGTTGGTTGATATAATACACAGCCACCAGATTGTCTGTGCATAGCATGACCAAACGTCCTTGTACCCCAGGCTTGAAAGCCTTCAGGGCCAGGGCCTTGAGCTCAAGCACATTTATGTACAGTGAGCATTCCTCTAGGGATCAAAGGCCATTGATAGCAATGGCACCAGAACGCCCCCCTAGCCGTCAAACCCCACCGTCAGTTGGGTGTTGAGCCCCTGAGGCACCCTTATGCAGACATTTTCCCTGTCTGACCATCAGGCCAAACTGTTGAGTACAGTGTGTGGGGGAGTGATCCTGAACTCTGGGCACCCAAGGCTCTTGGTAAACCATGGGGTGAGCCACCACTGAAGGGGCCGAACATATGTTCTTATGTTCTATTCAAGGGGTCCTCAAGTCTGGGCCCATAACCCAGATATAATGCGGCATACTGCTGCATAGAATGGCGAGGGGGAGTCCGAGTCCCTGGGCTGAAGGACTTGGCACTGAGGGGAGTCTCGGTGCTGAAGCTGGGTGTCAGATGCAGGTCCCAATGGAGTTGGTGGTGTGGGCAGCTATCTTAGGACCCTAAACATGGAACAATGGATGAGGGGTGTGAGTAAGTACTCCAACAGCCCCAAAGCCTCCTGAGTGTCCTCCTCAGGAAGCACTCTACTAGGGGCAATATAATCTGAGGCCTCAAGGATGTCGGTGCCAATTAAATCCTCCCTTGCTGGGGAAGACTCAGGAGAAAACTCTGGCATAAGGGTTCGTTCATGCCTATTATTCTTATCCTGCCTCTCTGACTCTGGTGAGTGCTCTCAGTGCGGAGGAGTGCTGAGAAGAGAATGGCTACAATGCAGTGATGGGTGTCCCGGGGAAGCAACAGAATGGGCCCCGATACCCAGTTGGGGCATGGGCCAGAGTGGGAGAAGACCGGGGGCACTCTAGGAGGACCAGTGAGTCCATCGATACCAGGACTTGCTCCTGCACGGACATGGCATGGACAGTTAAGTGTTCCACCAGATTATGAGCACTGTCCTTCTTGCCTCAGGGTTTAAACCCCCAACATATGCTGCATGCCCCATTGTTATGTTCGGGCCCCAAGTAGAAGAGGCGTGGACATCGGAATCTGGGACTTTTGTCACACAGATTGTGCAGCGCCTAAAGCCTTTCAACAAGGTCCAACTGTGCTATACAACTAATTTTGCTGAAATCGGGAAGAAAAGAACTGATGGGGCTGGTGAGCAGAGACTATTTATATGTCCAGAGGACATGACATCAAGGTATGAAAAAAAAGTGCTTGCTATATGCCAAGTTAGGCAGCAAATTTTTTATTTTATTTATTTAATAACATTTTAATCCCACCCCTCCTTCCCTTTCAGGGCAGCCCGAGGCAGCGAACAACAATATAAAAACAATTTAAAACAGTTAAAAATTCATAAAATGCAGGAGAAAAAACCCAGCCAAAAAACCCCTCCTCCTCACCCTCGCCAAAGGCCTGGCAGAACAGCCAGGTCTTACATAAACGTCGAAATGACAGGAGGGTGGGGGCCAAACAAGTCTCCTCCGGGAGCAAATTCAACAGCACAGGGGCGGCCACCAAAAAAGATCTAACATCGGTGGCCACCCACCTTGCCTGGGGAAACTCCAAAAAGGCTCCCACGGACGATCTCAAGGGTCGCACGGGCATATGGGGAGTGAGGCGGTCCCACAGATAAGCAGGGCCCAGGCCATGAAGGTGCCAAATACCTATAACAGGACTTGGTGAAAGGATAATGAAGAAGAATTTGAGTTAAACATGGCTATACTACTAAATAATACTGGAGATGGAGACCAAGTAGATCAGATGATATCTTTTATATGACCTACTTCTGTCAGTGGCAATATGCAAGTTTCAGGTCACACACTCTAACCAACAGAGATTGGTCCAAAAAAGCAGTTCATCTGAACTGCTTTGCCTTTATCTCTTACATTTGGGACATACAGGACTGCAACCCTATCTCTAGACCAAATAATAATTTGTTAATCCCTAGAAATACCATATTGATACCTCCAAAGGGTCATAATGTCAACAAAAAATACCAATCAGCAGTGTGCATGGCTTGTGTCTTAACCTAACGACACAGTCCATTAATACATGAAGGATATCTCATGATATTTTCCCATGAACAAAAGAATTTAAGGTAAATTTTAACCAAAAAAAAATAAATAAGATTCTCCTTTAACACCACAACTTGGTGTGGTAGGCAAGTTCATCCAAAGGATCCACTTGATCTTTATCATGAATGAGTCTTTTTTAGATAACTGTTTTCTTCCAAGCTGTTTTAGAGCAAAATAAGTGGCTCTGCCAAAAAACCACAGCATTCTCTGTCCACAACTGTTTGCTCCCTTGTCACCCTGACACTGCGATTCTTCACCTCCTGAGGGAATACAAATACTCAGCTCCCTCAAACTCATTCACTTCAGAGGAAACACTTTGCCAGAACTTGTAGCCTTTGAGAAGATACCAACTTCCCAAAACCCACCAACCATCATCCAGAAACTAGAGACAGCTATTATTTGGCTGCTCACACTAAAGTCTATCTTGAATTTCAGGACAATAAAATAAATGTTCATTCAAAATGCTCAGTGTCTCCAATAGAGACACACACTCCATGCTAAGATGAGTGGTAGTTCAATAAGTCCATCTGGATGTGCACGATATACATGTGGGGCAGAGGCAGCTTGCAGATTTCTGTGGTCTCTTCTCATTCCTCACACACATAATAAACCAACTACCTTTGGGTTTCATCAGTCAGAAATGCTGATTTCTGTGGTGCAGCTTCCCGCAAATCAATATAGACAGTTGGGGGCTCTGCTGGACACTGTACTTCCACCATGGCGGTACTTCGACCATTTGATAGGTGTGGCAGAGAGGCGATTTGTCTGAGAACATAAATCATTGTGTAGGTGTGTTAATTATCTTCACAGAGTGAGACATAATAAACTTTCATTTTACAACTAAACATGGATCAAGCAATGGGATGTGCTTCTGGTCACTGCACAGATTCAAGCTCACACTCTCTGCATGTGGTGGACTGGAATAATGCTGCCTTAAATGCTATGATTCAAACTTTATTTGATCTGCTCACCACCACCAATAAATGTTGGTCCAATAAAAGACATCATTCGAACCACTCTCACTCTCTCTCTGTGTCACTTGGGACCAACACGGCAACCACACCCTCTCTGCACCACCATTTGCATACACAATCCAGATCTGTGTCCACAGAAGATTACTCACACACAAAACTGCCAGCCAGTTTGAAATTGATATGTGATTGATTCCCACTTTGTTCTTCTCCAAATACTCTACAGTACCTGTGACAAGTTGCCTTTTCCACAGACACTGGCTGCATCTCTGCCCCCTAAGTATCCCACCTGTGGCCTGCCCCTTGTCCCCCACTAACAGGCTCCTTGGGCCAGTGGCAGGACTCAAGTAGGATCCTTAGGAACCGTATGTAGGAATTTTATGGAAAATTTCCACCCTACGTTCAACTGACTGTTGTTCCCTTAGACCTTCCCCACACAGGAAATCAGGGTCAGAAGTTTTAAAAGAAATTAATTTTACAAATAGAATAGATTTTGATCATACAATCAGGTAATAGAAAAACGTTTTGGAGCAAAAGACAAATGGGATGCAGAAAGGAATAGATAAGAAACAAAAGCTAGTAGTGCATTAAATGATTAAGTTAGTAACTAATTATTTAGAAAATGCAGTAAAGATATTGTATCAATCTCCTTTTAATAATCTTAAATAAAGATATTCTAAACTAAGGTGAACCCCCTCAGAAGAATGGCCAGTTCCTCTGAAGTGGTTCAGCTTACCCTGGGGGGGGGGGGGGGGGGGGGGGGGAGGGGAATAGAAGCAACAGCTTCTGCCAAAATTGCAGAAACAGTGGGTTGAATGCCAAAGTCGCATCCGGGGCAGGGTCCTGGGGTGATGAGCTGTGCAGCTAACTAGTCTTCAATTCTAGGGCATTTTTATAGACCACATTGTTACCAGATTCATGTTTGTAGTAGCCCTTATAATTATTTAAGAAACTCATCATTTTATTATAATTTCAGCTAAATCAGGTAAAACTCTTTTATCCAACCAGCTTCTCAGCATATATTTTAATCTTTCCCCTAATTTTGCCTACCAGTCTGACTATGCAATTAATAGAGGTGGGACCCCGGGTCCATTACCGGCTACCGGATTTACCGGTTAC
>QEPC01005891.1:57003-99326 GCA_003113815.1 Sphenodon punctatus
AGCGAGGGAGAAGGGATGAAGGCAGTTGGCGGAGCAGGGGAGGCATGGGAGGGTGAGGGTGGGGATGGAGGAAGAGCGGAGTGCTCGAGTAGGGGTTTGGAGGGAGATCAGGGCAGAGAGGTAGGGGGGGAACGAGGTTGTGAAGGCTTTGTAGGTGAAAACGAGGAGCTTATGCAGAATACGCTCAGGAAGAGGGAGCCAGTGGAGAGAGGAGAGGAGAGGTTTCACGTGGTCAGAGCGACGGGCTAGGTGGATGATCCAGGCAGCAGTTTTGAACAGAGATAAGGGAAGAAAGGTGGGAGTGAGGAAGGCCAATGAGGAGGAGGTTACAATAGTCGAGGCGTGAGATGACTAGGACATGGATGAGAGTTTTGGCAGAGGAGACAGACAGAAAAGGGTGGATCTTAGCAATGTTGTGGAGGGAGAAGCGGCAGGATTTGGCAATGGAGTTAATGTAGGGTTTGAAGGTGAGGTGCGAGTTGAAGATGAAGCCTAAGCTGTGAGCTTGGGGAACAGGGAGGATGGAGACCTCGTCAATGGCAATTGACAGGGAAGAGGGAGAGGAAGGACTGGGAGGGAAGATATGGATAAGACAAGCCTACATGTGGCACCATAGCAGGTCTCCGTGGTGGGCGGGGGAGAGGGATGGCAGCCTAAACGTGGCAACATAGCAGGTCTCCACTGTGGGCGGGGGAAACAGTGAGCTGTCACAGAAGTGAGACTCAACGCTGTAGGCCTCTGGGCAACAGAGAGTGGCTTTCTCCTGCCTCAGGACTCCCCATGGCCAGCACAAATTCACGCCCCAGTACACATGCACAACTTGTGGATCATGGCCTTTAAAGTTACTGTAGCACAATCCAAACAATGACTGGGCTCATTAGGCTGAGATCCTCAAACCACTTACTCCAAAACAATTCCAATGACTTTAGCAGAACTACTCCAGAGTCAGTGGCTTGAGGACTGCAGGATTAGAGTTACAGGCAACCATACAAATTTATTTGATCAAACAAGACAAAAACAAAAGGCTCCCAGATGCAATACTTATTACCGTCTGCTAAAGAGACAAAATATATTAAATAATAATTATATTGCTATAACATATATTAAATAGGTAGGTAGGTAAGTGATTTCATTGTTGGTCACATAGCCTTCACAATATAAACATACCCCAAACAGCAACTCATATATAAAAATATATAAAAGCATAGCCATAACTAAATATAGGGGAATACATTGTCTTCTTCCAGTTATGAGAATTTCTTCTCTTTACCATTTAACATTTTGGAACATCTTCCGCAATAAATCCCAGCTAGTTAACATTAAGCAGCTATTCTTAGGTAATCCTATCAGCATACAAGATTCAAACAGTATGAAAGCATAAGGCCCAGCCACCACAGACATCCCTCTATTAATTCACACCCCCAGAACTTTCCAATTTAATGAAACCTCCTTCCCCTTTTACTCATTTAACTGCCCCAAGACTATTAGATAATCAGATTTTAATAGCAACAGCCTAAATAGTACATACATACCAAAACCTCCTTTCCCTTAAACCAAAACAGCTTTAGAAATTTTGGCCTCCTTGTTTCTGCAAGCTAGCATCTCTAATGTTATCCTCATTGACCTTCATACAATAGACAGAGAGTTTTTGCCCTATATGCATAAATTGCTACAGCCTTTGTTCTCCTTTCATCGATATCATTTAAAAGATATTGTATCTGTTGAACCGCTGGTCAAGAAGGTTTCCATAACACCACCTCCTGCAGCTGTCTCCAATATGTAGCATATAGTGAGCAATAAAGAAGTTAATGTTTCAAATCCTCGACCTCCTGCACAGGCAAAGGCGCTTGTCATACGTTTTTTGTTTATATCTCCCCTCAGATACTGCCGTTCGCATCATTTGATAGCGTAAGCTGGTGAACGCCTGCCTTAAAGTGTGGTCCTCCAATTGATATAAATACCTTGCGCCCCCACTGGGGGGTATTATGTATTTATAATAGGGAGAGGACTTTATCTTATTAGCAGCAGTCCTTAGGTTTTGCCTGTCGATGTCGGCTACTCTGGCCTTAATTAGTTTCACTATCTCCTTATTTGTGACATTCCGTAAGTAGGCCTCCGAGTAACCTAACTTCAGTAAACCTAACTTCACTCCCGCCCACCATTGATCTGTCCCTCCTATCTTATCCTGCATTTTTTCTCTTAAGGACAAAACAGCTAGGGATGCTTCAGGAGCATCCCTCAGTTTGGCCCAGAAGGATATCAGCCTCGTTGTCACCCAGGCTGCCAAGGAGAGATTTCCCAGTTCTAGATTTATAATTGCCATGCTGATAGAGGGGGGAACTCCTAGTGATCTTCTCCATAAGTTATTTATTACTACCGCCAAGCTTTTTGTAGCACACAGGTCGAGACCCCATAATGGTGCACCATACAGCATACATGCCAAGATTTTTTCATTGATAAGCTTTTGGACTACTACAATGCCTCTTCGACCATATCGCATATACAAGCGATGGATTGCCAAAATTTCAGTCTTCATTTTTTGCCTTACAGCCGCAATGTGTGTCTGCCACGCATTATTATAGGAGAATAAAATCCCCAAATATTTGTAGGAACAAACTTGCTCCAATCTATGGTGTTGTAAGGCCCAAGTTCTCCTTTTAAATTGTTTTGCGAATTTCATTATTTTGGTTTTGTCATAATTAATTTCGAGTCTCATATTTTTACATCGTACTTCGAAATCCACCAAAGCTCTTTGAAGTCCCAATTTGCTTAATGATAGGAGAACAAGATCGTCTGCATATGCTAATAGGAATATCTTCCTCGGGCCAATGTTTGGAGGATGGTATCTTCCAACATCATTATGTAATTTAATCAGGGAATTCAAATATATATTGAATAAGATTGGGGCCAAAAGGCACCCCTGGTGTACCCCCCAATAAGCACATACAGAATCTGAAAGAGCACCAGATGAGTGAAATTTTATTCTCAGTTTTGTGTCTGTATATAGTTCCCTAATAAAGCTCAGTAGTCTTTGATCTACGTTCAGTTTATTCAGCTCCTCCCACAGCTTTACTCTGCTTATAAAATCAAAAGCCTTTGAGAAATCAATAAAAACTGCAAAAATCTTCCGTCTACGTCTCCTATATTTTCCAATTAGGTGGTTCAAAACAAAAGCTTGTGAGATTGTAAATCTATTAGCTCTGAACCCAGCCTGCTCCTCTGCCGGAATGACTTTGCTCTCTACCCATTCATGTAACCGAGTTAGCAATAATCTGGTATAGATTTTTGATATTATGGGGAGAAGGCTGATAGGCCTATAATTAGTAGGGTTCTTTTTATCGCCCTTCTTATATAAAGGAACGATTATGCTTGTCTTCCACTCTCTAGGGATTATTACAGTCTCATTTATTAAAGAGAATAAATGCGCCACCGCGGGGATCCACCAGACTGGCAAAATTTTGAAAACTTCTCCAGGGATGCCATCTATCCCAGCTGCTTTGCCCCCTTTTAGTTTCTTAATAGCCTCCATCACCTCCTCAGGAGAAATTTTCTCCCAAGAAGGGAGATCCAGCTTTGACTGCTTAATATTACTTTCCTCCTCGTAAGCACTAAACACCTTTTCGAAGTGTTTAGTCCATACTGACTCCGAAATCGTCACTTCTTTTATCCAGCTTCCTTTCCTGTTTGGTCCATTTACCAGTCTCCAAAAGGCCCTCATATCCTTCTCCTTTAAGATGTCCAAAAGTTTATCCCACTGGGTCTCATTGTATACTAACTTTTTAATCTCTATCAGCTGTTTACCCCCACACAACCTCATAACAAAGATATCATTTCCCTTAGTTTTAATTTCTTCAGCAGTAAACTCCAGATCTTCTGCTAGAAAAACTGCCAATCCTCCTTTAGCTCTTCCTCTAAGACCTCCCTGCTTAGCCGGCTTCACCCAAGACAGATATCCCTTCAATGTTAAATCATCCAAAGCCCACCAAGTCTCCTGTAGGCAAATAATGTTAAATTTCCTAATTTGAGACATAAACTCCCAGGATTGGGCTTTATTTGCCCATCCAGCAATATTCCAGGATATACAAGACACTATCTTGTCGCCACACGAATTAAAGAGTCACTCTATCTGCGCTTGGGGAGACTTTTCTTGACCAGTATCCTGTTCTAACTGCAGGGGTAAGGAGCCTAGCTGTAATTCTGCTCTAGGCAGCGAACTTCCTAACAACGGCATGCTCGAATGATTGGAACTATCTATCACCGTGTTTTGAAAGGGTATATATTAAATAAAATTTACTATTAACAATGCAATTGAGAATGTACTGGTCTAATTAGTATCCACTTCGTTTTGGCTTCTGTTACATGAAGGACGGGTTTTCAGTGTCATATTCAGCTTAAGAACACAGCTATGTGCTGTATATTATTGACAGGTAAGCATGGGCATGCAGGGAAAGCATTGCTGAAGCAAAAGGTATTCCCTGAGACCAAAACAGGTTGGAAACCTCTACTTTAAGTAACAAACATTATTATTATTATTATTATTATTATTTATATAGCACAAGCAATGTACCTGGTGCTGTTCAACCAATTAACCAGAGACAGGTCCCAACCGTAAGGATCTTACAATCTAGGAAAGACAAGGGAGGGGAGACAAGGGAGAGACAATGATACATTCATGAAGTTGAGAAGGTGCGGGTGCATATGCTTAGTTTAGTTACAGGGGGAAAGAGGACCCCGAGTAAAGGATTCAAATTGAGGCATCAGTGATGAGTTTGTGGGGATGGGAGGCTAAGAAAAGTCTGATGGAAGACGTGAGTTTTCAGAAGGGATCTGAAAGTTGGGAATGAGCCGAGCAAATACATTCAGGGAGGGAATTCCAGGCACAGGGGGCAGCAAGAGAGAAGGGGTAAATAAGTTTTGAGAAGCAGGAGACTTGTGGGTACAAGAGGGACGTGGGTGTCTCCGTGCCTGGAATTCCCTCCCAAAGGAAGAGCAAAGCTCCTGGGCAGATTGTGGTGGGAGACAAGTGAGGAAAGATAGGGGGAGCAAGGCCATGAAAAACCTTGAATGTAAAGACAAGGAGCTTATGCTGGATGCATTTGGGAGGTAGAGGGAGTTAGAGGAGAGAGAAGAGGAAGGGCTGGGCTACTGAGCATGCGTGAACGATAAGTTGCATTGGAGGCAAGCTCCTGTTCCCGCTTTTTGAAGACAAAAAGTCTTCAAAAACCTATCCTGAACTTGCAAACCGAGCCAAGAATAACATATGGGTAAGCCCAGAAAATAAGACAGCTAAGGGTGCAAAAAATAACAAGGAAACTGAACCATTACTACAGCAGATCACAAAACAACGCACGGCTGCTCTACAAATCTCTGCAGAAACAGTAATGGTGGGAGAGGTGCCAAATCTGCCAGAGCCAGGGAGGCCAGCAACAATGAGGAGCTCGCTCAGGTACTTATGGACATAAAAGAACAAATGCTTTCTGAATTTGGCAAAGTTCATTCTACACTTGATGTAGTAAATAAAAAAACTGAAAATCTCTCCAGCCGGATTACCACAGAAGAATAGTGCATATAGAGCACCGCGAGTTGGAAACCGAGACCCAACTGCAAGAGCTGCATAAGAAACTGCAAGAGCTGATGGATAAAAGCACTGAGCATGCACACAGATCTCTGCACGCAAGACCAGCAAACAAGACTGCTCCCAGAGCGTTGATAGGAAAATTCCTCAGGTACCAGGATAAAGATCAAATCTTCAGGCTGACCAGAGCTGCTAACAACTTGGAGTTCTAAGGTAATAAAATAAAAATCTACTCAGACATTTCTACTAAAACATGGAATCAACGCAAAGTCTGGTATAGATTTATGGGCCCTCTCTATGCACAAGCTCTGAAGCCACAGATCAGGGCCCTGAAAAAGATGCTATCTTATTTAAAGGCAAGAGGATGTTTTTCTCAGAGCCTGAGCAGCTAGGGATCTTCCTCCAGTCACAACCACGTTTGCAAGAGGCTGGATCTGCACACAGGTACACAATTTAATTCCTGACAAGCAGATATAACTATAAGTTCAGCTTCAACGACTGCTTTCTATTACTCCATTATGAACCCCTTTTTCTGGTGCCAATGCCTTATTTGGACTCCTTGTCAAGTTTAAATTTCTGGAAAACCTTTGCTTGGGCTACGTTTAATTCTTTGCCATCGGCACTGTTAAGAAGGGAGATACAAGGGGATATCAGATTCCGACCAAAGTTGCCCATGTGGCTCCAAATCGGTGGAGACTGTTGCTCATATAGTTCTGAATGGTCAGCTTTATGGGGATCTCCATTATAAATTAATAGCCCCTATTATAAACAAATTTCTGGGTAGGGAATCTGAAACCTATTCACCTATTATTAAATAACAAGTCCCCCCCTACAGGTAGCGAACGTTTTGGCTGCAGTAGTTAAAAAAAGGCAAGCACTAGTAATTCCTTAAAGATAAGGAGGAGGACAGCCTGGGTGTCAAGGTGTTTACTCTGGGTTCTGGTTTGTCATGCTCCCTTTGGGAGCAAAGTTCTTAATTACAGCCCAGGAGTCTTAGTTATGAGGTCTTAATGTATTTTAAAGTGTGTTGTTGGTTTTTCTTGTTTTTTAGATGTTGTGTAAATGTATTTGTGTTTATATTGTATATCTAATCTAATCTATCTCTGCTTATTTTTTGTAATGGCCTTTGGCTACACAAATAAATAAATTCATTCACAATTTAATTGTTATGCTAGTTTATGTTGAACGGAAAGCAAAAAGACATTGCAAATATGATAAGCAAGTAAAATGAACACTACGTGGCATGTACAATTTTTACCAGTCTTGCTAAAAATACAATGGGTTATGCATTCAGTTTTATAAAATGAATGTTGAAGTGTTGGGTGTGATGATAACATTATCCATGAGGGGGCGCAATTTGACTAGGCAAAAAAATTAGTACAGTGTGGGTATGAATATTATTATTATAAGCATTTATATAGCGCCAGCGATGTACCTGGCGCTTTACAAAGAATAAGATAGACACGGTCCATGCCCGAGAGCTAAATATAAAAAGAACAGTTAAAAGTTAAATGTTCTGGAATACCAATTGGGCTAATATATCTGCCCTGCATATAAAAGCTTGAAATATCTCTCTGAGCAGAGGTATAGAAGGCTGCGGCCTTTATTTGAGTGGGACAACTACTTTATAGGAAGCGGTGGCCTTTATCTTTCTGAAAAGGATGGTAGTGTTTTGAAATCTTTAGAAGGCTTTGGCCTTCAGATTTCTAAATATAATTTCTGCAAACTCCTGCTAAGGATGGAAGAATGGGGAATGTAAGAAGGGAGTCACAGTAGCCCCTATCAGTTGGTTTTCTCTTGAATGAACCTAGTTATTTGAAATACAGATCCATTTGTATTAAATGGACATATCTCTTGATACAGAGGACTTGTATTGCTTGGTGATGGGGAAATAATATATAAACTGAGAAAGGCTTATTTTAAGAATAGTTATATTCAGTATTGTTTTAGTATCTATATAAAGATCTTGGAGGTAGGTAGAATGAGGGAGAAAACTGTCTCAAAGAAATGAGGATCAGGAACCCTCTTTCACCAGCCGGTGGGAAAAACTGTTTTAAAATGATGTGAAAAGGAACTAGGGATTTCACTGTGAGAGACGTTTCATTTAAAAGGGGATTTTTGTTATTTTTATTCTGGGTCTCTCTTCTCAGGGCCACTTGATAGAATGAAAAGAAAAAATAATGGATAGCATCACCACAATCTCACTGAATGTCAAAGGCCTGAATGGGCCAATCAAATGTAGAATGGTGTTCTCCTTTACAAAGGAACATAAGGCAGATATAACATTTCTACAGGAAACATACTTACCAGGGAAAGATGTATTCAGTCTTAAAAATAGAGCATATTATGAATAGATATATGCCCTCACGTGAAACAAGTAAAAATGCTGGAGTAGCTATTGGCTTCTCAAAGAAACAGAATTTCATTTTGAAGGACTCTCTATAAAAGACAGGGAAGGGCGATTCCTGCTCAGGAAAGGATTATTAAATAAAGAAGTCACCTTAGCAAATATTTATGCCTCCAATGACAATACTGATGGTACATTGATTATAGAGGGAGATTTGAACTGTACACTCACTGAAATTGATAGATCAGGCCCATACCACAATTGTAAAAGACAGAGCAGAAAGTAGGCGTGCTACTTTTTGAACTTGGATTGGTAGACATGTGGCATTTGCCCCATCCCACAATTAGGGACTATGGGTGCAATCCAGCTCCCTACAAGTTAATGGGTTAATGAAGTCATTGACTTCACTGGGAGCTGGAATGCACTCTATACCTTTTATTCTACCCCCAATAATTCTTATTCTAGAACAGATTACTGCCTTACTGCTTTTGCTACTGTTTAGCAAAAAACAGTTTTCAATCCTGTCATAATTGTCAAATTATTCCTGGCATGATCTTCAATCATTACGCTGTCAAAATGAATATGCAAATCTGCAAAGTAGATACATTAAATAATGGTGGGAGAACATGGATGCTGGATCGGAAAATGATAAAAGTTCAATTTATTAAAGAGAATACTGAAACAGAATTAAAACAATATTTTGAACTCAACAACACAAAGGATGTTTCACTACATAACTATTTGGGAAGCAAGCAAGGCAGTAGTTATAAGAGGCACATTTATAGCACTGCCTGTAATGCAGTACAAGAACAAAACACTGACACGGTGTGAATAATACCAACAACTTCAAAAGCTAGGAACTCTACAGAAAGTAAAACCCACAGAAAAAAAAAACCAAACAACTGGCATTACAAGAATTTTAAAAAAACCTCAAACTCCCAAAACTTAACACACAAATAGCATATTTAGATGCCCTGTTTGAAACAGAGGAAATTAAAGAAGCAATTAAGAAATTAGCAAATGGTAAAGCTTGTGGCCTTGACCGTTTCCCTATAGCTATATTATAAACTGTTTAAAGATATTTTAATAACTCCATTAACAAACACACCTTGAACCAAATTCTCCAGTTAGGATATATGCCCCCATCGTTTAATGCAGCGATAACATTTGAAAAATATGTGTACACAATTATTTGTCTATCCTTAAGACAGTAACAACAGAAATAGAAACATGGGGCAGGCTTACATGCTCATGTCTGGGCAGGCTAAACCTTTTCAAAATGATGGTACTTTCTAAAGTACTATGTAATGACTGCCATTCCAACAGAATTGCCAGCTAGTTTCTTTGAGAGGTTAAATAAAATTGTCTTCAAATTTATTTGGTGGGGGAAATTACCGAGAATAAGCAAAGCTACACTTTGGACTGATAAAGAACTTGGTGGACTAAATTGCCCACATATGAAGTTTTATCGCCATGCAGCAGTGTTGCGGGGAGTAAAAATCTGGTATAACAACAAAGACATCAATGGATTTAATTGGGGAAAAAATATGCTAAAAATACCAGACTTTAAACCACTCGTAATAGAAACTGGAATAAACTATGATAAAAATGTTGTAAAGGAGCATTCCTTTACCGGAATAGCACTCAACATCTGGAAAAGACATAAAAAGCAATGTGGTGTCAAGATGGAACCGACTCCCTATACCTTGATACCCAACACGCAAACCAGAAAGCTCGGAACTGCAAAAAAATAATAATTCTTACACTACAAGGCAGAGGAATGTGGAGGAACTCTCACTTGATCGCCAATAAAAAATGTAAAACAATGGAAGAACTGGAGCGCCTATTACAAAATAAAATAGGTTTTCTTGAATATTACCAGCTGAACAGTATCTTTAACAAACCTGACATATGCAAGGCGGTAACGAGCCCAGTAACCAAATTTGAGGTTGCGATACTCAATATTAAATCAACCAAGGGGACTATCCTCTCCATTTATAAGGGCTTAATAACTCTCTGGTACTGTTACCGGGGTAGGGGGAAGGGATGCACACACACTCACCTTGCCACTGGAGATCGAGGTCAGAGCAGGGAGCGACCGAGGGAAGAATGCCCGTCAGGATAGTATTTGGGCTCTCACCTCTAATTAAAGAGAACGAGCCCCTATCATCATAGGGCGCTGCTGACCACGAACCCAAGGCTGCCCCACACGCACTCGCACACCCAGCACATCCACAGGGATTGAGGAGTGGGGGACTCACCCTAGGGGGTGAAGGGCCCCAGGAGGGGGGAAGGGAGATGGGACGCAGGGCACTCACCTCCGAGGATTAGGACACCAACACAGGAAAAAGGGAGGGCACGCACTCTCTCACTCACTTCACTCGCACGGTCACACGTTCAGGTATCTGCAGGGGTCTCAAAGAAGGTCCAAACACACGGGCAAGGTTCAGGCAAAAATCAATCAAGGCTCACGCTCACGCTACACACAAAGGGCCGGTTTCAGCTAATCACCAGCGCCGTTCCCCAGGCGGCGCTGGTTCTTATTGCCCAAGCCCTGCCCTTGTACGCGCCTGCAGCCGCTCTGAGCGTCGCTGCTGGGGAAGTCCTACGTGCTGTTTCCCTCCCAGGGGCGTGGCTCCTGCTTGTTGCTCTCTCGCTGTTGCTAGGGGCGGTTGTGAGGGTGTTTCCTGCGAGGCTGGGGCCGGCCGTTCCTGCCTCGCTACTCTTGGGGGCGTGGCTACAGTCCCAGGTCCTGCCGTGGTTGCTGAGGGTGCTTCCGGTAACGCCGGAACCTGCTCCGCCTGCCTGCTTTTGGCTAGGGACATCCCTTCTGGGCCGGGCCCTATTGTTGCTGCCGGGGAAGGCTCTGCCGGGGCTCTTTGTCCCTGCAGGCTATGAGGTTGGTCCGGGGATTGCGGGCGCCGATGTCCTTGCTTACAATGTGTGGCACGCATGCCCCTGACAGGTACAAGGAAAAGGCTAAATATTTGGACAAATGGGCAAGAGTTGAACAAGGATTGGTACAAAACACAAATAAAACAAATTCTTAATAGAATGCATAAGTGCTTTAGCTCGCTTGAAATCCGGAAACCCTAAATAAAACTAGCTATGCAGTTTTACTTGACACCTGCCAGAATAGCGAAATACAGCAGGGATGTTCCTCCACATGCTGGAATGGGTGTGGAGAACCAGGAACGTTTTTGCATTGCAGCTGGCAATTCTCCAAAATTCAACCATTTTGGCTAAAGGTATGGAGATACCTCAAAGACATTACTGGTCTTACAATCCCATTCAAACCCAAAATAGTGCTTCTTGGCATATTCCCTAAGGTTGGACTACAAGGATTCCTGTAATGCACTGTTGACAGTGCGATAAACATACTAATGCGCAACTGGAAGAATGGAATACAACGAAACAACATGGATCAGAAGACTCTGGTTCTCTATGGCCCTTTTTACACAGACACTAACACCGATAAAATGGGTGTTACATTTTATTATACATGGTACAGGGCAACACTGCAGCCCTACAACATGGGCCCTTTTCACACAAAATGCCCAGTTTCTCTGGGTGGAGGCGTCTGTGTAAACACCACTTGCGGTGGGTGTAGGTGCCTGAATGCTCCCTCCCAACACCCATCTCCACCCACCACCACCCACAGAGCAATCGGCAGTGGAGTCTGTTGCTCTGTGGGTGGGCGGTGGGTGGAGATGGGTGTTCTGCGGGAGCATGCAGCCACCTACACCCACCGCAAGTGGTGTTTACACAGACGCCTCCACCCAGCGAAATTGGGTGGAGGCATCTCGTGTGAAAAGGGTCCATGTTGCAGGGCTGCAGTGTTGCCTTGTACCATGTATAATAAAATGTAACACCCATTATATCGGTGTTAAGAGTGTCTGTGTAAAAAGGGCCTATGTCTATGGAAAAATTAACAGCAGAAATTAACAAGCACTCTGACTTTTATGTTAAATGGTCTCCCATCTGGGATCTACTACAAAATAAGTGCAACACTGAAAGTAAAAGTACATTACTTACATGAAAAAAGTTTGTAAATAAAGAAATGACCTGAGAAGAAATTCCTTTTTTGTTGCTGTTATATCCTCCCACAGTGAAACCGAGGGTGGGTGGTGGTGTGCAAAATGGTAGGTTTGGCAATAGTGATTGTTGCAACAATTAGGAAATACGATAATGTTAAACTATATAAACATCTTTGGTTATAAACAACCGAACAAACTTACTGTATAATTAAAAGGAAGGCTTCTTATACCAATGTACAACAGAATGTCATCTGCTATGGAAATGTTGTTAATGATCAATTTTTTAAAAATGCTTACAAAAAAAAAAAAAGAGAGAGAGAAAAGAGGAAGGGCTGAAACTGATCAAAATGACGAGCAAGGTGGATGGCCTTGGCAGTGGAATGTTCAACGGAAGTGAGAGGGGCAAAGTCAGAGCAGAGAGTGCTGTAAGAAGAAAATTGTAGTAGACAGTCACAGTCCAGGTCGGTGGGTGCATTGTCGCAGGATCAGGTGCGAGTCCAGCCCTGGTAAGCAGTTAGCGCGAGCATCTTGGCTGGAGGATCAGGTAGCGGTATCAGGAACTGAAGGCCAGCTAGCGCAAGCATCTTTGCAGTAGGATCAGGCGAGAGTGAACTGGAGGTCACGTAGCACGAGCATCCAAGGAGCAAGCAGTTATAGCAGACAGGAGCAGGGTGAAGAGTAGAAGGTGGGCTGTTTAGAAGGTGAAGTCCAGAGGGGGAGGCAAGGAAGGCTGTACCAGGAGGGGCCAATGGTCAGCTGACCTGAGCTTGGTTTCTTCCCCTTATAAAAGGGAAGAAGAGGGAGTGCTGGGAGCTTCCTAACTTGCCTTCTGGACGCCATCCCCGGTTCCGATTGGCTGGGGCCATAGCCATCCCCTGTGCATGGGAACAAATGCTAACTGTGAGCTGGTGCTATCCTGACAGGAGGAACTGTCTTGTTTTACTGGTGCTATGGAAGAGGCTGTGCATTCCCAGTTGGCAGATGCCTCTCTAGGGCTACCTTCCTGGCTGACAGTAGGGGAGTCAGAGCTCTGTTGGCGCGAATGGCCATGGGTGTAAAGACCTGAGCTTGAACCTGTAACCTGGGAGCCCTGAGCACAGTGGTTGGTAGGCCTTACAGAGGCACTCTGGCCGGGGTCCAGGGCTAGAATTGATAGCCTTCCATCTTACCGGTCAAGCCACACACCTCCTCAATTTCACCCTGGCTTCCTGCTGGTCTGTATAAAAGATGGGCAGATCATCAGTCATTTCCTGTTCCTGCATCCATTCCTGATGTCTCCATGAACTCTGGACTAGCTCTGCACTTCCTGATTCTGCTGTTCTTTTGGGCTAGTGGGAGACTGGCCCTTCTGAGCGCTCTTTTGGAACGCGGTCCTTCAGCCCTGTCTTGTCTGTCTGCTCTGCTTGGTTCTGCTTCATCTGTCTGTCTGCTCCGATTCTGATTCGTCAGTCTATCTGGTTCAGCTCTGTTCGTTTCTTCCAGTGAGGCCTGTCAGTCCATCTGTTCGCTGTCTGCCCACCGTACCCCGTGAGTCCATTTGTCAGTCCTGCTTCATTCTTCCCAACCCCTGGTCCATGTGCTAACCCCCATCTGAGACCTTCCAGGCCTGATCCTGCAAAACGCACCCTAGCACTGATCCTGTCACTACTCTCCATGCCCCAACCCGCGCTCCTGACAACAGGCAATATAGTCAAGGTGAGAGATGACTAGAGTATGGACTAGAGTTTTGGCAGTGGAGGCAGTAAGGAAGGACCAGCAATATTATGCAGAGAAAAGTAACAGGACTTAGCAACAAACAGGATCTGAGGTGTAAAGGGGAGGGAGTAGTCAAAGATAAACCTTAGGCTACATGCCTGAGGGACAGGCTGGATGGTGACACCATCAGTGGAAACTGAGAGGGAAGAGGGGAGGAACATTTCTGGGGGACGATGAGGAGTTTAGTCTTGGCTATATTATAGGCCCACAAGAGACAAACTAAAAATCACAAAAATTCTACTCATTATAAAATTGAGATGCTTTATCCTATCACTGTGAACGTTTGCAGGGAGGATCCCTTGGGTGAGGACTAGAAGCTGTTCAAATTCCAGACAGATCGTTTCTAACATGACTGCGTTATACAAGGTTGAAAATTGGAGGCAAAATTGTTTTTTTCTGGGTTTTATCACCAGTTTTCTTGATGCAGAAACATGTGTTTAAAAGTTATTTGTCAGGTGGCGTGGAGGGCTCAGAAAACTCACGTGTGCATTCTAGTACATTCCAATGGAGTTCAGATTATCAGGGGTGTTGTTATAATACTGTTGTCATTCCCTTCCTAAGGTCCAGATCCTGGCCCGCCTATTCCCTTGTTGGGATGGTGGGTCAGTTAGGTTGGTCCACCCCCAGAGACTGATGGATCCTATTGGTTTCCAGTACACTCTAAGGGATATACCCACTAACCTTGATGGACGCTTTGTCGAAGGCCTGGCTGCCTTACAGACTGACATCTTGACCATGGCCATCTACATGGTTACACCTGGTTTCAGTTTC
Source organism: Sphenodon punctatus (assembly GCA_003113815.1). Taxonomy (NCBI): domain Eukaryota; kingdom Metazoa; phylum Chordata; class Lepidosauria; order Sphenodontia; family Sphenodontidae; genus Sphenodon; species Sphenodon punctatus. The sequence goes on from QEPC01005891.1 coordinate 71,489, forward strand.
CGCCACTTTGTCAGCAGAGATCCCCCTGGTATACGGAAGACCTGAGGTGGTTGAAGCGGGAGGCTAGGCGGTTAGAGCTCAGGTGGCACTCAACTTGTGCTGAAGCCAACTGATAGCAGCATAGATCATTTTTAAGGACTATGCCGTGGCTGCAATGATGGTGGCAAAGACAGCTTTCTTCTCAGCTATCGTAACGTCTGAAAACTCATCTGGCTGAGCTGTTCCAGGTGGCAAGGGGATTGGTAAATCTAGCCTGTCTCCACCAGGAAATGGAATTATCTAATGCCTGCTGTGACATTTGTATTAACTACTTTGCAAATAAAACCGCTTGTATTCACCACAACTTGTGTGTTGCCATTTCAACTGCAAAATAAGAGTTTGGGGTTATAGAAGCTCAGTCTTGTCTTGTTTATTCAGTTTGGTTTCAATTGGTATCATCAACTGATGTGGGGAAGATGTTTGCGGTGAAGAGGACAACCAGTTGTAAATTAGATCCTTGCCCGTCCTAGCTGGTGAAAGTCAAGTGGGAGATGTTGGGGCCGTTGTTGGCTGGGGTTGTCAACGCTTCCCTACATGAGGGGAGGGTGTCTGACACCCTTAAAACTGTGATGGTACAGCCCCTGCTTAAGAGCCCATCTTTGGATGCTGACTCCCCAGTCAGCTATTGGCTTGTCTCTAACTTTCTCTTTTTAGGGAAGGTTACTGAATGGGTGGTTGCCCTACAGCTCCAGATTCATCTCAATGCTATTGGATTCCTGGACCCTTTTCAGTCAGGTTTTCATCCTGGGCATGGCATGGAGATTGTGGTTGTGGCCTTGGTCAATGATCTGCACCTTGAGATGGACAAGAGGAATTCTTCCCTGTTGATCTTGTTAGACCTTTCAGTGGCCTTTGATACAGCTGATCACAAGGTGTTGTTGACATGACTGTGGGACCTGGAAGGGGTGCATGGGACCACTCTTGACTGGTTCCATTCCTTTCTGTCCAGGAAGGCCCAAGTGGATGGTGATGGGCAATCGCTAGTCATCCCCTCATGACCTCCTCTGTGGAGTCCTACAGGGTTCTATTCTGTCTCCCCCTCTTGTTCAATGTGTATCTGAGGCCGTTGGGTGAGGTCATTAAGAGGTTTGGGGTGAGATGTCATCAATATGCTGATGACACTCAACTCTACATCTCTTTTTCATCTTACCCAGGTCCTACAGTCTCAGTGCTTACCCAATGCATGGCTGCTGTCGAGAACTGGATGAAGGTGAGCTGACTGAAGTTACACATCTAGATGTGTATAAGAGACAGATATGCTGATGGCACTCATCTCTACTTCTCTTTTTCATCTTACCCAGGTCCTACAGTCTCAGTGCTTACCCAATGCATGGCTGCTGTCGAGAACTGGATGAAGGTGAGCTGACTGAAGTGATGATGGGTGGCTGGGCCTTGTGACATGGAGGGGGTTGCGACTCCTGCTATTGATGGAGTCCAGCCCCTTTTGGTCAATCAGGTTTGTTGTCTTGGGAGTGCTTTTGGATCCCTCGCTGTGCCTGGATTATCAGGTTGTGGCAGTGACCAGGAGCGCTTTTCACCAACTCCACATTTTGAGGCGGCTGCAGCTTTTTCTCTCTGACTCGAATCTGGCCACTGTCATTCATGCTTTCATTACTACAAGGCTAGATTACTGCAATACGCTCCATGTGGCACTGCTCCTGATGACAGTTTTGAAACTGCAGCTGGTGTAGAACACGGCATCTAGCTCCTTTGGGGGACAAGTCGCCTGGAGCACATTACACTGGTGCTCCGAAGTCTGCACTGGCTACCTATAGCTTTCCGGGTACAATTCAAGGTGCTGGTTTTGACCTTTAAAGTCCTAAACGAACGGTCTGGGCCTCATATTTGGAAGTCCGCCTGTCCTACCTATGTTCCATTGCAGCCCCTACGGTCGGCCAGGAGAACCTCTTGCAAATGCCATCCGCTACCCTGGTCTGTACGATGGGGGTGCAGAGGAGGGCATTCTTAGTTGCTGTCCCAGTTTTGTGGAACTCCCTTCCCCAGGAGGTTCCCTTAAGCCCAGGCCTAAGCATCTTCTGGAGATGTACACAACTTTTTTTTTTTTTTAAGCATTTGGTGGGCGCGAATAAGGGTTGGTTGGAGGTTTTGGGTGGGGGAAGGGTTTTTTTGGTTGACGAAGAGAGTTTTTATTGGATAAATTTTATTATTGTGATTTTTGTTTTGTTTTTTTATGGATTGAAAGCCACCCTGAGCTATTGTGGGAAGGGTGACATATACATTTAAATAAATACATTCCTGAGTTTAGATTTTGAAAATCCGTTGTGTAATTTTAAAGATATGATGTTTTGCAGTTCCCAGGTTATCTTATGGAGAGAAAAATCATTTTTCAGATCTACGTAGGAATTACGTGGGTTAAACACAAGCAAGAGAAACCACAGCCCGAAAGTCAGTATGTGTGCGGTTCACGTGTAGGGGAAGTCAATGAGTCTGCTCAGCGCATTCGTGCTTGCGCCTTGGAGGAAGGAGACTGAATAGTGGAGAGGGTCCGCTGCTTGGATGCTGTTTGCATTCCCTCACTCCATTATGTCACCGCTGCTGCTGCTTGCAGTGCAAGGGTGCGAACTGGCAGCTTCCCATGCTGTCTGCATTTCTGCTAGGGCTGCCCTAATTCTTGGTGCCATGTCATGTGCGCACCCCACATTCGTCTGCAACTCAGCAGCCTGGCCTGAAGCCCAAAGACGTGCCTGAGGCAGTGGATAATGGACTTCTACCATGTGAAGTGGATGGCTTGCACCACCTGGATCTGCCGGTTGATCGCCTCAGTGTTGGTGAGAACTTGGAGGGCACAAGAAGGTCTTTGCACTCCATGGCTCTCAAACAGATGTACGTGGTACCTTCAGACACCATGCCATAGTCTTTGAAGTTTTAACATGTTGTGTGAAGACAGCAATCTGCCATTACCTGGCTGACTGCAGACCTAGCTAATGGCTGGGATGTGGTCCATGCATAGGTGACAGCGTGGTCCTGATCCCAGCCAGGGGGCCTGCCCTGTGCCTGTATTGGGCTTCATGCTCAGGTGCAGTTTTGGGGCAACCGCACCTCCATATATATATATATATATATGAATATGAGAGAGAGAGAGAGAGAGAGAGCCAAATGAAATTGTCCCACCTCAGCTGAATCTTCTCAAATCAGGGTGTGGGGGGTACCTACCAATCCCGGTTTTGTGCTGCATCTCTGCAGCTTCTGGCCAAGGTTGGTTCAAGGTGTCTCCTCCATGGGGTGGGTTTGGAAAGGGGGATGTCACAGGGGCCCTTGTCCTTCTGACTCTGGAAAACTTAGCTCTGGATCACTGGACAAAAATACGAGGTATCCTGCAGTACCCCACTTTTGTCCCAGAACTGGGTGCCTAAATTTTGTAGCTTGTCTCTTTACTCACCCCTACAACCAGTCCTGTACTCACCAATTTGAGGGTTTAGCCCAACAAAGATGGGTTCCTCGGTTTTAGTTAGTCTCAAATACAAATAGAGTCCCGCAATAGTATGGGATAATCCCACCTGATTCTTGCAGTTTTTGTAAAAGTAGGAGGCCTACACTCCTTCCACAAGCCTCAGTCTGTAGTAGTTTTCCTTTAGGGCTGGCTCCCAGCCTCTGTGGGTTCTCCAGACCCTGGGCAGCCTGGTTCTTGAGGGAGATGTGCTTCCTTCAGCATCCTCCCTGATACTGCCTTCCTTTGGTTATATACTGCTGCCTTTATAGTGAGGGAGCTGGGCAGGAGAGAGCTGGCTGCACAAGCTGCTGGAATCTCCTGCAGCTGTGTTGACTCTGTGTCTCCTCCCCCCAGGGGTTATGGCTTCGTCCCCCAATATTTCAGGGGAGGAGGGGGACTGGGTTGGGGAGGGTCGGGACTGTTCCCCTGGTGTGAGAGGGGGGTATGACCCGACAGGGATGGGTGGAGTTGTCTCCCCTGTGAGGGAGGTTTGGGAGGGAGTGGGGGGGAGGGGGATCTAGAGGGTGGGGCGGTCCGCAGCCATTGGGGTCGTGATGGGCCGGGGCAACTATGGTCCTTCTGGGAAGCGGGAAACAACGAGGGACAGGTGCTTGGTGCTTGTCCCCTTCATAGCCCCCCAGACAGGTAATGCAGTGATCAAGAATGGTGGGGGGGTGGGGGGAGGGCTGGTCCGGGACTGCTGCTGTTGAATGCGAGGTCGGTTGGTAACAAGTCTACAACCCTCCAGGAGCTGATCCTGGATAAATCAGCCGATCTCGTGTGTATTACAGAGACCTGACTGGACACTGAGTCGGGGCCAATTTTGGCTGACCTTGTTCCAGCCAGGTACTCTGTACAGCACCAGCCTAGACCAGAGGGGCAGGGAGGCGGTGTAGCTGTTATTTTTAAGGACACCTGGTCTGTGAGGAGCTATCCAGTGCAGACTATTTTGGGCATGGAGGGGATCCATCTGGTGATCGATTCGGCTGGAGACAGATTGAGGCTGCTGCTCATATACCGTGTACCTATCTGGATGGCAGCATCCCTACACGCCCTAGCTGAGCTGGTGTCAGGGGTGGTCTTGCAGTCTCCAAGGACTTTAGTCCTGGGGGATTTCAACATCCATGCTGATGCCAACCTTGGGGGAGCGGAGCGTGAGTTCATAGCCGCCATGACAACCATGGGACTGTCTCAGAGGGTTGTGGGCCTGACCCATGATGGAGGACATATCCTTGACCTAATATTCTGCAATGGCCTTGAGGTAGGGGATCTGGTGGTGGGAGATGTATCAATTACACCCTTGTCATGGACGGATCATTATCTCCTCCAGACCGATCTCCTGGCACATGTTTGCCCCTGGAGAGGTGTAGGACCAGTTCAGTTGGTCTGCCCCCCGAGACTTATGGAACCAGAGAGGTTCCAGAATGCCCATGGGGAATTGCCTCCTGAGCTCAATGACTGTTCGCTCGATGACCTCATTGTCTTCTGGAACCATTTGTTGACTGAGGCCATTGATCAAACGACTCCCAGGTGTCCGCTTCCGGAATGCCGATGACGTGGGTCCCCTTGGTTTACAGAGGGCCTGCACCGGATGAAGCGGAAAGGACGGCGGTTGGCGCCAGAGTTGTGCTGAAGCTGACTGATTGCAATATAAAGCTAGTTTAAAAGCTTATGCTGTGGTGGTGCGGGCAGCAAAGAAAGAGTTCTTTGCTGCCCTCATAGCATCCGCACGGACACATCCAGTGGAGCTTTTCCGGGTGGTGCAGCGGCTGGTCAGTCTGGTCTCTCTGTGCCTGGAACTGGAATCTTCCACTATGACATGTTTGTTGACTTTTTTGTGGATAAAATCGCTCAGATTCACTGCGACTTCGATGCTGCACTTATAAAAGTAGGTGAACCTGAGGGGGTGGAGGACTCACCTTGTCCGATTTCATGGGATCAATTTCAGTGGGTGTCGCCCGCTGATGTGTTGGAGGTCCTTGAGGCTGTAAGGGTCACCTGTTGTGAATTAGATCCGTGCCCATTCTGGCTAGTCAAGGCCTGCTGGGAGACATTAGGGCCGTTGCTGGCGGGGGTTGTCAGTGCCTCCCTTAGTGAGGGCAGGGTAGTGAGCCGCCTCAAAGAAGCCGTGGTGAAGCCCCTGCTCAAGAAACCATCTCTTGACATTGACTCCCCGGCCAGCCTCTAACCTTCCCTTTTTAGGGAAGGTTATTGAACAGGTGATGGCTAGGCAGCTTCAGGGACATCTAGATCGGGTCAGTTTCCTTGATCCATTGCAGTCTGGTTTTTGCCCTGGGTCTGGCACGGAGACTGCGCTTGTGGCTTTGGTTGATAACCTGCACTGTGTATTAGACTGGGGCAGATCTTCTATTTTAATTCTATTAGATCTGTCGGCTGCATTTGATACTGTTGACCGTGAGATGTCAGTGGCTCGGCTGCGGGACCGTGCTGGGGTGGGCGGAAATGTTCTTGAATGGTTACGCCCGTTCCTAGCTGGGAGAACTCAGAATGTGGTTCTTGGGGAATGTACTTCATCTCCCCAGGACCTCATGTGTTGAGTCCCGCAGGGTTCTATTCTGTCCCCTCTCCTGTTCAACGTGTATATGCAGCCTTTGGGCGAGGTCTTAAGAGGGTTTGGCGTGCGTTGTCATCAGTACGCCGATGACACACAACATTACCTTTCTTTTTCTGTAGACCCAGACCCGGCAGTCTCGGTGCTCACCTAGTACTTGGCAGCTGTGCAGGACTGGATGAGGGCGAGCCGTCTGAAGTTGAATCCCAACAAGACAGAGGTGATGTTGGTGGGTAGGGCTGGAGTGGTGGTGGCTCCCATCATCGATGGGGTCTGCCTCCCTATGGCCACACAGGTCCATAGGATGGGGGTGCTCCTTGACTCACAGCTCCGCCTGGATCTCCAGGTGGAGGCTGTGGCGACAGGAGCATTTCACCAATTACATCTGGTACGACGGCTGTGGCCGTATGTTTCAGACTCGGATTTGGCCACCATCATCGATGCCTTTATCACCTCTAGACTAGACTACTGTAACACACTCTACATGGGGCTGCTCTTGGGGATGGTCTGGAGGTTGCAGCTGGTGCAGAATGCGGCGGCCCGTCTCTTAACAGCGACGGATCGCCACGAGCACATTACACCGGTGCTCCGTTCTCTGCACTGGCTGCCTATTATCTTCTGGGCCCAATTCAAGGTGCTCGTAATGACCTACAAAGCCCTAAACGGTCTGGGCCCGGCTTACCTGCGGGACCACCTCAGGCCCTGGATTGCATTGCGGCCCCTGTGGTTGGCCGGGGGTGCCCGACTTGAAGTTCCCCGGGTTGCGACGATCGGGAGGGCATTCTTGGTGGCTGCTCCTAGGCTGTGGAATTCCCTTCCAGAGGGGGACCTGTGGCAGAAGCTCCTAGGAGCAACCCTGCCTTTCCATGTGACCTTCACTGACACTCTGGCTTCCAGGTTGACTAGGCCTGGTTTCGCAACCGGCTGCATGGCAGGATTTTGCAATACCGGAGGAAGGGGCCTACAGCCAGCATGACTGGGGGGGAATCTTTCTCTGATTCTAGTAGGTACAGCCAGGTAACCTCCCAAGGACCAATCACAAAAGAGGGGTAGGGGGCTTTTAAAAAGAGCAAAGAGACACCTCTCGAGGAGATTTCCACTTTGACGTCTGTTGGCTCTGATATACTGACCTTTTTGCTATGGAGCTAAGGGAATGGCTCCTGGCCTGTTTGGACTAAACTGAACCTAAGGACTGAACCCCTTTGCTGCAAGACAAAGTCGCACCTAAAGCTGTAATTGAATGTTACATCTGAGGGACCAGTTTAGGCTAGATGCTACAAAAAGGGCCCTTGAGCCTAACTGTGTTCTGATCAATTGCTTTTGCTCAAGGATTCAAAGTACCTCACATGGTTGTAGCCTGTGATGCTTGGTTTAAAATACCATTAAAGTAATATTCCTTTTTCTGGTCTAAAAGATCTGCGTGTGTATGTGTTAGCAAATACGCCTCTGTACGTTCCGGCAGCAGTACTTGGGAACTGAATTATTCTGGCTTGTGGGCCTGTCTGTTTAAAGAAAAGGTAGACTTCTCATTCTCCCCAGAGGGATGAGACTCGTGGCCTAAGCAAATTCTGGGTGGTAGCAGCGGAAAGGTACCAGATAATAGGTGGGTAACGGGGTGTCGGGAGGCCGGGGTGAACCCCAGTGGGCTCTGTTACGCCACAATTGGTGGCAGCGGTGGGATTCCCAAAAGGGCAAGAGAGAAGCCCTAAGAAAGGGGCACACCCAAAGCTACACACACACACGTTTGTTCCCAAGTTTTTTGTGGGTTTTTTTTGGTTTGCCCTAGAAGCAGGCAAACCGGTTTTACTTGTTTGTTTGTTTGTTGGGCTGATCAGGGCAGAGAAAAGAATTTTTCTGGCCAGTCTGATTCACCCTTTCACCCATTGTTATGGTGATTTGCTGAGAGGGGGTGAAGAGACTCCCTGGCAAGCTAGGATTTTTTTGCTTTTAACAAGCTGCTTTTTCTTCAAGAGGATTTTGAACTTTGAACAAAACAGATCTGAATACATCTGGTCCGGGTCAACTGGATAGGGCTTAGATAAGCAGTGCAAGGGCAAGGAAGTGCATGAGTTCTGGAACACAGGGAAGTACCCTGCTGGGATTGCCCAAGGGGCTCAATAGACTCACCCAAGCTGACCTCATAAGAGAGGCCCAGAGGAGGAATCTCCCAGCAGAAGGGCTGACCAACAAGCAACTAAGGCAGCAAATAAGGGACTTCGAAATGCCTGGGGTGGGTCAGAATGACAATCTAGAGGCAGGAACTGGAGCAACCCTTCTCCTCGGGACTCCGCCCCGAGCTGCTCTCAAGCAGGAGGGGGCAGGGTATAAAGCTAGTAAAATAAAATTAAATAAATAAATAAATAATATAGACCACAGTTTTAGTATCTTCACCGGCTTAAAGAGCAAGTACCCTTTTCCCAAGTATGCCTCTTTCGGGGCACCATTTTGTGACCTGTTTTTAGCCCTGGTCGACATCTTGTGGCTGGACTCTGCCACAGGGGGGTTGCGTGATGGGCTCATGTAACTGAGTGGCCAGGTGTGCTGATCCCCCGGGATGCTCAAGGTCTCTCTGTTTGTGACTTGCTCTATGGGAGCTGTACTCCCCCATGGTTGGCATGTAGCAAATAGTTCATTCTTTGATTTGAGAGCAGTCTGAACTGCTCATTTCTCCCAATCTCCCATCATGGCTTCAATCACTCTGCGTACTTGACCACAGAGCAGGCGACCATGGCCTTGCGCATGGGCCTGGCCTGTAGGAGTTGGGAGGTGTCTGACACCTTCACATTTGGCTGAGGAGAGATGTGCAGGGGATGATGGCTGACCCATCATACAGGGCAGCTGGCTATGGACTTGTGAGCTGGTACACGGAGCTGCTGAGTCACCATATCTCCAGGCCAGAATGTGAGGAGAGGGCGGCTGAGCTGGGCTTCCAGGTGTTGTGGCTTGCTAGACCACACCCGCTCTGGAGAGGATGAGACTGGATGTGAACGAGAGCACAGCTTTGCAAATTTGTGAGCTTCCCAAGTTTTGTATTTGCCTTGCTGGGGGGGTGGGGTGCCCCTCTCTGCCGCTTTCCTTCACCACTGCCCTGCTGAAGGGGAGGGGCCATGTGCAGGGCCAGCATCATTGCCTTGAGTGGATGATGGAGAAGAACCTCCTTGCATGTCCACCGGGGGGTCCCTACGTGTATGGAGGAACCTGGTGCAGCCGAACTCTGTGCCCTGAACAAAGTGTGGGCGTAGCCTGTGATCCTGTTGGCTGTGACCCACGGTGATCCTTTTGACCGACACTATATGGTGGCTCAGCATATGCTTGTGAGGGGCTGCCGGAGGGGCATGCAGCAATGAGGGTTGTATCCAGAGGGAGTGGGGTTCCCAACCCCCAGCTGCCACACCCTCTTGGAACTTTGTGCTTTAGACTTCTATCACTGTGAGTGATCTCTAGTAGGAGGGGGCCTGGGAGCCTGCCAGGGGCCTGGTTATTTTGGCTGCGTGTGACTGCTTTCATTATTTCCCCCTTTCTTCCTGAGCTCACCATGAGGCGTGGGCTTTGCTCCCTGCAGCCAGCTTTTGGTGGGTGGTGACCCTATGGCTAGCTGGCACCTTTGTGTGCTGGCACGGATGCCAGGGGCTTCTCCTCCCCCCCCCCCCCGCCACTCCCCCAGCGTACTGTGGAGGGCGGGTGAAAGTGGCTGTTGCACTTTCTTTTACCCACAGTTCACCATGTCTGACAGTCATGGCAGAGAGCGGGGTGCTAGAACCAGGACGGAGCCACATGCTTGGTTCCTTCATCCTACCTGGGGCGTGTGGATGGTGGGATGGCTTCTGACCGGGGAGTGGCAGATGCATTTTTTCTCCCTGGAACAGGCCTGGGAAACGCCTTACCACCTGTTTTTACCCACAAATAAAGACAGTCTCCAAAGAGTCTGCAAAACACTTAGAAAAGACATCCCTTTTCCTCTGGCTTTCCTGACAAATATATCACTGCCCTCTAATCTGTAAAAAGTGCTATCATAGGCCACCTTCCTAGATCACCGATCACGGCGTCACTTCTTTGTCACTTTCTGCCACTGGCTCCCCCTCCTCTACTAAATCCTGTTCAAGTTTCTTATTCTTACATTTAAGGGAATGCTTAACTCTGCCCTTTCCTTTTAATCTAGCCTTGTCTCTTATTAGATTAGTAGGAAAGAGTAAAAGGTAAGTATCACCTTAAATGTGAGAAGAAGAAACACTCAAGAGAGGATACATCTTACAGGCTAGAGGGGGTGATATTTTTGTCAGAAATGCCAGAGGAAAAAAGAATTCTCATCTGATGGGAAGAGTAGGGGAGCCTGCTCCCATCTGCAGTGCTGAGTCCAAGTCCGAGGCTCAAGCTCAGCGCTGCAGATGGGGCTAGAAAATCCCACTCACCAGCTCCCGAAGGTTTACTAACCCCTGGTGAGCTGGCTGATGGGTTTTACAGCCCTGGCTGCTACACACTAGGTTGCACTATCGGCTGCTGCACACTAGGTTGCACTATCTACAGCCACTTTTATTGGATAGGTGTGAATAGTTGTATCCAGCAATTCCTTTGAACAACATAAGTATAAGTAGTTTGTCAGTTAAAGAAAAGAACATGACTCTGGCACATCCCTCCAGTGTTTCTAAATTCGTGCAAGATACAAGGGCAGAGAAAGGCCACAACATGGAATCCACCTCCTACCCCTAACTACTTCTAGGACTCCTCAACTTGTGTGCAAAAATTCAATCCCTGGCTACAAGGACTTACCTTCCGTCACCTTGGCACTCATTAAGGGGGGGAATCTTGGCAAGTTGACTCCTGTGGCATGAAGAAAAGGCCATGGACTGTTTGACACACAGCTCTTCTAGCTTCCCCATGAGCTTACTTGAGGACCTAGCAATGAAGGGCTCTACAGATCAAAGAGAAGAGAGACAATCACTACAGGCTTGCTGGTGTAAGATCTTACAACTTCTTTTGTACTTTATCATTTTCTCCAAAGCATGTCACAGACAAAGGAAGAATAAAGAGACGGTAAGGGTGAGATATGCTAGCAGAGAGAATGTAATAAGGGGTGTGTGCCTTTAAAAACAACATGTAAAGTAAGTCATGTGTTGCATATCAAAGTACGGGCCACTTGCTGGGGCAGGGAGGTTAACTTCAACCTTTAAACAGGAGACCACATATCCTTGGGGCTGTTGTGCTGAGGATATACTTTTCATACTCTTTGGCACAACACCAAGAAGCAATGGCCTCAAGCTAAAGAAAATTTTGGCTAGAGACAGTAGGAAATATGTTCAAAAGTAAAGGTAGTCAAGTGACGGGATCAGTGCACAAAGGACATCCCAAGGCACCATCAATGCAGACACTCAAGGAGAGTTTAGGTAGAGCAGGGACCCGTGTTTACTGCATTTCCCCCACTGATGGCAATGGGAAAAAGAAGTGAACCCAGGTCCCTGGACATTAGTTGAAATGCACACAGGGGAACACAGAGATCAGCTCTGATGGGGGTATATTATGTTTAGACTCTTCTCTCAGATCTGAGATTAGTGGCCTTATGGGCACTCTGCAGCATCCAAACTTATTGATGCAAATTTCCAGTGAAGTTAAACTTAGTTACTGCGATCAGATGAAGAGAAAGCAGCTTCCTCTGAATGAATTCTACAGTCTTTCTGTTCATGCAGCTCCTCAAGAATCTTGTCTAGATCCCACTTCTCGATGTCCTGAAAGAATGAAACCAGGTTTTGATCGAACATTGACTGCTATGAGGCTTCGACAAAAGGTAAATCACAAAGACTTGTACTTGGTGGCTCTTTTTGCTATGCAGATCGTGCTGACCTGCACTGCTAACCCTCTACAGTGAGTGAAATGCTGCCGTTGCCTCTCCAGCAGTGGAAGTCAAGACATATTGAAGACATGGATCTGCAAAACTGGGCATAGAGTGGCTGTAGTGAAAAGACTGCGAGAAGACTTTTGTGCACCAGTGGAAGCAGATTAGTGGGCATTTATACATCTTATTTTGGCCTGTATATGCTATAGAATCCATCTTGATTGACGTGTGTAAAAGCATATAAATTGAGAACTGGCAACTCATTTTATGCAATGGATGTATCTTATGTAAACCTCTTTGGCAACTTTCTTGTATTGTATAAGTTGTTGTTCAGAATGTCAAGGCTAGTTAAGAATTGGAATGCGTGAGAAGCTCCCTTATCAGTGTTATTAATTGGGAGCTAGGAATGACCCAGGAGCGGGTTTTTCGCATGGCTAACTCTCGCACATGCGCACTGCCCCCTCTCCAGAGGGATTTTTACAGACGAGCAACAACTACCGCGAGGGTACAACTGTATTCCTTACCTTCCCCTTCCCCAAATCCCCACAGAAAAGGAAGTCAGCTAGCAGTTACACAAGAATTACATCACAACTACACAAAGATGTAAATTCAATACTTTCATTCAGATCCTTTGGCTAAAGACAGCATCAGTGGTAAAATCCAACAGACTTCCCGTTGTAATACTCTTCTTCTTTTCTTTTCTTAATTTTTTTCCATTTTTATTGAAGTTGATGTGTTACATCTTGTACATTAATTACACAAACTATATCTCTCAGTCTTACAACTGGCTGAATAACCTCTCAGCCTTACAACTGGCTGAGCAACCTAACAAGCAAGGTGGTCTACCAGTTCCCTGAGTTCACAAATGGCAGTCTATGTCTCACATACAAAAGTCGAACAGATACGACCTTTCGTCTGGAGTTAGTGGTTTCCCCTGCATCACACTGAGGCATGGCATCCAGTGGATTTCCAGATCTTCCTTTTTATCCTTTAATGGTGAAAAGAAACCACATTCGGTCGAACCACTGTGATTCTGTAGGGCCTTCCAGTGTAGTCTGGATGTCTTTTCATCACTGGCTGTTCTGGATAAAGGCCTAGCAGAGCTATTTGCAACTTGAAGGGTACTGGAAAGCTTGTTATTCCCTCTATATATTTCCACACAATTCACCAAAACCTCTGTATTTTTACACATGACCACCAACAATGATAATACGACCTCACTTCTCCACAACCTCGCCAGCATAGCCCGATTCCCCTTTTCCTTATCTTTACATTGGGCTGAAGTCATATAATATCTTTTTTAAAAAAATAATATTTTAATTGTATTTTAGCAAATTATTTTACGTCCTTCAAAAATTTGTTGGTAATGTTGTTTAGGGGACCTAGGTTACAGAATCGGCCCAAATTGTTAACACTGGATGTAAATCTCTTGTTGACGTCACGCATTCTCCCTTCCCCCCCACCCCCAAGTCCACCCAATCCCACCCTTCCCCTTCCCCCGATTTTATCTTATTTTTCAAATTTTGGTTATACATATATTGGGTTTGAGCTGATTTATTTCCATTTTTTTCTTGGAGTAAGTTCCAAATGTCAGTCCAAACTGCGTAAAAGTCCTCCATCTCATGTCAAAGCTCTGCTTGTATTCTTTCCATTGTGATTGTATACCATAGTCTTTGTGTCCATTTTCCCTCTGTGGGTTTTTTAGCACACTTCCAGTTACATACTATTGTATGGACTGCTGCTAATCTTAGTTGTTGATACGCTTGGATTCTCTCTGGAATTATTTGTAGATCTGGGAAGATGCCCAACAGTGCAATTTCTGGCTGTCTTGGGATTTCTGTCTGTGCTATTTGTTTATGTGAACCCAGACTTTTTTCCAGAAGTCTTGTATGTGTGGGCACTCCCACCAGCAGTGGAGTCATGTTCCGATATTTTTACAACCTTGCCAACAGTCCTTTGGGTAGGTATTGTTCATTTTGTTCAGTCTGTTGGGGGGTCAGGTACATTCTGTAGGTAGTTTTTATCTGGGGCTCTAGCACTGATATAGAACGTGATAATTTGCATATATTAGTCCATATGGTGTTCATTTCCTTTTTTTCAATCTTTCTTTTCAGGTCATTCTCCCATGCCTCGAGGTATCCTGCATCGGGTAGGTGCATTATTGCTTGTAATACTCTGTATATTTTTTATATTTCATGCTTTCGTCCCTGATCTGCGTAAATTACTCTTTCGAATTCTGTTTCTTTTCTAATGATGTTAGCTTTGGTTTCTTTGTTTCCGAATCTGCTTATCACTTTAGCGTATACCCAAAAGTTTGGAGCCTCTTCTAGTTTTTGCTGTATCATTTGGCTTGTTAGCAAGGTATTGCCTTCAAATAAGTTGGATGCGTATTTTAGTCCTTTAGATTCCCACTTTTTTTAAACTTCTTGTGGGATTTCTGCCTTTTTACTCCATTTTCCAAAAATTGGCGTGTATGGGGAAATTTCCCTCAAAATTCCCAATTTGTTATTTATTTTTTCCCAAGTCTGTATTGCCATACTGGCAAAAGGGTGTCCCATTACTTGTTTTTTATTGACCTTTTGACTATCTGTTAATACATCTCCGAACGCCTCCACCTGACATACCTCCCTTTCCATTATCAACCAGTCTGGATTATTTCTTCCCTGGTACCATATTTTTACCCCTCTAAGAGCAGCCGTCCAGTGATAGAGTTGCATATCTGGTAGATGTTGACCCCCCCTTATCTTTGCTGGTGTATAATATCTCTTTTCTTATTCTAGGTTTTTTCCTCTGCCAAATGATCCTTGACACTATTTTATTAATTGTTCAAAAATAATCTTTAGGGAGTTGGATTGGTAGTGCGAATGAGGTGTAAAGTAATTTAGGGAGTATCATCATTTTGATTGGGTTTAATCTTCCTATCCATGAGACTTGAAGTCTCTTCCACTCTTCCTCTTTGCGTCTTAAGTTCTCTAATAGTGGGAGGAAGTTACTTTTATATAGGTTCTTCCTTTTTTTTGTTATTTGTATACCCAAGTATTTTATGCAATCTGTTTGCACCGCAAAGGCCATTGTTCTTTCTTTATTAGATAACTTCTCCTCATTGAACATTAACATCTCTGATTTATCTACATTGATTTTATATCCTGAGATTTTCCCAATTTTTTCTATTTTTTCCAATAGGCTGGGTATTGATCTGGGCAAGTTGGTAAGACTCAACATCATGTCATCTGCGTACATCGCTAGTTTGTATTCAGTGTTTGCACTTTGACTCCCTGTATTTGTTGTTCTGCTCTAATAGCTATTGCTAATGGTTCTATAGCAATGTTGAATAGCAGGGGAGAGAATGGACAGCCCTGTCGGGTTCCTCTTGTTATATTAATGTTGGGTGATTGGTTCCCTTCTATCAATATTTTAGCTCGTGGAGCCTTGTATATTATTTTTACCCATTTTAGGAATGTTCCAGTGATTCCCATTCTTTTCATGGTCTCGAATAAGTATGGATATTCGACCATGTCAAAGGCCTTCTCTGCGTCCAGCGCTACTATTGTCGTTGGCGTCTGATTGGTCTTTACGTGTGTTATGATATTGATTATTTTCCTTATATTATCTATCCCCAGTCGTCCCGGAATAAAGCCTGTCTGGTTTATGTGGATTATGTTAGACTGATGCTGATCATCCCTATTTGCCAGGATTTTAGTGAATAGTTTGGCATCGGTGTTGATTAGTGATATGGGTCTGTATCCACTACATATTTCCAGATTCTTTCCCTGTTTGGGGCATAATGTTATCTTGGCGTCGTAAAATGTGTTGGGTAGTTGCCCTTGGTTTATTATTGAGTTATATACTCTGACTAGTATTGGGGCTATCTGGTCTTTAAATTTTTTGTAAAATTCTGCTGGGTATCCATCCGGGCCCGCAGCTTTGTTATTTGGTAGAGTTTTTATTGTGTCTTTTATTTCTTCTAAGACTTATTTCTCCATTTAAATATTGGGTTTCCTCTTTGTTAAGTTTCTTAAACGTTAGGTTGTCAAGGAATTGATTGATGCTATCCTGTGTAGGGTTCCCTGAACTGTATAATTTCTCATAAAATTGGACAAAGAAATCAGCCATGTCCTTCCCTTTCTGTATTGGGGACTCTTGAGTTTTTCTGATAAATGGTATTGTTGTTTTCTGTCTTTTCTTTTTTGTTAACCAGGCTAGGACTTTATCTGCCTTATTTGCCTTTTCAAAATAAAATGCTTTTGTATACCTTATTTTTTTAAATTAATGCTTCACTTTCCAATAGGTTAATTTGGTTTCTGATTGTAGCTATTTTGGCAGCATTTTCAATCGGGTTTTTGACTAGTTTTATTTGAAGGTATTTTTCGCTAATTTGTGCTTTTTTCTCTTTTTTCAGGTGAGCACCCAGTGAAATAAAATGGCCTCTCATGACTGCCTTTGCTGCTTCCCATAATGTAGCTAGGACAGTGTCAGGAACATCATTTAACTGCATATATTCTTTTATTTTTCCTTCTATCTGTTCTGTAACCCATTTATTTTGCAAATAAAATTGTTTTAGTCTCCAGTTTTGTTGTCCCTGTGTTTTTGCTTTCGTTATTTTTGTTGTTTCTAACGCTACTGTGTTGTGGTCAGAGAAAGGGGTTATTAATATGTATGTTTCACCACAGTTCTGTACTAGATCTGAATTTATCAGTATGTGGTCTATTTTGGTTGATATTTTATGTGGGTTTGAATAAAATGTAAATTCCTGTGTTCTGGGGGGTGTTGCCCTCCAAATATCTACCCCTTGGTTTGCTTTGAGGATCTGCACAATTCTATTTTGTTGTTTTGACAGCTTATTTTTGGTAAAATGGTCTAGTTCTGTTAGGGGGGTGTTGAAATCTCCCATTAAAATTGCTTTTCCTTCAATTTTTGTTGTATTTCTGGTATGACTTCTGTGAAAAAGGCACTGGTATTTATGTTGGGTGCATATACAGCCCCAATTGTATATGTGGCTTGATTTATTTTGCCCTTTATGAGCAGTCTTCTTCCTTGTTTGTCTCTGTCTATCTCATTTATTTGCATGTTTATTGACTTTCTTATCCCAATCAGTACCCCTGCTCCCTTCCTTTCCCCATTAGTGTGGTATATTTTGTATTCTTGGTTTGTGAACCTTGCATTATCATTTCTCACTAAGTGGGTTTCTTGTAGTGAGAATATATCTGGTTTATGTTTGGTTATGAATTGCCATACTCGCTTTCTTTTTTGTGGGTTATTAAGTCCACATACGTTTAGTGATACACTTTTAAACTATCCATTTTTAAAATTTTATTTGTGGTACATTTATTTCTTATCTCCATGTACTCTATGTTTCTCCCGTTACAGAGGTTTTGTCTATGATTATTGCCCCCTTTATTATTATGTTTTTATGTATTCCCTTTTATGTTTGTCTCTTAATCGGTTCTTCTCCCTTTTTCTTTTATGCATCCCATTTTTTTGTTTCTGTGGGTTTTTTAACCTTTTTCTCGCTTGCTTCTTTTGTTTCACCCTTTTCCTGCTTACCCCCTTGTTCCCATTTCCCTTTCCCCCCCACTATTGCCAACCTGGTGGGGTCTCTTTTGTGGAGTGTCACGCCTTTCTGGCTCTCTGCCCCCCCCCGCCCTTTGCATCAACACAACCTTAACTTGCTTTTTTAAAATCACATAACTTATTATCTATAACATCATATATATTATAACATTTTACATATAACATAACTTTTTTTTATAAACATTCTCTCCAACTGGTTTGTCACCTTAAGTTGTTTGTTTTGGCATTGCTTTTTCTTTCTCATTTTCATCCCATTGATTTAACTTTTAATGTCTGAGTTTTAAAGTCTTCCAGCTCTTTTTCATTTGTGAAGAAATATCTTCTTCCTTGGTATATAAAAGTTAATTTGGCTGGGTAGTATATCTGTGCTTTGATCCCCAATTTGTTCAGGCTTTCTACTTGGTTTCTCCATGCCTTTCTGCGTTGTACTGTCTCTAGTGCCAGGTCTGGGAAAATGGAGATTTTATTCCCCTCAAATTGCATGTCTTTGGTGTTTCTGGCCTCCCTAATGATCTCCTCCTTGTCCAAATATCTCAAAAATTTCACTATTATTGCTCTTGGTGGTAATGAGTCTTTGGGCTTGGGTCTTAATGAGCGGTGGGCTCTTTCTATTTCGACTGTGTGTAAAGTTGTTTTCTCTGGGAACAAGGTTTTGAACGTTTCCTGTAAAACGTTTCACGTTATTTTTTTCCCTTCCCTCAGGGATTTCCATTATTCTCAGATTGTTTCTCCTGGACTGGTTTTCTAGGTCCTCTACTTTATTTTTTAAGTCCTGCATCTCCACCTCTGAGCTGGTGATTTTTTGCTCCACAGTGTTCCCCCAGTCTTTTAAGTCACTTATCCTCTCTTCCGTATTATCCATTATTTTATTTATGCCCTCCACCTGCCCTTTCAGATCCTCCAGCATGGAGTTTGTTTTAATTATGCCCGCTTTGTTCACTGTCAAGTCTTTTTTTATTGATTTTAGTATTTCCAATACTTGCGTTTGTGACGCTGTCTCCTCCGGCGGCTCACTCCCTGCAGCGCCCGCCATCTTGTTTTCCCCTGCGTCGGCTTTTCTGGAGCTGGGTACAAAATCTGTCTATGGTCGAGTCAGCTTCTCTTTTTTTGTCTCCACTCATTCCTCGCGCTTTGTGCCAGGTTTTTGGAGAGAGTTTTTCTGTTGTTTTAATTGTGTTTTTGCATCAGGCCGCCGGGAGCTCAGTCAAACGCGACCTGCTGCTCACGCATGCCCACGTGACAACCACCCCGGAGTCATAATATCTTAATGTGTTTCACTTTTGACTCTTTAGCCTCCAGCGATGAGGCGCATGAATTTATATGTTGGATTATTTTATCTGTGTGCACAGGGACGGGGGGAGTTAAGGGGGAATCAAGGACCACGATGGACCGTTCCCTTGCACACCAACTAACCAGGCATGCACCCGAGCCCTTGCTTGGGAGGAGTCTATCGAGGTATAAATGCCCATCAGGATAGTATGTGGATGACGAGGTCTCACTGAGGCAAGATCCCTATCATCATAGAGTGCCAAGCGTTTGTAGGGAGCCTCAGGCCAATTCCCAAACACACTCCTTTGATAACCCACACCAGCAAATGGGAATGGAAGGGTGGCGTGCTGCTTGGGGGGAGAAACCAGGAGGGGGTATTCAGGCACAGGGAAAGAGGGAGGGGGTATGCATACAGGAAGGGGAAGGGGGAACTGGAAGAACTCACCCACACTCTCCTCACACACTCAAGGGTTAAAAGGGACAGTTCCAACAATCATTCTCTAACTCACTAGGCAAGGATCCAAACACAACAATCAACATCACAATCTAGCACTTAGCTTTCTCTCAGGCCAGTCTCTCCACTTCAATCACCAGCGTCGACTGAACCGCACGTCAGGCGGAGCAACCACCATCTGCCGTGCCGGGGGCGGAACCCCAAGCACTGGGGCCAAGCCTGCGGCGCCAGGATTGGCTGTGCCTCGAGGGAGGGAGGCAGATCAGTGGGCCCGCTCTGAGGCTCGCACCCCTGCCGAGGGCGGCCCCAGCGGGGGGCATTGACAGTACCCCCGTTGAGGCCCCCAGCCAAGGGTCCAAGACAGTCCGGGCTTCCGAGGATGTCGAAGGTGGAAGTTCTGGACAAGATAAGGGGCAGAAACCCTCAATACCGGTTCCTACAACCGTTTCTCAGGTCCAAACCCTGTCCAGTCCACCAGGTACTGGAGGCGCCCATAGTGAAAGTGGGAATCAAGGATGGCACGAACCTCGTATTCCGGCCCATCGGGGGACAGGCTTACTGGTGCAGGGGGGCTGGCATCGGCGGAACGAGCAGAGGGGTTTGCCCTCTTAAGGAGGGACACATGGAAGGTTGGGTGTATTTGGAGGTGAGGGGGTAATTGGATGGTATAAGTCACTTCGTTAACCTGTTGAACTATGGGGTAGGGGCCTATGTAATGGACGTCCAATTTAGCGGAGGGGCGTGAGGAGGGGTAGTGCCGTCGGCTAATCCAGACGAGGTCCCCAGGGAATAATGGAGGGGCAACGGTTCGGTGTTTATCAGCAGTTAGTTTATACTGCTGGCGGGCTTACTCCAGCGTGGCCTGTGCTATGTGTTGGGCCTCCCCGATGCGTTGAAGAGGGCGCCGGCGGCAGGAACCCATGTAGCTGGATGGTCGGGGATGCCGATCTGGGGGTGATAACCAGATGAAACAAAAAAGGAAGAGTCTCCTATGGATGCGTTTGGGGCATTGTTGAGAGCAAATTCAGCGATGAGTAGTCATGTATACCAGTCATCTTGTAGGTAGTTCATATAACAATGGAGATATTGTTTGAGATTTTGGTTCACACGCTCCACCTGGCCATTTGCCTGGGGGTGGTATGCCGTGGTTGGTTTTAAGGTGACTCAGAGAGCGGAAAACAAGGCCTTCCAAAATCGGGAAACAAACTGTGTTCCCTGATCACTAATAACCTCAAGGGGCCAGCCATGTAACTTAACTACATGCCTTGTGAACAAAAGGGCGGTGTGATGGGCAGAAGGCAGTCCTTTGCAGGCCACAAAGTGGGCCATTTTGGTAAAATGGTCCACGATTACCAATATTGTATTATATGCCTTGGGAGGGGAAGTTCGACAATAAAATCTAGTCCCACACGTTGCCAGGGTCCCTGAGGCGTCGGTAATCATTGCAAGAGTCCACTGGGTGTCTTTCGGGGAACCTTGGTTTGTGCACATATTGTGCATTGCTCTACGTGTTGTTGAACATCCTGGGCTAAAGAGGGCCAACAAAAGGTCCGATGAATCATTTGGTGGGTACGTTGGCATCCCGGGTGATCTGCCAGGGGAGCGTCATGATGTGCCCACAGAATATGAGGCCTACAAGAGGGAGGCACTACTATGCGTCCTTGTTTCTTCCACAAACCATTTTCCATGACGAGGGTAGGGTCCTGAATAGCCTCCTCTTCTGCCTTGCTGGCTTCCTGTAGTTGGTCAAGGTGGATGTACGCCGCAGCAAAGACCTTGGTATCGAAGAGGGGTCCTTTTAGATTTCGGGCTCTCTCTTGTTCTTCATAGTAGCGAGAGAGGGCATCAGCAAGGATGTTCAATTTTCCAGGGCGGTAGCAGATGACAAAGGAAAATCTTGCAAAGAACAAAGCCCAGCAGGCATGCCAGGCATTTGTTATTTATGCTATTTGGAGGAAGGTGAGATTTTTATGAGCCATAATGATTGTAACTGGATGCGGTGATCCTTCCAGGTAGTGTCTCCATGTCTCGAAGGCAGTTTTGATGGCAAGCAGTTCTTGGTCGAATATATCGTGTAATTGCGCTCTGCAGAGGTAAGTTGCCTCGAATAATAAGCACAGGGTAGAAGTTGCAGGAATTCTGCGGCTTCCTGGAGTAACACCACTCCGATGGCTGTGCTTGATGCATCAGATTCCACATGGAACGGCTTCTCAAAGTCAGGGTGTTGAAGAAGAGGTGCTTGTGTGAAAGGCTTGCTTGAGATACTCAAAACTGTGTTGTTGAAGGGGTCCCCATATATAAGGGCGATTTTTCTTGAGGAGTTGGATAAGGGAAGAGGTAATGGCAGTATAGTTCGGGATGTAATGTCTGTAATAGTTCATACTGCCTAAAAAATGCTGGAGGGGTTTTACCGCCTTTGGAACGGGCCATCGTTGTATGGCCTCAATCTTTCGCATGTTCATGGCGACCCCTTTGGGAGTAATTACAAAGCCCAAAAACTCTACGGTGGTCAAGTGGAAGGCACACTTCTCACCCTTGCAATATAACTTCTGGTCTTGAAGTCTTTGAAGTACCTGCCGCACATGTTGCTCTCGCAAAGTGGAATAGATAAGTATGTCATCGAGGTAGGCGACGACCGAAACATCTAAAAGATCTCGGAACAAGTCGTTGATGAAGTGTTGGAAAGTCGCCGGGCGTTGGCAAGGCCGAACGGCATCACTAAGTATTCGTAACGTCCACAGCGAGTAGGAAAGGCCGTTTCCCATTCATCTCCGGGATGCACTCAAACTAAGTTATAACTTATAAGCTCCCCGTAGCTCCAACTTTGTATAGATGGTAGCTCCCTGAGATCTGTTTAGGAGTTCAGGGATTAGGGGTAACAGGTAACATTTTTTTATCGTAATGGCATTTAGACCCTGGTAGTCTATACAAGGCCGGAGCCCGCCATCCTTCTTTGCCACAAAAAAGATGGGAGCCCCGGCAAGGGAACAGGAATGGCGAATAAACACATTCCGAAGACTCTCGTCGAGGTATTGTCGCAGAGCCCTCAGTTTGGGGGTGGAAAGCGCATAGATCCGGCCGAATGGGGGTTCTGTTCCTGGAAGTAAGTCAATAGGGGCAGTCATATACCCGATGGGGAGGTAGCTCAGCTGCATGCACCATGCTGAAGACTTCAGTGTACTCTGTGTACTCCACTGGGGGCTGAAAAGGAAGTGGTGGCTTTCCCTTGGCCACCGTGAGCAGTCCGAGCAACTTGGGGGTTGGGGGTGCCAACACATTTGTTTACAATACAGGGAGTTAAAGGAGATTTGTCACCTGGTCCAGTTGATCTGGGGGTCGTGTTGGCCTAACCAGGGTAACCCCAATACTACCTTAAAAAGCGAAGTACATACTACAGCGAAGGACAGGGTTTCTCTATGGGTTCCCATCACACATTGCAGGGGCACCGTTTGCGTTGTAAGCAGCTCAGAAATCAAAGGGGCTCCATCTATGGAGTAAACTGATTCAGGGTGTGGTCTCGGCTGGGTCTGGATGGCATGGGTATCTATTAATGTCAGATCCATGAAGTTTCCAGAGGCGCCAAAGTCTACTAGCGCCCAAACCACGATAGAATAGCCCAAGTGAATATACTGCATAAAAGTAAAGAACAGTAAATGTGCTATAGGGATGAACTGCTAGTTTTCTTACGAATGCAATACTAACACAACAGAACAGACAGCTCAGACATCTGGAGTTAAGTTTCCTAATCTGATCTCATTCTCCCAGTTGCTAAATCAGAATTTTAGATTCCGCTGGCATGGAGTTAAAACTACTGAACCTTGGTTATTACTCTTAAAAGTGGCAGCCCAATAAGAGAGACCTATTATCTTGATACTACTGTCTAACTGAAGAAAAAGGTTCTCATTTTAAATTGTCAAAACACTTTGTAACCAAAAAAGCTAGGAATTTCATTAACTGTTTTAATTAAATCTTTAATTTGGGGCACATATGCATACACATATATTCCATCCATGCCAGAGATTTTGTTTAGAATATTCATAAATATGGATCAGTAGTCCTGATCAACTTTCAGTAGGATGTGCACAGAATTTGAACTTCATCTCCCGCTATTGCCAATTACCATAGTGCATCTAATGGCCAACACACCACGCTGAAAAGAGCCCATGAGTCTGCAGACTGTGCATCATTGCAAAAAGAGAACTAGTTTTCCCCACATACCTGGAAAGAAAGCACTGTCAGCCCTTGAGGGTGTTCAGCTGAAATGTCTTCGGGTCCATGCTCACTTTCATCCTTAGCAACTCTTAGATTTTCATCAGTAGTCTGCAAGGATGACTTTGTGTTTAGCCCTGGGCGACCTAGATCTCCAGTGGAAGGCTCCAAGATGATTTTAGAGAAGATTTTTGTTTCTATCATCTTCCTTCTGTCTTCTTCACTGGTGTTTACTTTCACAAAGTATGAATCGTCCACCAATGATACTGTATGAACCCAGGAGCCCTCCATTTGCCTGTCTGTTCCACTGCTCAGTCCTTTCTCTTTGGGGGCTCCTGGGGTTCCCTGCCCAAGACCTTTCTCTGTGGACTCCATAGGGAACTCTAAGAAAGCTGCTCCTTGTTGGCTTAACGTTTCTTCAACCAGGTGGTCAAAAATCTCCTCTCTATCCAGAAGTGTAAGTTCT
Source organism: Sphenodon punctatus (assembly GCA_003113815.1). Lineage (NCBI taxonomy): Eukaryota > Metazoa > Chordata > Lepidosauria > Sphenodontia > Sphenodontidae > Sphenodon > Sphenodon punctatus. The sequence continues at coordinate 95,347 of QEPC01005891.1, forward strand.
CTAAAGCCAGGTTGATGTCCATCCTTTTCTTTCTGGAAAGTGGAACTTTCTAAATCTTCATTTTGGGTCTCTCTTTGATGTTTCATTGATTGTAGTATTTGCTGTTGGTAGCGAAAACACATAATAGAAGGGACAGGCACACCTCCTCAGACCAATAGAGAGACAAACTATTAAAAACCAAATATATCTGATTGGTTGACTGAGATTCCAACCAAATTGGCATCTGGTAACTGCCTGTCAAGTCTTACCCTTAGCAATTGTTAAAAAACAATATTTAATATAAACAGTAAGTTCAGGAAATACTGCCTGTATCTCAAATGTACTGTCAAGAACTGTTTTGGCTTATATATAGGCCCCAGACAGTGCTGCCAGATCAACATTTCAAAAATAAGAGGAACTATAAAACTGCAATTTCCTGAAATAAGAGATATTCTTTCTATTCCGTGGGGCTGTGGCATTTGAAACAAGAGACATACATTAGGTAAATATAAATGTAAAATGTTAATAAGGCAGGCCAAGAGAGATTTTGAAGGGAGGCTTGCCAAAGAGGCAAAAATAAGCAACAAAAACATCAGAAGCAAGAAGACTGCTAGGGAGTCAGTTGGGCCATTAGCTGACATGGGAGAAAAAGGGGCGTTCAGGCAGGATAAGGACATTACAGAGAAGCTGAATGAGTTCTTTGTATTGCTCTTCACTGCGGAGGATTTTGGAGAGGTACCCACGCCAGATCTTTGCTTTGTGGGAGAGGAATTGGAAGAGCTGTTATAAATCAATGTGACGTTGGAGGATATTCTATGGCAAATTGACCAACTGAATACAAACAAGTCACCTGGGCCAGATGGCATTCACCCCAGAGTTCTGAAGGAACTCAAATATGAAAGCGCAAACCTACTGTTAGTAATTTGTAACCGGTCACTAAAATCCACCACTGTACCCAAGGACTGGAGGGTGACAAATATTTTAAAAGGGATCCAGAGACAATCCTGGAAACTACAGACCAGTGAGATTGACGTCTGTGATGGGCAAAATGGTGGAAACCATCATTAATATACCTATAAAGCTCTTCACAAGCTTGCTCCCCCCTACCTCTCTGTGCTAATTTCCCTCCGTACGCCAGTCCGTGAACTCCGCTCCTCCTCTGTCCCCTCCCACGCCTCCCTTGCTTCCCTAAGCGCCTTTGGTCCTTCTCCCTCCCTGCCCCCCACACCTGGAACTCCCTCCCTGCCCACATCCACCTCGCCCCCTCCCTTCGTACCTTTAAATCCCTCCTCAAGACCCACCTCTTCCGCTCTGCCCTCCCTGACTTCTCACTCCCCTCACCTAACTCCTGCTGATACCCTCCATCCAGTACAATCTGTTACCTGAGGTCTATGTACTCATATCCTCACCACATGGACCAACCAGCCATCATTCTTGATGTAAGCAAGCCAAGCGCGTGCACCTTGTGACCTCGCATCCTTGTGAATGTTACACTCGTCTCTCCCTCTGTTCCCCTTCGTCTTCACACACACACCCCTCCAATCTCTCAAATTGTAAGCCCTAGGACAGGGACCATGTCTATTAAATTACTTGGTAAAGCACCAGGTACATTGCTTGCACTATATAAATGCTTGCTAATAATAAATAAATAATAAATCAAGGACAGAATTACAGGGCATGTTGACAAACATGGCTTAATAGGGAAGAGTCAACACAGATTTAGTAAAGGTAAGTCATGTCTCACTAACCTGTTGGAATTCTTTGAGGGTGTAAATAAGCATGTGGACAAGGGAGACCCAGTAGATATAGCGTACCTGGATTTCCAGAAAGCATTTGATAAGGTCCCTCATGAGAGACTCTTGAGAAAGTTAAAAAGTCATGGGATAGGAGGTAGCGTCTTACTATGGATCAGAAACTAGTTAAAAGATAGAAAGCAAAGGGTAAGACTAAATGGTCAGTTTTCACAATGGAGGTGTACCTCGGGGATCTGTATTGGGACCGGTGCTGTTTAATGTATTCATTAATAATTTGGAAAAGGGTGTTAAGAGTAAGGTGATCAAATTTGCAGACGACACCAAGTTATTCAAGGTAGTTACAACACTGGGCGCCTGGGCATCTAAATGGCAAATGAGATTTAATGTGGACAAGTGCAAAGTGATGCACACAGGGAAAAATAATCCAAACTATGCGTACATAATGGTGGGTACTAAGCTAGGAGTTACCACTCAGGAAAAAGATCTGGGGGTGGTTGTGGACAATACAATAAAATGCACAGTGCAGTCAAAAAAACAAACAGAATGTTAGGAATTATTCAGAAGGGGATAGACAATAAAACTGAGGATGTCATAAAGCTTCTATATTTCCTTACAGCAGTAGCTGTATTTCCTTATAGCTACCGCTGTAAGGAAGTTAAATGCACAACCACTCTCCATTATAAACAGGGGACTGCTGAAGCCCCGATTTTGTGGAAACCGCTTGAGATACATTTCTGAAAATTTATCCATGGCTATACTTTGTGAGGACCAACATTCATATGCACAAAGTTTGAAGAAGATCCATCAGGAAAATAAAATGTTATGACTGTTTAAAAGTTAATTGGTTGTGGTCAAAATGCACATGTCCTCAAGATTTTGAATCATCAATATCGCCTCCCCCTGGATGAGTTGGGCCCCCAAACTTCACAGGCTTGGAGCATGCGACCAATAACAACTGCTTCTGTAATATGATAGTGGTTGGTGCAGCCAAAACTGAGTTATTAATGATTTAAAAATCGGTTCTGCAGGCTCGGGCATGCGCAGTTGAGCAGCTGCTGACGGGCAAACCACAGCATAAATTAAGTTACCTGACTCTACTTTTTAAAATCACGTAACTTTATCAGAAGCCAGCTCAGACACAAAGACTTTAGGATCTAGTCAGTTTCATGTCAATTACCCACTTGCCTCAGAAAGACAGCAAAAGGACAGCTTCGTGTCAGTTACCCCCCTGGCCTCACTCTGTACTTTTGACTCCCTATAAAAAGTCTTTTTTATACCGAGTGAACTTTTCATACCGAGTGAAAACTCTGCAACTTTTCAAAAGTTACAGACTTTTTACTTGGTATGAAAACCTGCAGACTTTTGACTCCTACTTTTAAAAGGGTGCAACATTTGAAAAGTTGCAGACTTTTCACTCCTATGAAAAGGTGCAGTCTTTTCATACAGAGTCAGAAGTACAGAGTCAAAAGTCTGCAACTTTTCATACCAAGTGAAAAGTCTGCACCTTCTGAAAAGGTGCAGACTTTTCATATGGAGTCAAAAGTAGGGAGTGAGGCTGGGGTGTGGGGGGGTTAATTGACATGAAACTGACTACAGCATAAAGTCTTTGTGACAGAGCTGGCTCCTGATAAAAGTTATGTGATTTTAAAAAAGCAGAGGCACGTAACTTTCCTTATGCTGTTACGCCGGGGCTCCCCTTTTCCCTGGGCCCCCTGGCAGGCTTGGCAGCTTATGGAGCAGGGGATGGGGGGAGAGGAACTACGTTGCTCCCCCAGCCCTCTCCCCCCTCACTGGCCTGGTGCTGCAAGTTCTGCTGCCCCCACTAGGGACACTGGGGCTACCGACATGTTTCTTGTCTGGGCATGCTAGGACTACATTTCTCATCATGCCCAGACAGGAACAGTAAGATGGAGGCGGCCCCCCGTGTGTCCTGCAGCGTCACGGGTCTTTTGAAAAACTCTACAGTTCCTCCTGAACCTCCTGTGAGGCTGCAAATGGTGGTGGCGTTGTTGGTGAGAAGAGTGAGTGTGTGCATGTGCACGTGTGTGAGGGAGGACCGTGCATGTGTGTTTGTGAGAGAGTGGGGGGGATAAGAGCCTGTGTGCATGTGTGTTTGTGAGAGAGTGGGGGGGAGAACAGTGCATGCGTGTGAGATTGTAAGAGTGGGGGGGAGAAAAATTGATGTGTTTGTGAGAGAGAGAGTGGGGGGGAGGGAGAAGAGTCTGCATGCATGCCTGTTTGTGAGAG
>QEPC01005891.1:126299-143323 GCA_003113815.1 Sphenodon punctatus
GTGTGTGTGTGTGTGTGTGTGTGTGTGTGTGTGTGAATATTCTCCGAGTGTTTGTGTGTGGTTCTCTGTGGGTGGGTGTGTCTTGAATACTGTGTGTGTGTGTGTGTGTGTGTGTGTGTGTGTGTGTGTGTACTCGTTAATTGATTTGCCTAATTTTAATTTATTTAAATAGATTTTGGCGTGTGGTCGACAGTGCGGCCCCTGATCTCAAAAAGGTTCCCCACCCCTGGTTTAGATGCATATTGGACCACAGGTTTCCAAATTGTGGGGCAGGACCCCAAGTGTATCTCTGGATGGGGTTTTGATCTGATTGGTATTCAATGTTCTTTTCATATCTCTGTTGTTGTCTGGGATCATGGGGTCTCTAAATGTCTGGGATCATAAGTCTCTAAATGGGGTCACAGACAAAAAAAGTCTGGGCACCTCTGATCTAGAATAACAAAGTGTAATTAGGGGTAGAAAGTTTTTCTAAAAGGAAACTGTAGCTATGGTTACCACTTATACAATTCCCCTTGGCTAGGGAAGGGGAAAAAAATCTTTAAAGTTCTCCTGAAGCTTTGGTGTTTTTCTAATTAAGCTACTGCATTCCATATGGTATGCAAGTTTTGAGTACTGACTGACAGGTGCATTGTAGCATGTTTGATCAATTTCCATGGCTTACAAACACATATTTGGACTGCTCTTAAAATAGTAGGGATGGGACTTCAGGCGAATTATCGGTTACCAGTTTTATCGGTATCTGATTAATCCAATATCTGATTTATCAGTATATCGTTTTTTTAACACTTCCGAATTTTTGGATCTTTAACATTGCGGCATTTGTTAAGATGGCTGCAATGTTAAAGATCTGAAAAATCAGCAGTGTTCAAAAAACGGTATTATCAATTAATCGGATATCTCCAATTATCGGATTAATCCGATACCTATAGTCCCATCCCTAGTGAATACTGCATATTTATGTAAGCTGCTTACTTCTCCCATACAGACATGAGGAGGTGTTAAATGCTAAAAACAACTGAATTTTGAGAGGTAACTCAGCACTCAAGTCTTGATGTCTGTTGCCTGTCAGTATGAACACCCACTGTTTAGTTTGAGTGGGAGTTTTCTCATCCCCAAGAGTGGCATTCCTATTTTTTCTCATTTGCTTTTGTATGTTTTAAACTGGAAAAGCATTGTGGATCAGGAATCATGCCACCTATTTTATAGGGCTGAGTGTATTGTTGACATTTAAATAGAAAGCATACAGCCCAGTTCTTGAGAAGAGTTTTCAATAGCGCTGTCTGCCATATTTTGACTGTTTAGGAACAAAACCTTAGCTGATGTAAGCATCTTTAGAATTGGATTTACTCAGTCTTTTTAGCACTGTCTTCTCCATTTGCATTATAGTCGGGGCCAAAGGCAGCAACATCAGAAACCAACATCAGCCATTCAACAGATAGCTTTGGATAGCTATCAAACTCTCAAGGTTGTGGTTGTGCCTTGAGGCTGGACTACTGCAATGCGCTCTACGTGGGGCTTCCCTTGTTCCTGGTTTGGAGGCTGCAGCTAGTGCAAAATGCGGCGGCTCGTCTCCTAACGGGGACGGGTCGTCGGGAGCACATTACACCTGTGCTCCAGACTCTGCACTGGCTGCCAATAGCGTGCCAAGCTAGGTTCAAGGTTTTGGTGTTGATCTACAAGGCCCTTCATGGTCTGGGCCCTTCGTACCTCAGGGACCGCCTCGCCCTCCGTGCCCCAGAGCGGCTTCTGCGGTCGGTCGGGGGTGCCTTCTTGGAGGTTCCCCGCGTAAAGCGGGGGGCCACAATGGAGAGGGCATTCTCGGTGGCTGGACTGCGCCTTTGGAACTCCCTTCCAGAGGAAGCTCGCCTGGCCCCCAGCCTGTTGTCATTCCGGCGGTGTTGTAAAACCTGGCTGTTCGCCCAGGCCTTTGGGGGAGGGGAGAGGGTGGGTTAGGGTTATGTTTTTTTCTCCCCCTACCCTGTTTATTGTTTTAATGTCCGGGGCCCTGTTTTAAACATTTAAATTGTTGATTATTTTAAACTGTTTTTATCTGTTTTTATGTATTTTATACTGTTGGAAGCTGCCCCGAGCTGTGTTCAGGAGGGGCAGGGTATAAATTGTAGAAATAAATAAAATAATAAATAACTGTCCCTGAAAAGATATCCCTTCCACACTGATAGTATTTCTAAATTCTAGGATCTGATTGCTGCACATTTCAGAATGGTGCCAAAACTGGTAAAGTGAAAATTCCTGGTTGTTTTGGCCCCACAGGACGTGATGTCGGAGCTGAGTGATGAAGCCAGTGAGTCAGAACTTCTGAACCGCAGACTGTCAATGTGGCATGGAGTAGGTCAGATGATCTGTCAAGAAGAACTGGATGTTCCACTGGACCTTCACACAGCTTCCTCCATTGGCCAGTATGAGGTGGTGCAGGAGTGTATTCAGCGGTAAGGAATGAAAGGGGCGTGTGTTAGGAGCAGCTTTATCATTGCTCATATTGCTGATTACATCTTTAATCACAGAGGGCAGCAGCCTGCATGACCCAGCAAAAGTGAAAGATACTTGGTTAGTGTAGTTTTTGTTGTAGTGTGTGGCTGTCCTGTGTGGGGGAAAAAACCTCCACTTGTTCTAAGACTGATTCAGGTGAATGGATGTTAATTAAAACTGATGGAAGTGTCAGCATTGACTAGTGCCGGGACTGTCTTGAATGTGTTCAACTAAAATATTGAAGGTGGTTTTGACCTCACTTACACTGCAACTTCCACCAGTTCAGGCAATCCAGAACTAGAGCCTGTTGGAAGTATTTGGTATAACTTCCCAAGTGTAGACAAGGCCATGGTGCCTGCATGACAAGCTTGCAAAGTATGAGTTGGAAGACATTGCAACAAGGTGGATTCAAAAAACACTTGAAGAACCATACTCAAAAAGTGTTAACAAACAAGACAGTAGCCAACACCAGGTAGGCATCCATCTGTTTGTTTGTTACGTGTTTGCCACCACCCACTGGGCATGCAGCCCTCACTCGCAGCATGGTCCCAGAGCACGCGGAGTCCACCATGCAGGCAAATGTGGGCTAATGTGCACCCATGTGTTCTCATTTTGTTAACTAAGTTGCATGCAGCATCACATGCATACAGGTCTGCCAGCACCATAGAGTTGTGGGCAAAAAGCAGAGTATTCCAAGGAGTGACCACTTCCTGTGCCTCTCCGCACTCTCACTGGCACATGCATAACAGCTGCCTTAAAAGCCCACTTTGCCATTTTCAGACATGTTCTCCCGGCTCCACTTGGTTGGGAGTACGTGCTCAGCACCTGCTTTATTCTCAGTTGTTGCATCCTCCATAACAAGTTGTGGAGGATTACCATTGCCATGGCTCAAATTGACAGCCAGGCATCAATCAGCATGGATACCAGCATAGTGCATTCAGTTGTTCTCTTTCTACCAATCCACCTGCCAGCACTGCATTCCCTGGACTGAGGAAGAGACCAAGGCCTTCATTGCTCTATTGGGGGTGTGGGGAGCAGGAGCAGAAGGTCCAATATACCCTGGTGAAGTGCTACAGGAATGAGATGGTGCTTTAAGAGATCTCGGTTCAAACGGCACAGCAAAGCTACACCTGGGACATGAACCAGTGCTGGCAGGGGTCAAGGACTTGAGGTGTGGATACAAAGAGATCCAGAACGACAACTGCCTCTGGCTACAGGGGGCAAACATCGCCCTGTTACAAGCTCCTTGACAGGTTTCTCTGTGTGGATTGAATCCTGTTTGTATGGCTGCGCCTTCGCGAGGAGCCAGAAGTGGGTAGATATGCTGCTCTCAATGCCACTGCTCCTGCTCCCACCACAGAAGTCACGACTGCTGGCAGATATCCCTCCATGCCTGTTCCTGCCCCGAGCCAGCATGGGTGGACAGGGACACCGTGACTCTCGCAGTGTATCTCCTCCTTGAGCTTGATAGCCAACCCTTGTTTAAAGAGCCACTTGCAGTTCTGGTCGACAACACGGATGTCACCTTTGCAGAAGAGGTAGTGGAAGCAGAGGAGAATGGTAAGTTAATGCACCTGGGGGCAGGGTGTTTGTGTTTACACAGCTACATGATAAAGGGTCCTGTTTGTTATGTTTTTTATTGTTTACTGTGTTGACAGGTGGCCAGGAGAATGCAGAGGAGGAGGAGGAGGAGCAGCAGGAAAATCACCGGGAAACAGCTCTACTGGACAGGAATGGTAGGTGCAAGAAGTCAGTGGGAAAGTACCAGGGTGGGCCCACGGGCTGGCAGGTGGGGGGAGGCACCATGTCAAGATGACAGGATGACATGAGAGAGGAAGCCAAAATGGTGGCATGGGGGGAGGGGGATGGTGTGAATGGCGATGGCTGATTTCTATATGTTCTTTGCTCCTCTATAGTGATTGCAGGAGGAAACCTGTGTGGTGCTGGGATCCTGATGCAGCAGCCACCACAGCAGCTGCATGAGTCAGGTGCTCATTCCCGCTTCCCTTTGGGTGGGCAGGATTTGAAACACTGGGGTGAGAAGGTGGGTGTGGTAATCTGAACTAATGGCTTTCCTTGTTGCCTTGCTACTGGTCTGCCAGCGCAGTGAGCATGGACAGAACCCCCTGCCACAAGTGCCCAATGGAACCAGGACCTGCAGGTCCACAAACAGCGGCACAGAGAGAACTTGGCAAGGGAGCTGCTTTCTGCGACCATGTCGTGAGTGGACAAGATGTGCAACACCATTAACAGCATGGCCATGGGGCATAGGCACCTGGTGTGGCAGAATGACACAGAACACAAGGTCTTTACTGTTGAGGCCCATCTCGACCACTGGTGGGAAGACAGGCAGCGGACCCACCTCTGGCAGCAGTTTGAGCGGTCAAACTGTGTGATTGAGCGTGATCGAGAAGGCAAGCAAGGAGATATGTGGGCACAGACACACAGCAGACTATTCAGTCCATGCAGCTCCAAAGCTCCCTACTTGAGCATGTTGGTGCTGTGACCACAAGCATTGTTGCTCAGGGGCAGGCATTACTTCTTAATCACCAACTGCTGTTCATGGCAGCCTATATGGAACCCAACCACCCACCCTGGTTCCCCCCCACCCTGTAGGGAAAGCACCCGAACCCTCTCTCCACTATTCTAATGCCAGGGAACAGTTCCTGGACCTGGCACAATTCCCCTCCCCTAGCCAGTCATTCCTTCATGCCTCTCATGAACACTCCTCCTCGGCTGGATCTGCGGGAGGAGGATCGGGAAGATGTTCTCCCACCACTCCTGCCATCCAAGCGAGGTTGCCAATGAGCCCCTAAAAGGAGCTGGCAGAAAAAGAAATAGTTCTATATTTAAAGTTCTTTAATACAGTTTAATTAGAGTTCATGCTTTCTATGCTTCTTCTGGGAAAGGAGGGAAGGGGAGGGGGCATTGGAAAATGGTGGTATGGCATACTGCTAAGCAGCTTTGGGGTTGGGAAGGGAAGGTGGGGAGTCTGCTGACTGTGCACTTCAGGACAGGGGGCCCTATAGGAGCCCAGCAGGAAAAAGCCAGAATGCAAAGGGAACTACTGTGGGAAAGCCACAGGCAAAGGTCAGGTGCTGGCCAGTCGCAGAGAAGCCGGATGAACGCCTGTGCCTCCGCTCTTCTTATTGGCATTCCCAGACATGGCCAGCCTGTAAATGGCAATAGGAAATGCAGTGGTTCAGGAATGCAGCTGGCTAATATGCAAATGCTAATAGGGAGTGCACAGGGAAAGGCCATCTGGTGGGAAATAGTAAAGGAAGGGGGGGGCAAGAAAGGGAAAGTATTCCATCCCCATGCTGGGCGGGGGGAGCTAGTTGGGCAAGATGAATACAGTGACATACAAAGTATTTTATTGGTATTACCAAAAGATCATTTAAAACAGTACACTGATGCTCATCAAACTGTCACTGATGGTGGGTACTGGGGCTAGCATGGTGGTTGATGTGCCGGCACAAGGCATCCTAGATTTCTCCAGCTATGTGCTGCTCCGCTTGGTTCAGCTGGTCCTGGAACAGGAGTGTTGGCTCACTGGAGCTAACTGGCAGAATATTCTCCAACACAGCCCCACTCGTCTCTTAGATGTTGGGAAGAACGCACTGGCAGTGTTGCAAGTGGAGCAGTCTCTAGCTGAAAATTAATCCTAGTAACTATCGGTGTCCAGCACTGCTTTAAAAGCCTTCTCCACAACAGAGTGAGTGACACTGAGCTGCCAGTTAAGGTACCTTTGCTCCAGGGTGCAGGCAACACAAGCCAGGGTGCCTTCATGAGCCAGGGATTCAGGGGGTAGGCAGGATCCCTGAGAACAACAGACCTCATGAGCACCCTTCAAAGTCTCCTGTGTACATGTAGCCAAAGAAGGGGGACTGATGGAAGATGTGGGCATTGTGGTTCTTCCTGGACTACCCAGTCAGCACATCTATGAACTGGGCATGGTGGTCCTACAATCTGGAGAACCATGTAGAAAAATCCCTTCCAGTTAGTCGTCCTTACTATGGGGTGGGCAGATGATGACGATATGGCTCCCATTGATCACCCCTGTACAGTTTGGGAACCCCTCCTGCCTAAATCCTTCCGCTACCTCCACAGCATCAGCCAACTGCACCACTCAGTCCAGCAGCACTTCCACAATTGCTGTGCGAACCTCCACGAGTATGATGCCCACCATGGAGATTCCAATACCAAATTGCTGGGCAAGAGAGCAGCAGGACTCTGTAGGGGTGAGCTTCCAGATGACAATGCGTTTCTCCACAGAGATGGGCGACCGCATCACCATGTTTTGTTTCTCCAGTCATGGCCTGAAGACCTTGGCTATCTGCAGGACAGGGTGATGAGGTATCCTGAAGTTTGTGACCCGTTCAGCATCTTCCCCACAAGAACAGCACGTTCTCCTACCAGTCTCTGCTTTTCTCCTTCAGCCAGACCAGCCTCTTGGTGGATACAGCCCTGCACACATCGTTGGTGAGCTGCTTGACTTTGCAGACCACACACCAAATGTTTTGAACAGCTTAAAGAGCTTGGCAGGTGCCTAGCTAAGATTGGCTGTGTACCACATGTGAGCAGCTATTGGTCACTATTGGTCATGTGTACTTACACGACAGCTGTGCACCACTTGTGAGCTGCTATTGCCTGCTCTTGGTTACAGACCGACTATTGATTGAAAAAGTTTTTGCAAAGCTTATGCTGTGTGTGCGTGGCTACACCAGCACTGCCAATCCAGGTGACTATTCAACTGTAGAGACATTTCTGTTGCAAGTACGTTGATACGCACACCCAACTCATCTAAAAATGTTACGGATGTTAGTACCATGGAAGCATGGAATTTTTTAACTCTGGTGGGGGAAATCACTGAATATTAGGAAATGGGTAGATGCTAGAGAGGGGATACAAGAGGCACACTTCATGAATTTTATGAGAACCGAGTGGGATTTCCAACACCATAACAGGTGAGAGCCCTAATAAAACTGCTTCTGCTTGCCAGTATGTTGCCGTAAATGTAAGAAACTGGGTGGTGACAACATGCAAAGGCTGATTACTTTCACTTTCAGTTTTCACTATCGGTGCTCAAAGTATACAATTTGCTCAGTAAACTCAGCATTACATGCATAGCAAAGTTATTTCCAGTTGTGAAGTGCTGACAGCTATAAACTTAGGTATGAACTTCTGTGGGTGGGTGGGGATAGCAGGTGTTGGACCACCTCCTAGATTCATAATAGCCTGGAAGAAAGAAACAACTGGTGCAGCTTTATCTTCCCATGGTTTGCCATGGTAGAGAGTCCTGATGGAGTGGGATTCTAGGAAGGGGGTGGGTTGGTGGGTGGAGCCTCTGTATTAAGGCTCGACATGCTAAACATGTGAATGGGGGTTGCATGGACTGAACCTGGACTCCAGAGGCCTATCGTCTTGTTTGTTACCACCCAAGGAGTTCATCATCATCTGGAGGGAGGTATTGAGTGGGGTCCCACAGGGCTCTGTCTTTGATTCTATCCTCTTCAGAATCATCTCTTATGATTTGGATGAAGGAGTTCAAAATTTTATTGTTTGCAAAGAACACGAAACTGGGAGGGGTAGTTAACACCTTGGATGACAGAGCTAGAATTCCAAAACACCTTGGTAAGTTGGAAGTCTGGACTGAAATTAATAAAATGAACCAAGATAAATGAAGGGTACTGCGTTTAGAGAAGAAAAACCAAATGCACAAGTGTGAGGGATACCTGGCTTAGCCAAAGCATGTATGAAAGATCTAGGAACTGTAGTCAATTATAGACTGAACATTAGTGAACAATGTGCTATGGCTGCATAAAAAACTAATGCTATTTTAGGTTGTATTAATAGAAGCATTGTCTCCATGTCAGCAGATAATTCCACTCTATTCAGTATTGGTCAGACCTTACTTAGAGTATGGTGTCACAAATTGGAATGGGCTCAGAGGAGTACAACAAAGATGATAAAGGGTCTGGACAACAAGTGTTATGAGTAAAGTTTGAAGGAACTAGGTATGTTTAATCTAGCAAAGAGTTGATTAAAGGGAGACATGTTGGCAGTCTTCAAATATCTAAAGGGCAGCCACTAAGAAGATGGCAAGGAACTCTTCTCCTTTGCTTCAAAGGGTAGAACTAGAAATGATGGGCTCAAATTACAGGAAGGTAGATTTCAGTTGGATGTCAGCAAAAATGTCCTAACAGCAATAGCTGTTGGCAATGGAGCAAGTTGCGTAGGGAGGATGTAGACTTTCCGTCACTGAGGTGGGTTTTTTAGGGATTTTGTTTTTTTAAAATAAAGGCTGGGGTTGCTATAGTTGTAGTCATGGGGTGATTTCAGACGTTACGATATCACAGTGAACCACGCTCAATTCCGCGTGGTGGCTGTGATCGCGTAACGTCTGTTGGGGGAAACGGATGTTTCCCCCCAGATGTTACCACGGCTGGGGATTGCATTCGACACGTGAGCAGCCGAAGCGGGGGGACCGGAGGCCGCTGCGTGTCGAATGCAATCCCATGCTGGGGTGAACCCCAGCGTTTCATCTGGGCGGGTGCCACGGCCCGGGAGCACCGGCGGGACCCCGGGCCGTGGCGAATCCGGCCCGACGCGGCGGCCTCATTGGCCCCGCCGCCCGCCCGTCTCCCCGGAGGGTGGGAGCGTGGAGGGGGTTGCACCACGCGGCCCTGCCCCCTCCCAGATTCCCCATCGGGATCCCCTCGGCACGTCTGTTGCGGCGTTACGGGGTGACCTTGGCGGGGAATGAATAGGGTGATTTCGATACGGGGCCAATGGGCCCCGTAACGTCTGAAATCACCCATAGTCATCCTGTATCCAAGCAGGAGGTTAGACTAAATGATTCTCTAGGTCCTGTCCAACTCTGACATTCCATGATTATTCTGTTGCTGCTAGACCTTAGTTTCATGTACAGTCTGCTTATGATTTTCATGACTCACAGAGCCAGTGTGGTGTAGTGGTTAAGAGCGCAGTACTTTGACCAGGAGGTAGGGGGAGGCCCCCAGTTCAAGATTTGCCTTAGCCATAAACTCACTAGGTGACCTTGGGTCAGTCACAGCCCTCTCAGCCTAACCTTACTTCCAGGGTTGTTGTGAGGATTAAGAGTTGAGTTAATTGGAGGACCGTTTGGGCATGCGCAAAGAGTAGCCATGTTCAGCTCCGCTCTGCCGACAGTACAAAAAGGCCTAAAAATAAAGACTACCCATAAGAAAATTAACAAAAAAGACAGGAAGTGCCTCCGGAATGCCAGGGACATTCAGAAATGAGACAACAACAGTATCAGATCTTATTATAAAAATGCACAGCACCAGGCCTTCACAAGAAGAAACAGCAGCACCTAAAATGGCGGATGAAGAAGCCGCGCCAGAGCCCAGCACACAAATTAACTCCGCAGCGGTAGCTGTAATGTTTCAGGCCATCCAGGCTCAGTTACAAAAAGCACCGAGACATCTTCCAATCCAAAGAGGGTGGAGGAAGTGGAACAAAGAGTAGGGTATCTTGATTAACGCAGTGTGGAGATTGACAAACTAAAACAACTAGAAGATGCAGTTGGTACTCACTGTTAAATCAGAAGACCTAGAAAAACAGTCTCGAAGAAATAATCTTCACATCATGGGGATCCCTGAGGGAGCTACAGCAGACAACGTAAGAGACCTTGTGAAAAAAGTATTTCACGTGCTGGTCCCAGAAAACCCCAAATTCCAAGAAGTAGAAATTGAGAAGGCCTGTTGTTCATTAAGACCCAAGCCTAAAGAACAAGCTCCCCCTTGGGCAATAATACTTAAATGTTTCAGATTTGTAGACAAGGAGAGCATCCTTAGAGCAGCCAAAATAAAAAGAGATCTGCAATATGAAGGTAGAAAAGCCTCCATCTACCCAGACCTCACAATTGAGACAGTAAATAAAAGAAAGGTATGGTTTAAACATATGGACAACTTGAATAAATGGCTATCAAGACCCAAATTAAACACCCAGCAAAACGTACATTCATCCACAATGGGAAAAGAAGAACCTCAGTGATGAGAGTGAGTTAGATTACTACATTAATACTAGCTCGCACCTTGCTGGAAGAAGTAGAGAACACACATCGCTCTGAGGATGCGTGTTTTCAGACGTTACGGGGCCCCGTACCGAAAACAACCTATCCATCCCCTGCCGGGATGACCCCGTCACGCCGTATCAGACGTGCCGGGGGGATCCCGGTGGGGAATCTGGGAAGGGGTGGGGCCGTGCGGCGCAACGTGCGGCCCCGCCCCCTCCACGCGCCCCCACCGCCCGCCCTCTGGGGAGACGGGCGGGCGGCGGGGCCAATGAGGCTGCCGCGTCTGGCCGGATTCGCCACGGCCTGGGATCCCGCCGGTGATCCCGGGCCGTGGCGCCCGACCAGACGTGATGGCAGGGTTCACCCCGGCGTGGAATCACATTCAACACGCGACAGCCTCCAGTCCTGCCGCTTCGGCCGCTCGCGTGGTGAATGTAATTCCACGCCATGGTAACATCTGGGGGGGAACATTCGTTCCCCCCAACAGACATTCCGTGATCACAGCCACCACCGGGAATTGACCGTGGTTGACTGTGATCTCGTAACGTCTGAAATCACCCGATGACCGTACATTAAAGCTCATGGGGGACATAATTTCTCCCTTGTTGAATATCAAGTCTTTTTTTCTCAGGTCTACATTTGATACAGCAAAGTGTGGGCAAAAAGACTAGTGGATTTCTAACTGAAGAATTAGAAAAAGTTGCAATTCTCTTCTTGGAAATAGTTAGATAAGGGTGAAATACCCAGTTAAATGGTTATGATTTGTAATTTACACCCCACCTATGTAAATGGGTCTTGTCACACCAGGGTACAAGAATATATTATTCCTACTTTCAGAATATACTGAAATTGGGACTTGAAATATTCATTTAAAGATGTTTTATATGTTTGTATAATAGTTATATAATTTGTATGTGTTATCCTTTCCTAATCAAATATTGATGTTTAGAACCTTATAGCAGCATCCTAGATATTATTAAAATGATGCAAGCTTATTTTTTTCTTCTTTATATGGATCATAATTATAGAGGAAGGCAATAATTAAAGGTAATTCCAAACAGAATGGTGGTAGTGGATGCGAGCTAGCCACAATCTCACAACATCAGTGGTAAACCTCCTAAACAGAAGGAAATTTCCTTCAATCTCAGTTAATTAAAAATATATATATTTACCCGTTTCTTATTTTATCCTTCTTTTGAGTTAATGCAGGACTCTGTCTGCAGGATCTTGGTTAAAAGCATAAATATGCAGCAGTGTTTGAAGAGTTGCGTGGTATACAAGCTAAGCTACCTCAAAGTAGGACAACAATGGTTTTGAAAATTGTACAAAGGGAATTGGTTTTCATAATATTTGACAATGGTTGAACTTACAATAGGGACATTTAACAGGAACAAGCTAAATTGTCCTATCAAACAAAAAAGAGCATGGAAATCTATTTTAGAAAAAACATAGATGTGTTTGCAGTGAATTGTAGATTTAAACATAAAAAAATATGATAAAATGTACTACTCTAATGCAGGGAAAAAACATGCTGGGATAGCAATTGGTATTACTTCAAGACTTCCCTTTACACGTAAAAGAGAAATGATAGAGGGTAGAATACCTTGTTTTAATCAATGATATAGAAGAGAAAGAATATACCCTTGCGAATATGTATGCTTCTAACAGCAACACCTTGCAATTTTTACAGGAATTGATCCCTAAAATCTTGGTCCAAGCTAGAGGAAATTTACTTATCTGCAGGGAACTTAACCCACCCCACCCTTAGCTCAATTAGACAGATCTAAGAATACCCCTTTGGATAGATCTCAGAAAAAATAATAGCTGAGCTTATTGATAGAGGGACTAAAGATATATGGAGAACACTCCATCCAACAGAAAGCGCTTACACATATTACTCATACAAATGTCTTGCTGTAGAACAGACTATATATTCACTGATCAGCACATAGATTAAAAATACCATGCAATGTTTTATACAGACCAGTGCTGTTTCGGATCACAGTGTGGTGATTTTAAAAATAAAAAACAGAATAGACAGACAAGCTAGATGGTCACTATGGGTAATTTCAGACGTTAAGAAATCGCCTTTCACCACAGTGGATCACAATAGATCCCCTGTGGTGGCGGCGAGTCCGTGAACGTCTATTTGACCCCCACCAGATGTTCACAGTGAATCTCTGGCGGGTGTCAAAGCTAACCACGGTTCTGGACCTGCGGCCGGCTGCAGGTCCAGAACCATGGTTAGATTGGCCAAGATCAGGAAAGGGGCAAAAGTAACATCAGTTACCTTGCCCCTTTCTAGAATCATGCCCCTAACCACGGTACGGGATCGGACACAGTGGCCTCATTGGCTGCTGTGCCCGCCCGTGGGCACGGGGGCAGGGCTGAGCGGCCGCATGTCACACCCCCTCCTCGAACCCGGGTAGAGATCAGGCCGGCACGTCTACAGGACGGACGGCCTGATCACGGACCAGGATCTGAGATGGAGCCTGGTCCAGGGGTTCAGCGTGGCGGGCCTCTGGGCCTGTCATGTCTGAAATTACCCTATAAAAACATATTAAATAGTAGAATTAAAGAATGGATACAAGAAAAATTCAAAGAATACATACAATTTAATGATCTCACAGAAACCTCAGGAATTCTCTGGGAAACGGCCAAGGCAGTCTTGAGAGAGTTATACATCTTCGAAGCAGCAAACTGGGGGGAAAAAGAAAATAGAACAAATTAATGAATTAAATTTAAAGTTAAGGCAATTGGATGGGATTAAAAAAGAAGAAAAGACACACACACACACACACCCGACAGAATTCATAAAGAAATTATAAAAACTTAGAGGCCTCAAGCACACTCAAAACCTATGATATCATTAAAAAAAATAATTGGATATACAAAACAATGGTACTACCAAAAAAGTAATAAGGCTGACAGGGCCCTTACTTGGAAAGTCAAGCAGAAACAAATAAAAGCAAGAATTAAAAAAAAAACACTATGACCCAACTACTCAACAAATAGTACAAGGAAATGAAATACAACAGGGTTTTTATAACTTTTACCAAGAACTTTACACAACTACTAACCCAAACAAAAAAAATATACTTACTTTTTTACAGAACCTTTTACTTCCAGAAATCTCTCTTACCCAGCTGACCACATTGAATAAGCCTACAGAACAAGAAGAAATAGAAGGGGCAATAAAAAATCTGCCTAAAAATAAAACCCCTGGCCCTGACAAGTACCCATCCTAAATTCTATAAATGTTACTCTGGCATTACAGCTTCCATATTGACAAAATTATTTAATTCCTTCTTAGAAAAGAATGAAATGCCAGACACCTTTAACATGGCCAATATCACGGTATACACCAAACCAGGCAAGGATTTGCATACATATGGAGGCTACAGACCTATATCATTGAACACAGATTTTAAATTATTCACAAAAATTTTAGCTACTAGATTAGGGGAACTCATAAAAACAGTCATTGCTCCAGATCAAACAGGCTTCATACACAGATGCTTAGAACTTGTTAACATCAGGAAGGCCATTAACATGATATATTAACAATAATAAAACTGCAGCTGTGATCTCCGTCAACACCAACAATGCTTTTGATAGGGCAGAACATGATTTCCTCTCTCTCACCCTTCGTAAGATGGGCTTTGCTGGCTCTTTTCTTGATTGGGTCAAAATAATTTACAAAAACCCCTTGGCTAATTTAGTAATCAACAGTGAGATAACACAATCTATGAATTTAGGCGGGGTACTAGACAGGGCTGCCCGCTATCACTCCTTTTTGATATTGTGGTTGAACCCCTGGCCGCCACCATCTGGCAGAACAAAAACAGCATGGGCGTTAAAATTAAGGATAAACAATACAAAATGTCAGTGTATGCCAACAATACAATGATTTTTCTCACAGACCTGGAAAAATCAATACCAGCGCTAACTTCCTTCTTGGATCTGTTTGGCAAGCTATCAGGATGCAAAGTTAATATTGAAAAATCTGATATGTTTTTATTTAATGAGCTTAAACTGCATAAAGCCAATAGGGAAATAATTATCCCTTTTAAAATTCAACCTTCAGCTATTAAATACTTGGACATACATTTACCAAAGAACTTATAAAATGTATATAAATTAAACTTTCTGCCCCTCTTAGTAGAAACTAAAAGAAAAGGTAACAAAATGATCCAATTTCACTTGCCCCTGGATGGGCAGAATAAACTTGATAAAAATGATGATCTTGCCAAAATTTATATACATAATCATGGCACACCCCTCCCAATTGAAATCTCTAAAGACTTTTATACTAAATATAATAAACTAATGTCGCAACTTATTTGGAAATGTAAGAAACCTAAAATACGAAGAACTGTATTCTAGACACAAAGAACAAGGTGGGGTAAACTTACCAAATTTAAAATCATATGTTTGGGCCTCTGCTCTACGAGCAGTCAAAGCTTGGACAGCGGAATTAAAAGAACCTTAATGGATCAATATAGAGAGAAACATTTTACAAATTAGTGATTTTAAATAATTATTCCTAGGAAAACTATCACTAAATAGGCAAGAAAAAGTTATGCACCCCTTTATAAATCCAGCTGTAAAGATATGGTCTAGCTGTAGATACAAATTAATTAAGAACCCCCTATACACCATTTTTTGGCCAACATCTAAAAATGGGTGGGTCTGGATAAAAGATTGGCTGATAGATGGAAGCAAAAAGGTTGCTATATAGCTGCACAACTTTTCTCTACTGAGAATTTTAAATCTAAGGAAGATCTTGGGTGATTTCAGACATGACGGTGGCCCTATTGGCCCCATCACGGAATCACCCAAATGATTCCCTGGCAGAATCAGACTGGCCCGTCAGACGAGCTGTCAGATTCCACCGGGGAATTGGGGAGGGGGAGGGGCCCTTCCACATTTCCAAGACCGCCCGCCCTCCAGAGCATGACCCGGAATAGGCGGTAAGCATGCCTGCCAATTCCGGGCCTTGTTCAGGGGCCAGAAGAGACGTTAGCACGCTCAACCATGGCGAATCCCGCCATGGTTGAGCGTGGTAATGTCACGTCTGTTGGGGGCTGAAAGTGACTCCCGCCAGGTGTTCACCACCGGCGGGAATCACTTTGACCACGCTTTTGGAGATGGTCCCCGGACCATCCTCGAAAGCGTGGTTATTTTGATCCCCGCCAGTGGTTCACTGTGGTGAACATCTGGCAGGGATCAAACAGACATTACGGGACCATTCCCCGCCACAGGGGATTGTCTGTGGTTGAGTGTGATCTCGTAATGTCTGAAAATACCCCTTGAAACAATGGGTGTTTTCAGACGTTACGGGGCCAGTTGGCCCCGTACCAAAAACACCCTATCCATCCCCCGCCGGGATGACCCCGTCACGCTGTATCAGACGTGCGGGGGGGAATCCCAGCAGGGGATCTGGGAGGGGGCGGGGCCGCGCGGCACAACGTGCGGCCGCACGGCCTCACCCCCTCCACGCGCCCCGCCGTCCGCCCTCTGGGGAGACTGGCGGGCGGCGGGGCCAATGAGGGCGCCACGTCTGGCCAGATTCACCACGGCCCGGGATCCCGCCGGTGATCCCGGGCCGTGGCGCCCAACCACACGTGACGGCGGGGTTCACCCCGGTGTGGAATCACATTCAACACGCGATGGTCTCCGGTCCTGCCGCTTCGGCCGCTCGTGTGGTGAATGTGATTCCACGCCGGGGTAACATCTGGGGGGGAACATCCGTTCCCCCCAACAGACGTTCCGGGATCACAGCCACCACCGGGAATTGACCGTGGTTGACTGTGATCTCATAACATCTGAAAACACCCAATGTTGAAAGAAAAAGTTGATTTCATGTTGTATTCCAGACTGTGCAGTATTTTTAACAACACCAAAGATAGGGAATTTCATCATAGAAAGCCCCAGGAACTTGGGGTGAGCCTATCCTAACAAGGCTATAATATCTACTTTATATAAGTCTTTGCAAAAATTGACACACAAACCTGATTGTAACTCTTTCCTCCACTGTTTTACGTATTGCCAAACATCATTCTCGCAAGAAGAGCACTGCTCACTCTGGCAACATATGCACAATCGCTGTTAGTCAAAGAACCACAACTAAAATTGACATTGTAACTATCTAACCCTGGAAAAAACCCATAATATTAACAAAGACTATGTTGCAACGTGTTGGCGTGGATGTGGACAAAGCGGCACAGACCTTCACTGCTGGCGGTCCTGCCCTCTAATTTCTCCGCTATGGAACGTACGCAATCTGGTCACATCTCACTGAACTGGATATGACCCCACAGGTTGCTCTACTGGAACTATTTCTGGACATTCATGTAATCAAAGACAGAGTGTGATTTCAGATGTGACAGGGCGCCTATTGGCCCCGTCACGGAATTACCTTTTGCTTCCCTGCCAGAATCAAAACGTCACGTCCAGCAGACGGGCCAGCTGATTC
>QEPC01005891.1:165916-192308 GCA_003113815.1 Sphenodon punctatus
TTTTTTTGGGGGGTTAGGAGCTGTGCTCTTTGCTTTTCCATGTGTTTTTGGGGGGGGGGGTTAGGAGCTGTGCCCTCTGCTTTGCCATGTGTTTTTTGGGGTGTGGGTTAGGAACTGTGCCCTCTGCTTTGTCAAGGAAGCTGGTACAAGGAAATGGATCGCCATCTGACAGTTTAAATTTTACTAGACCTGTTTTATAACTTTATTGGGTTGCAGAATTTTCAATTTGGGGTCGCAGAATTTTGGGGGGGAAATTGCAGAAGAATCGGGGCCCTGACTATACTCCATGATGTTCCTTGTAGCGAAAAAGAGCAGCAGCTGGAGGGCGGTTCTCGACCTCAAACAATTGAACAGGGTAGTCAGATATCAGAAATTCAAAATGGAGACAGCATCCTCCATATGCAGGAGCCTGCAACTAGGCGACTGGATGGTTTCCCTGGACCTTCGGGATGCTTACCTGCACGTCCCCATCTGCCTACAACACCGCAAATGGCTCCGCTTCTGCTACCAGGACAGCCACTATCAATTCAAGTCCCTGCCATTCGGCCTGTCATCGGCAACTCGGACCTTTACCAAGCTCCTGATCCCCTTGGTGGCCAATCTGAGACAGGAGGACATCCACCTGTACCCGTATCTGGACGACCTCTGATCAGGGCTCAGTCTCACGACAAGATGATACAGGACTTGAATCACGTCACATCATACTTGACAATCCACGGCTTCCTAATCAACACCGAAAAGAGCCATCTAACTCCAACACGCAGACTAGAGCACCTAGGCCTGATACTAGATACAAGCTTAGGAGTCGCGTTTATTCCACCACGCAGACAGCAAAGGATATGACAGCTGATCCTCCTGCTCGCCCACCAGAGGAGAGCAAGATTAAAGTCGCTGGCCCAACTACTAGGGCTCCTCGTGTCCTGCACAGGGCAGGTGCAGTGGGGGCGCCTACACCTAAGACCGTTGCAGCAGCAGCTGCTGCGTCCCATGCAACCAGAGCTTACGAGGGGCGCAAACCCATGGGTAACCATCCCACGAGGCTTCGCAAACTCCATGTCTTGGTGGTTAGGGGCAGAAATCTTCGCCAGGGACACGCTCCTAGCAGAGCCCAACCGAGAGATTCTCACCACAGATGCCAGTCTCTCGGGCTGGGGAGCACACTCCGGGACAGCGACAGCGCAGGGCCTATGGAACAGAGCGGACCTAGTCCGCAGCATCAACTTCCTGGAGCTGAAAGCAATCCGCCTAAGCCCTTCTACAACTAGCCCCCTACGTTCGCAATTCCCACGTGTTAGTCTACACGGACAACATCACAACGAAGGCTTACGTAAATCATCAAGGGAGCTCCAGGTCACTCGAGCTCCACAGGGAAGCGACCAAACTATTCACCTGGGCACAGAGAAAGCTGTTGTCGATCAAGGCATTACACATCAAAGGGCAAGACAACACCCGGGCGGACTGGCTCAGCCACAGGTCCCTGGACATTCACGAATGGTCCCTGAACAGGGAAGTATTCAAGAACCTAACCAGGATGTTCGGTTGCGCGATAGTGGACCTCTTCACAACACGAGACAATGCGCAGGTACCCAGCTTCATGTCCAGAACCCACTGCGGCACACAACTAGCAGTAGATGCCCTGAACCAGAAGTGGCCAGCGAGTCTGCTATATGCCTTTCCCCCGTTTCCACTAATATTGAGAACGGTGGCAAAGCTCATCAGGGAACAGACACAACTACTACTCATAACACCATGGTGGCCGAGGAGACCCTGGTTCTCGGACCTCGTCCAACTCAGTACCACACATCAAAGACTGCCAGAAAGACCGGACCTACTTCTGCAGGGCCCGCTAGTATTCGACAACTTGAAAACCTTGAGACTGACAGCATGGCTCTTGAACACGCATCCCTGAAACGTAGAGGCTGTTCGGAATCTGTCTTAAGGACTCTACAACAGTCCAAGCGTCCGGCCACTAGAAGGGCCTATAGGGCCACATGGAAGACGTTCGCTCTATGAGCAAAACAAAAGGGCGAAGATCCTTGCAGGGCAAATATCCCAGACATCCTACAATTTTTACAGGACGGTCTCGAAAAGGGTCTGAAGCCAAATACACTATCAAGACAAGCAGCAGCTATAGACTCTGTTATAAGCTCGATCTCAAATAAGAGAATCTCCTCTCACAAGCATGTCCGGCAATTCCTGAGAGCAGCTAGGTCAATCTCCCCTCCAGTGATTCATAGATATCCCTCAAGGAGTCTTGCTCTAGTGCTCGGCACCCTAACTAAGCCACCTTTCGAGCCCCTGAGACATATATCGCTGTATATGTTATCCCTTAAGGTGACATTCCTGATAGCAGTCACCTCAGCTAGGAGGGTGTCGGAGTTAGGGGCCCTTTCTATGGAGGAGAATTTTTGTATTTTCAATGATCAATCTGTAACTCTGAGGATAGATGAGGCATTTATCCCTAAAGTTAACACCTTTTCCATAGGGCCCAGGAGATTACCCTACCCTCCTTCTGTCCTAATCTGACACATCAGAAGGAAAAAGCCTGGCATAAGTTGGATGTTAGGAGGGCACTGAAAATTTACCTGTCTAGAACGAAGGGAGTCAGAGCTACAACTGCTCTTTTCATCAACATTAGACCAGGCCAAGTGGAAACTAAGGCTTCTAGAACGCTTATTTCAAAATGGATGAAGCAGTGTATTGTAGAAGCTTATAAAGCAAAGAAGAGGGTTCCCCCCCTTCAAATTTGGGCGCACTCCTAAGCTGTCTCTTATACACATCTAGATGTGTATAAGAGACAGGGGAGAAAGGAGAATTGGTCACCTATCTTGGTGAATTCCTTTCTCCTCTGTCTCCAGATAATCCTCCGACCCTTTCTGCCAAAGATGCAGAGCTTGTAGGGATAGAAATTGTAATCTACAGACTCTTAGTTGTTGGAGACAAGTTAAAACAGGTTATGGTTGGGTTTACGCAGGTTAGACTTAGGATTCACGCAATATTGTTATCACGTTAAACATATGTGTTTGAGTTGTGTTTTATTCAAGTTAATCAATGGACGGTAACCTCGGCTAAGATATCGACTGAAGACTTGGGTGAGCTCCGTGCGCAAATGCGCAGAAGCGTTTTTCTTCTGCCTCCCGACAGCCATCCGCAGAGCTACCCGTGCGGAGGATTATCCGGAGACAGAGGAGAAAGGAATTCACCGAGGTAGGTGACCAATTCTCCTTTCTGTCAAAATGTGTAGACTGTACTTAAGGCAACTGTGGATGTACCCGGAATATGATCTATTGTAGGTCTATTTCGGAATATATTGTATGAAGTTTCTTAATGATTATGTGTCTGTATTGAGTCTAATTCCATTATCTTTATTTATGAATATTTTTATTTACACCATTGTCCTTTATAAGAATTTTATAGTAAAGGTGTTATGGCTACATTAAATACCATTGTGTACGTACCCCAAATATGATCTCTTGTGGATCTATTTAGGACCATATTATATGAAGTTTCATAATTATTATTCATTTGTATTAGGTACTGTTCTATTATCCTTATTCATGAACACTGAGTTTTTAATCTATACAATTTTCCCTAAAAGATTTTTTTGCAGTAAAGGTGTTAATTATATAAATGCATGGTATTTTTGTTATTGTTTAGCAGTTCTTTTTTAATATTTTTGTATGGGGCTGATTCTGCTTCTATAAGTCCTCCTTTTGGGTCTTGATTACAACTTAATAAAACATCAACATGTATATGCATCCTCTATAAACCCATTTAAAAACCCTATCCCCTCCTGCCAAATGCTTGACGAAACAAACAAACAAACAAAAAAAAGTATTGAACTGCCTCCAGAAAACACTTCTGGAACTAGACCTGCTTCTTTCCATTATTGCATTGTGTGTGAATGGGGACCTGCGGGGGGTGGCTTGCAGTGGGTGCAGTTTCCCAGTCTTGGTGCAGGGTGATCTTGCTCATTCTTCAGAGCAGCCTCATCCCGAGCTGCCTTTGCAGCAAATCTTGGAGTAGGTGATGCCCCGAGACGAAAGGATTCCTTCTCGTCTCGTGCAGGAACCTTTCGCATGAGCCATGGGGAGAGGAGGGAGATCAGAGAGAAGAGTGGAAACTCACTGTCTCATTTCTTCTGCTCCTCCAGAAGAGAACGTGCTCTTCCCCAACAACCTGACTGCCATCAGGACCAGCAGTAGCAGCAGTGAGGGCCTGGCCAAAGCCCCTGATATTAGCAGCGAGGGCTCACTGGAGAGCAATGAGGTGGGGCAACTAACATTTCACCCTTCCCTGGCTGCATCCTTGCTGTTAGCTTCTCCCATGGAGCATCTTTCAAGAAACTGTAGTGCCCAGGCACTGAGAGATGTAGACTGTGACCCACAAACCTCTTACTACATAGCAGGAGAGTTAATCACAGAAGGGTGGAAGGGAAACGTAACCGTTTATGCAACTTGTGATGAGCAAATTGCAACATGGCATTGATCCAGCCCTGTAGTGGTTCCTGTGGCTCTGCATGCTAGCACCATGCCTTAAACATTTCTCTTTCACAGGACTCTGACCATGCAAAAAACCTCCCCAGTCGGAAGCAGGCAAAGAACTATGTGAAAGTGAAAAGCCGCTACAGCGATGGCCAGTGGGCACACAGATCTGCAATGTCTAGCCAGCATTGTCTCACTTCTAACTCAGAGCCTCCTGCTTATACGGGGCCCCAGGTAATAGCTGCAAGGAGGTTGGAAAGCTCTCATTCCCACTTCCCATCCATACAGGCTCATGAGTGTAGGCAACTTGCCTCTGTATCCACTCTGTAAAATGGGAACAGTAGCATTGTCCTGCTTGGCGGAGGAGTTGACACTACAGTAGTGGAGAGCAGGTACGTCCCCAGGATATCTATGCTTGGGCAAAGCAAATCTTCCCACGGGTTTCCAGATGGAACATCAGGTTTAATTAGCTAAGGAAGTGACTTAAATGTCACTAGTGACTGGTTCTTGCAGTGAAAGGTCTGCTCAAGTATTGCACAGAACATTCCTGATAATTTCAGATCTCAGAGTTCCTAAGCTGTTTGCCTTATGTCTGCTACTCACCCTGGTGTCATTTCCAGAGACTTTAGCTTTTTATGTCTGAGGCCACTGCATCACCCTAAGACCTTTGGGGGAATGCTCCCCTTAGTCCAGTGAAGTGGGAAAGAGTTTTACTAGCAGTTGGGTGACTGTATCCTTGGCTTATTCTCCTCCCTGGTTAGGGTTCAGTATCCGAATGCTGTAGAATGCAGACCAATCCTCTTTGCAGCTCAGGGCTCCATACTAGGATTAGTGCAAGTAGATTAGAGATGAGCCTGGTTAGACATGGCAGAGGGAAGCAGGTTCTGAGCTAGACATTTTGCTCTTAGCCTCTCATTCAAAAACTAAACTCCAGGTTCTCTGCTTGCTGTGGTTGGACTGCAGGACCTGGCCACATTCCTGGAGGAGATTGGCTGCCTGAAGTATCTGCAAGTGTTTGAGGAGCAGGATGTTGACCTCCGCATCTTCCTGACCCTGACTGAGAGCGATCTGAAGGAGATTGGAATCACGTGAGTCTGTGTAGTACATGCTAACAAGACCCTCCTTCAATGGCCCAGAACTGGCCCACGGTAATTGCTGAATCCTGGCTCCAACCTTTCTGCCGTTTATCCAGCACACATAGTGTCAGCACGCACACATACTCTAGTTGTGGGCTTCCCTGCCTTGCTCTGCTAATGCACTCAGTTCTGGCCTGAAGTTGCTCCTACTGTTAGTGCAGCCTTTGGGGTGTTTTTGACAAGCGTCTCCCCATCTATCGCGCACCCATCATGCATGTCGCAGGGCTGCATTGGCACCCTAAGCAGCCCTGCAACATGCATGATGGGTGTGTGATTGGTGCGTAATAGGTGAGGAAGTGCTTGTCTAAAAATACCCTTTGAGGAAAAGCATATATGCACCAGTGTGATAACCTTGTGTTGTCCCTTTCATCCCAGTCCATCCTGGGTGTTTCTGTGGACCCTGTGGAACCAGGACAGGATGCTCTATAGCAGGGCCCATGATGATGGGATTTTATGCTAATTGCCTGCTATGTTCCACCAGTCTGTTTGGGCCCAAGAGGAAGATGACCTCTGCCATTGCCCGATGGCACAGCAGTGCCCGGCCACCCAGTGATACTCTAGAACTCGCCTATGCAGATCGCCTAGAAGCAGAAATGCAGGAACTGGCCATTCAGTTGCACAAGGTAAGGAGCTGGGTCTCCATGTGGCCAAACTGGATTGGTTCTGGCTCAGAGGGGCTAGCCAGTGTGTGTCCCAAGAACAATAAATAATTTGGCTGTTTTAAAAAGTGAGAAGGGGGCAGGGCAGGTGAGCCCCTGGCACTGATTCTGCACCTTCTGGACCTGTGCTCTGCATGCTATGGAGAGTTCAGATGCAGCTGGACTGGAGGGGAATCTGACTGACCAGTTTTCCAGGCCCTTGGTAAAATCCCTCCCTTTGGTTTCTTAGTGAATGGCAATGAGGAGTCCGTATAGTCAGGTTCAGCATGACATTTGAAGGGCTATTTGTGAACTAGATGCCCAGTTTTCTCACTTGCTGCTGGGCCTCTTGGGGACAAGGTATATTTGTGTCTAGAATAGGCAGGTGCACTGTGCCATTTCCTCCATCTCAACCCCTGCTATCTTCTCTTGTAGAGGTGTGAGGAGGTGGATGTGCTGAAGGGACAGGTGTCACAGGAGCAGGAGCTGCGTGCTGTGGTTGAGAGCTGCTTGATGGAGCGGGATGTGGTCTGGAATGATGCCCAGGTGCAGCTGCGAGAGGCACAGGCTATCGCTATGGAGGCTGGAGTCCTACTAGAGCAGATGCAGTAAGTGTCTCTGGGGAAAGCAGAGTGAAACCTGACTCAGAGAACTTACACAAGTTCATACACCATGAGAGATTAAACCCATTAACTTCACTGGAGTGATTAGACACACGAGCCAGACTGGAGTAGAAAGCTATTTACCAGAGTCCAACAGCTGGGAAATCAGCAGGTTTGATCATAGGTACCAAGAGCTACGCAGAGCCAAGGAATCCAGAGAGACCATGTAATCTCAGGTGAGGTCTGAGCCCTGGGTTGCCACTTTTTATAGGGTTTTAAAGACCCCCAAACCCACACAGTTAGTTGGGGACAATCATATGTGGAGTGTCACATTTCCACCCATCCTCAAAACCATCTGTGATTGGTCCATGATCCATAACATTACATCAGCTTTTAGGCTCCAGAGAGACTGGAGAAGAGCTGTTTATCAGACTTTTCCCAGGGAAAGACAAGGTTACAAACCACTTGTTTTCCTTAAGTTTCCAATTCTAGAAACTGTCTGCTCACTTCTCTCTCTGGCCTATGCAGGCCTGAAAAGCCTGAAGCAAAGTTATGGATTCCTGATTTACCCATGGCTCAGTTCTTACACTCCTTCAAGGCACAAAACTGATCACCATGTGGTCAAAATCTGTTCTTGATGCTGCATTATTCAGCATTGCACATGTAGCCTTTGCACCCTTGCTCTCTTCCCTGAAACCACCAGCATCTGTCAGTAGCAGCAGTATGTGTTGGATGCGCAGTTTGTGGCAATTCCTCTTTGTGTCCTTATGAAACTATCCTGTAGCCAGCCGAGAACTCTGCTCTATGAAAAACCAAGGTTATAGCTGGAGGCAATTATAGCCAAGGTTATAGCTGGAGCAGGGGAGTAAGCGATTTCTTTGAGCTCCTCCATTAGGTGTACTGGTCAGCACACTTACATGGAAAAGTTTTCCAGATGAGGTATAGGTCAGGGGTTTGGAGCCCTGTAGAAGCATCTTGTTCAGCCCTGGTAGTAATGCAAGGGGTCAGGAGAGGCAGCACTACTGAGCTCCAAGGTAGTTGCATCCAGGCCTCTGCAGTGAGAACAAGGGAGAGTCACTGATCTGGGCTTTTGAGAATATGGTCAGGATACGAAACCCCTAAATGGCTTTTGTTTCTGTGGGCAGGTGAGCTGCAGGGGGGTTCTTAGTGTTCTTTCAGAGCAGCTGCCTTGCTTCTCCATGCAGTGCCTGGAGTTCATGGGGTGACTGTTCCCATAGCATTGACAATAAGTGTGTGTTCCATGTGCACTGTGTATGTTATAATGCTAGCTGTGCTGTAAAGTGTGTGTTGGATTGTTATCAGCGGCATGGGGGCAGTGGGCATATGGAGGGCTGTGTACATACCCCTTCCTGTGCTGAAATGTCAGCCTTTTGTTAGTGTGCTCTTGCATTACTTGTGAAAGGGGCCATTCTGCTTTTTCCTCCCCGCATTTCTGCTGCTATATTTACCCTGTACCTTTAGCTTGGATGGTGAAAACAACCTAAATCACTCTGCACATAGTTGCATCCCTTCACACTGTCAGACATTCCCAAGATGCTGTTAGGTCTCCTATTGGCAAGCGCTTGTGCATACCTTTTATGACGATAATTCATCTTAAGTTTTTGTGACACTGTCTTGACAGCCTGTGTACAGGGCTGTATTGGCCCTGACAGTCCATGTCTTTTTGAATGCAGTGATCTGCAAGTCTGACTTGCTTGTCAGAGCTACTGTGCTGCTTCTGCTTGATGGCAGATGAGCTCATCAGCTTGTCCTATTAAAAGCGAAGAGACTTTCGCCCTATACCAGGGATGTTGAACTCATTGCTGGAGAGGGTGAATGCCACTCTTCTTCATGCACTGTGAGCCAGAGAATGCACCTAGAACTCCACACTCCTCTTGCCACAGCAGAATGCCCACTTGAGCCCAAAGGAATGAAGATTGCTTGACAACCTGCAAAGCTATTGCCCTTGAGGAGTAAAGTTGGGGTGCCCCAAACTGGAGTTTTCGGAGCACTGGAGAGTACAGCTCTAACTGCTCCATTTTGTTGGTTGTTTACTGCACATGTGCCTCACTAATGGGAGTATTATCTCATTTGGTAGGGCCTGTCGAGCGGAACTTTCCTTACGTCTGAACCAGGAACAAATGGCTGGCAGGTCACTGGAAGTGAAGGTGCAGCTGGGAGCAGGTGCGTACAAAAGGGAGTGGGGAGAGCCAAACAGTGCTGCTGTTGAAGGGGAAGCACAACGCAGCAACAATACAGATTGAATAGATCCAGCCGAAGCAGGAAGAACAAGAGATGCCAGAGCAAAACAATAAATGGAGAGGATGAAAGTAATGGTGACTCTTAACATAACTGAAGAGTTGAACAGGGAGCAACGTGGACTTTGAACACTTCCCATTGATTCAACAAAACCTTACTGCTGCCCCACTTACTGCCAGGTGTACAAAATACTTCAGTTCAGTGATCTGCATTGCAGGAAACTAACTGACAAGCTTATTTTCCTCCTGATAATTGTTTGAAAGCTCTGGAGAAATGGGCATGTGTGGTCCCTCTCCTGACAAGTCTTCCAGGAAGTAACTTCCGTCCCATGTGAATCTCTTGTTCTATTGAGTAGAACAGCAGATTTATCTTAAGCAGCACAGGTTTATGAATAACCGGCAGAATAATCACGATCACTTTACAGGGGAGAATTCCTAGGTTTGTGGAGAAAGGGACATGTTAAATGTTCTAAATTTGAAATCCAGTAGATAGCATCTTGAGAAATCTTATTAAATCCCCCAATTTGTGCTGCTTTGGGTGTAAACACAGATGGATTGAGGCAGGACCCCACTTCCCTGCTTTTGTCCTAGAAGACAATGCCTACATGTCATTGAAAGTGTCTCCCTGCTTTCTTCTTCCCAGGCCTGGAAAGATGGCCAGCTGCCTTGAAGTCCCTGAGCCTGGTGGAGCTGTCCACTCTTCTGGAGGAGTGTGTAGGAGAAATGGGTACGGTGGAGGATGTCTTGAGGAGCCTGTCCATGACACTAGGATTTTCCTTTGCTCTTGGAGCCAGAGTAAAAGTAACTTTCCTTGCTGCACTGCTGTGGGCCTTGCCACTCAATTTGCTCGCTCCTGTCCTTGCTTCCCTGTCTCTGGCTCAGTAGCCCCTGGTGTTAGCCTTCATGGTGTCCTCCAGTGATCATGCCTTGGCCTTCTGACAGCAGGAAATTCACCCAGTGGCAGGAAGTGAGGGGCATGGTGTTGTAGGCAAATAACATAGGGGGGTGTTTCAAGTGGCCCCTAAACTAAGACCCGGAAACATTATGGCTGTGATTGTAGCTCTTTCTTGTGTGTCACACTTGAAGCGGTAATGATGGCATTTGTCTGTGTCCCTAGGGCAAGCCCTGTGTTCTGTGAATCAAAACCTTGAAAGGCTACAGGACCCAAAGCGGGGCAAGCAGCCTTGGATGGAGCCTTAGCAGCAGAGAATGGTGAGTAGGGGGAAGGGACTGGGGAAACATAGGTTGGTGTCAGTGCCTGTGAAAAGCACAGTGGCTGGTAGCAACACCACAACCTGTGGTAGGTAGGGGGCTCCTGACCTTCACTCCCATCCCTCAACCTCTAGTTCTGTTCACAAACTTTTGAGTCAGGACAAAGGTAACTGAAGTATTTCATCACTGTCCTCCTGCTGAGGGGATCTGTCTCCCTACAGAACCCAAAGAAGGGTTAATTTTACAACCTATCCAGCACAGTTCCTTCCCTGGTGCCATGGGCTTTGTTTCTAGCAGCTGCCCCCTCCTTTGCAGGTTTCCGACGTCGGGTGACCCTTCCACCCGGAAGCTGTATGTGCCTGGGAGAGTGAGCACGAGGGCTGGTCCAGCTTGTATGCGCCTGTTCAGATGTCTGGAGAGAGGTCGGGCCAGTTGCAAATGCTGGAAGAAACTTGGCCAGCAGAGGAAGACGAGTCACATGAACAAAGTGCCCTGTGGCTCTAATCTGCCTGCCTGTTCCTGTTGCTGATATGGAGTTTGCCTTTACTGGAAGCAGCCACTGCTTTTCAGAGCTAGAGGGGTGAACAGACTTGCTGGCCCATTCTCTGACCCAGTCAGGCTGGTGCAGTGTGTGTCTGGGCTGATGGCAAGAGAATGAGTTCAAGACAGGGCTCTGCTAAAGACAGAGGAAAGAGCCCCTCCCCCAACTGCTGTGCTACGTATGTGAACCTCCATGGGAAGGGACTTTGGGAAGCAGAGTCTCTGAAACTGAGTCAGGGAACTTTTGGTCTGGCAGCAGACAGCTTGGGGCAAGAGCTGGGATTTCTGAAGGACCCTGTGGCAAATCCATGAATAGGCAGTGCCAGAGCGCAGACTGTAGGACACCTGCTCCCCACATGGGCAGCTCTATCTCCTGTTCTTTGGCTTGACCAAAGACAGGTCTGGGCCTTCTGCTGTCTCTGACAGCTCCTTCCTGCAGCTAGTATCAGCTACAGGGAGACTAGGCTTGGGTGGTTCCAAGTTAAATGGTATCAGAAGTTATGAATGGACTCGGAGCAGCCTACGTTCTCATATATTGTCAAGTCCCCTGGACAGAGACCATCCCCCCGTGGACGATCACTAAGAAGCAGAATGATTTTTTCCCCCCCTCTTTGCTGGTAAAAGGGGAAAAGTGCTTTTTGTTATACTTGGCTACAAACACCAAAGTGCAATATCTGTATTGACTAGCCTGGCTAGAATGGCCTCTAGCTCTAAGCCAAAGATGCTGGTCTGTGGGAATGAGCTGGAGCATGACTGTTGTTGTTTCTGCATTCAGAGCATGAAAGGAGCATCCTGGAAGCATGAGCTCACCCTTGCTCCATTTGGGGTGTGTGTGCCTCATGGGCATACATCATGCTCTTGTACTTTTGTCTGACTTATACTTGAGACAAAAATCAATCACTTGGCTCTCATGAGCCAAGCTTGGGTCTTGCTTCTGACAGTGCTGTAAACAGTGGGGCAGCAGGTAAGTATGTTTCTTTGGAAACTTGCCCCGTTGCAGCTTTAGGATAATTGGGTATATGGAGGTAGTGCTAATGTTGAGCTCCTGTAAGACTCATGGTCCAGTACCGGGAGAAGCATAATTTCCTGAGGAAGGTGGGAAGCCAGGAATTTACGGTAGGAAATAGTAACTCATCTCTGGACCTAGAACCTATTGGAGTTAAGGGAAAAGCTTTCCAATGCCTTGAGATTCTAGAGGATTCATGTGCCTCTGAACTATCTGTGGGCTAGTCCTTGCAGCCTTTTGCAAAGCACAAGTGGTGACTTAGGAAGTGGAACTGCTCATGGGCCCATGTAGCCAGCCAGTGTGGTGGCATGGTCTGAACTGGCTGGCCAGTGCTCTGGCCACTACCAGGAATGGATGTTTTGGTTTTACTTTGACAGTACGTTTTCACTAAGGAAAGCAAAATACAGCACTCCCATCCCATCCTGACGTAGGACAGTAACACAGAGCCCCAAGGGGAAGCGCCAGACCCAGTACTTTGACGTGCCCCCCTCCTGCAGCCACCAAAGTAGAACCTTTCTCTTGCTTAAAAATAGACATTTATTTACATTTGATAAAGAGAACTCATGTGAAAAATGATTTTCCCCCTCATTAGCATCTGAACCCACCATCCTCTATTCTAATCTCAGGCCTGGGCTGGTCCCTTTGTCTGGTAAAAAGCCCAACCCCTACCATGGTGAAGGGGAATCCGTGTGCAACCCCAGAGTCTGAGGTGTCACATGCCCAAAATGGGGATATTGAGGAAGCCAAGTAGCAGCTTTCCTTTGTGAGGAGGTGGGAGTGATATATATTGCTCTGAGCAGGCTGAAGACAGTGGTAATTGTGGGCTACCCTACCCCTTACCTGCTCTGAGTGAGCTCAGAAGCAAGGTGGTGGGGTGGGAGCTGCCTCTTTGCCCCACCAGGAGTTACAGAATGGCAGCTGTACAAATAAAACCTCTCTGCCTGTTTGAACTGTATGTGGCTGAGGCACTTTTGAGGATGAAGCGCAAATGGATTCTGGAGACTGTGTGTCTGTCTGTGAAGCTCTCTGCGGCAGGAGTAACTTACAACCAGAAACCTTGGCAATGGGATCACTCAGCGACCCACTATGGAGCTTGCTGCCCCACCCAATAGGGACCAAACACTGTAAAAAGTAGTTTCACTTGATGTGGCTTGTCTCTGTCAGCATCTAGTACACAAGGATATCACCCTTTTCTGCTGCCAACATGGCTGAACTCCTCCTTGGCCAGTGAGGGATGGTTTGGGGAGGCTCCTGCATCCAGTCCCTGTATGGAGAATGGCTGTTGGATATGACCTCAGTAGGTGTGAGCCTCAGGCTCTGCTTTTTCTGCCTCACTGAACAGCAGACTGCCACTTTGGCCAGTATTTGGGCAAACCCCTCCTTCCCTGCTGGAAGAACTAGAAACCCCAAGTCCCTGTCTCAGCATCCATGATTTCTTGGCCTTCTACTTATTTATTTCATGGCATAACCAGATAGTGCCCAGTCAAGGGGATCTACATCCTTCTGGTCCTGTGAAATAGGCTGGGGATCATCACTCTCTGCAGCTATGGGAAGCTAAGTGGGCATTCAGAGTTGGCCAACAGCCCTGATTAGTGATTAAATGCAGCTTTGAGACCCTCCAATAAGAGAGTTGAAAGGCAGAAAGAAGTCTAGCTTTGGGGCTAGCTCAGAATGAGCAGAGGGAGACTTTCTTAGCACTTTTAGATACCAGAGAGAGGCAGGGACTCAGAGCTGATGGTGCACATCTCCAGCAAGTTAAGAGGTGTAGGGAAGTCTTTTCTGGATTCCGTAAGGTACCATCACCTCAGGTTGACAGTCAGTTCAAATCGGTTTATGTATTATTAGCCACCCTGAGCCTTTGTGGAAAAGGTAACATAAATTTGAATGAATTAAAAAATAAGCCTTTTCAGCTAATGGTGCAGCTGCCCTGCCTCCCTGCTGTGAAGCCAGCCATGAGTCCTCCGAGTCGTAGGCTAGAGCTGCACTAACCTGCATCAGACCAAGTCAAGTCACCCTTCTAGCTTTCTGTTTCAGCACTTCACTGATTGTACCTGAGCATGGTGCCCTCCTACACACCCCATCCAGACAGCATGCAGGCGTCTATGGCACTATGGGCACCTTACCCTAGAGCAGAACTGACAGATTCCATCTTTGCACGGTTGTGTTAAGTTGTTCTATGTGAAGTGCTCCGAGTGCCACGGCAGGGGTGGGGTGGGGGAGGAACTATATAAAAATATCTGCACCTCTCAGTCCAAAAGCATTTGGCATGGTGATGATGAGGCTTCCATGGACAGTGCTGGTCAGGTAAAGGCAGTAGCTCACAGAGGTAGATTGCAGGTGCTGTAGCAGATGATGGCAGCAACACTGCTAGGTTGTGATTCTCACCCTCTGCCCTTAGTGTCCTGTAAATGCAGAAGCAGCATAAGCCTGTTCAAAAACATCCATGACTCCAAAGGCTAGATCCACAGCTGTGTTTGGTCATTGGCCTCTGCTCTATGGAGCAGGAGATTTCCTGCTCTATGGAGCGGGAGATTTCCTGCACTACTGCAGCAGAGGGGACTTGGTATTGCTGGCTCCCATCTCTTCAACCAACACAACACCCTCCACTTGCCTCAGGCACTTTTGAATGCAGTGTAAGTAGTTTCACTCTGGAAATGGCTGGTTCACTTTTCCTGTGAGCATAGCCAGTAGCTGTTCTCTATGCCTCGGTAGCCTGCTGCAACATAGCTTCCTCCACCTCTAGCAGGGCTGAAGCAAACAGCAGTCTTGCTGCATGCAAGAACTCGTAATTTCAGTAACCAGGGTCAATTCCTAGTCCTGGTATGAATTATTGGGCAAAAATAATAAAGTCATTGGGTGTGTGAAATAGCATCATTTCCATCTTTAGTTAACAGCAGCAAATTGCACACGTACAAAGTGACCACCACCCTTAAACAAAATGGTGGTAATGCTATTGCTGTGCTATTTTGCACATGTGCAATGAATTTTTTTATATTTTTGCCTGAGAATTCATCGACACATTGTTGGGCATCAGGAGGTTCATCACGAGGTTCTCAGTTCCTCTGAGACTAACCGAGAAGTGGGATTTTGATGAGATTTTTTGCGTGAGAAATCATGTTTCAACCCTAGGAGCAGCCACCACCGGCCTACCAGTCATTTCCAGATGCCTTTAGTAGAAGAACACAGCTGCAGTAGCAGGAACCATCCATGAGACCACACCAGAGCTTGCTTAGCTTGTGCTGCCACCAGCTCGGGTCTTCCTGGTGCTGCTTGCTTGAGGCTACTCATTCACTGTGTGCAGCAGAACACAGGGTGGTCCAGCATCCACAGCTGCCACTTCTTCTTAATCTCAGACTTCACCTGGAAAGGGATGAGGGGAGCACGTGATACCCTCTCACTATGCACCTCTCCTACTTGGGCTCTAGACCCCATTAACAATTTTACAGCATTATCCAGTGCAACAGGCTGTGTTAACATGCAGGCCAATGGCAGACCTATCACTAGTGACAATGGAGTGGATCCAGGATGGATTTGTATGAACATGCTAGATGTGGAGAGGGGAAGTGGGGATATTTACCCCTCCCCAGACTTTAGGGAACCCTCAATTACTGTTCCTTCCTGTCTTGGTCTAGCTGCACTTCTCTCTTCACCCCTTGGTAATGGCATCCTGGAAGCAGCCCTGCCTATGAATGTGCACCTCCTGCTCCTAGAGAGAGTGCCAGAGAGAGGGTTCCCAGAATGAATGTCTGATTGCTGCCCAAAAGGAACACAGCTGGCTCACTGGAGACAGACACCCATCTCACCACCCCTTAATGGCATTAACTGGCCTCTTCCCATCTACCTCAGCCTGAGCTGCAGCTCAGGCATGGTGGCTCAGACTGGACAGCTAGGAGTCCTAAGGGCTGTGGGTTGGAGGCGGCCCACCCACTGAAAGGCTCTTCCCTTGGGGCCCTGACACCGTGGCACGCTCTCTCCTCCCATCTCTCCCACCACAGTTGGCAGACACTGGTCTGGTTTGGAATCTCCTCTTCCCACCTCCACCCCACCCACACACCTTGCTTCCACTCCCTTTAGCCTTAAAGTATGGAGCAACTAGTGGTGTGGCCCTGGGCTGGGAACCCTGATGCTGGGCAGGCCCTGCACTAACCAGTACAGGTTCTTTGTTCCTTCCCTTAACAGCCCCTCAGTATTGTTGGCAGGTGCTGTCCTGCTAAGTCTATGTGCAACACAATTCAGCACTACATCAACAGCATCAGGCAAGAAGTCCACAGTGCACACAAGAACAGGCCCGCTGGGCAGCTACAGGTGTTGAAGGGTCAGAGAGTGAACCTGCAGCTGGGAGCAATGCCGGGGTGCCTGCTTACCTCCTTATTGGCAAAGCAGTACAGTACAGCCACCAGGAAACCCTGCAAGAGAGCGAGCACAGAATGAGTCTGGCAGCAGAGGGAAATGGGCAGGAGTTTTGCTGCTCTGTCTGGAATCCCCTGGTCTGTGCCCATTGCAGAGATGCAACATCCCTGGGGTACCCCTCCATCTATCTGTACAATGATGCTACTGGAGCAATTGCTCCCTCTTCACCTACCTCCCAGACAGACAGTTGCTCCAGTAATTTGATGTGGCTGGGGCAGGGTGCGGGTGGAGTCCAGGGTGCATATACTCCCTATAAAGTTGGCCAACATGGCCATCCCCAGGCAACGTCAGGATTCAAGTTTCAGGTAGCTGGAGTCCCCAGCCAATCTTCCACTTATCCCATGAGTCTTTATCATCTCAAGGGGCGGCAGACTCCCAGAGCAGATACAACACAAGTGGCAGAGCTGGAGATAGGTAGCCATTAAATGTGTGTGAACACAGCTTGCTCCCCAGCATACACAAGACAAGTCTGCACATTGTCCCTGTAGGGTCTCCCCAACTTGGATTCCTCTATAGGGGCACAGCGAAATACAGCTTGTGGCCAGACCACACTTTCTGGCATCAGGGCCCAATTCAGGAGGGGCTGGGAGCAGGCTTCCACTGGGGGATGGCAGAGCGAAGGGACAAAATGCTTTCTGCCCCTTGCCCAGCACTTCTCAGAGCCTCCTGGAGTCAGAGACCTTCTACTTGCCTGGAAAGAGTTGAGGAAGAGTGTGAAAAAAACTTTGATGTAGCGCAGGATTCCTGTGGTTTGCTCATCAGTGGCAAAAATGAAGACCACCTCATGGATCCCAAAGAGGGGAATGAGGGTCAGAGTGGCCTTAGCTAACCTGGAAGAGAAGAAAAGCCCCCTCTTGCAGTTACAGGGGACTTTGTGGCTACATTGAAGGGGTAAAAGGTTCTCAAACTCAGACACAATAAAGGGAAACCTGAAGTCAGCAGGAAAAGTTTGGGGAGGGTTAGGGAAACAAAGCATTGGGCTTACAAACGGGGAGGAAAATGCCTACCAAACCAAGCTGTACAAGCACAACTTAAGTGGTACCAAGCTGTACTGCTAATCTCACCATGTGAACATCCTAACTGCTGCACAGAGACTGCACATATCTATCTACAGCATAAGTAACAACCTTCAGAGGCACCATGAACTAGGAGCCAGGGCCCTACGGGTGGAAAGGGAGCTTGTAGGGAAGACTGCTCAGCCCTCATGCCATACATATGCACCTACTAACCGCAGCTTGTAATCTGCGTAGCCCTTCTGGTTGGCTCGCAGCTTGGCCAGGATCATTTTCAGAATCCTCATGAAGATCAGCAGGTTGATCTAAGGAGGAAGGGGTACAGAGGGTGGATGGTTATATGGGGCCCCAGCTCTGTCACAATGAAATGCAATATGGAGTAAGTCTCCTGCCCCTGGAGTCATGGGAATGTTGTAGCTGTAATCATCCTGCATCCAAGTGGGGGTTAGACTAGATGACACTCGAGGTCCCTTCCAACTGACATTTTATGATGGAGTCACCCCTCTCCTTCCATTCCCCCCACTCCAGGGCAAGGGTGTCAAGCCTCCTCTCCCCCTTGTTAAGTAGTCCCATATTGGTTAATCAGGGGGCTTGCAAACCAAGAGTACTAAGACTCCAGCCCTGACCTAGAGTGCCTTCCCTTTTCTGTGCCTCAGGTTCCCCAGCTACTCCATGGAGGCAACAGCCCTGTTTTTCCCTCTCATGAGGGCAAGTGGTGAAGGCCCATGGGCCACCTACCAGAGATGCCAGCAAGATAGGGATGCGGATAATCCACCAATAGGCCATGTTCTCATTCAGCGCCCAGCATCTTGAAGACAAGGGAGAGGCATGATGTCAAGCATAGGTGTGGCAGGGTGGAATGCAGCTTTACAGAATATACCATTCCATTTGGAAGTATAATGTTGGGTCATCACTCAGCTGGAGCCCAAAAGAAGAGCTGCTACTGGACTTGCAAGCCTGTTTGTTTTCTAAAGGGTCTCATCCACCCACCCTCTGTGCCTGTTAACCCAACAGATCCCAAATTCCTCACTGCAGAACAGAAGCCTGGCAATTTATGGCAAAAGGACAGGTTGGGCCAGATGACTCTTGGTGTCTCTCCTAGCTCAGTGATTCTGCAAGCAGGTCCTCTGGGGTACTGGTTCCAAGAGCTCAGATCAGGGCAGCCTGTTAGAAAGTCAGTGTCTGCCGAGCACGGTGAAGCGCTTTGCTGTGTATAAGTTGCTGCAAGAGCAAACACAGCATGTCAGCACTTTACCACTGCCCACTCAGACCAGCAGAGGAGTTAAGCTGATGCTCAGGGAGCAAGGAGTCATCATGTGACTTAAAGAGGCTGATCAAATGACCGAGGACAGTTAGCCCAGGCAGAAGGGAGAGTGTCAGCAGAGTGTGGGGCTCCTAAATTAGCTTGAGGCTACCTGCTGGGAAGGTAAGTGGAAACCCTGACCCCTACACAGGGAGGGGCAAGGGGGTTCAGAAAGGCAGGGCAGAACCTTAGACCAGGAGAGCCTTAATGGTGCATTGGGAGCTGCTAGGAAGAGCCAGCTGCCTGAGAGCCTATAGCAAGCTTGGAGACAGGCTAGGGGAGGAAGAACTGGTAGCCTGGCTAAGGGCAAGGTATAGCTGCAGCTGGTAGCCCAGTCAAAGAGAACTAAGGGCAGTTTACTAGCAGGGCTCAGGGAATGGGGCCTGAGGGGAGCCTAGTGATGAGAAGCTGACATAACATCTTTTTGGCTCAGAGGGCTTGCTCAAGGGGCTAGGCCCATGGAGGACAAGTAAACCTGAGGGAGAACGGGAGGCGTAACAGCAGCCCAGTCACCAGGGGGGCTTTGATGAGACCCCAAGGAGCCAGAGGGGGAGAGAGCCAAAAGCCAGGGTACATGGTCCCGTGAGAAAGTGAAGGAAGCTGGGGGTCAAACCACAGAGAGACTTAAGAATAATGCTAGCAAGGGAAAGAGACCTATAACCCCAAGAGTGCCCAGGGCAGTGAGGTCCAATGGTTAAGGGAAGCCAAAGTGGAATACCCCAAGCAGGTAGTGTCAAGAATCCATGGACGGGACTGTGTAGGCAAGCTAGCACACTGAGGGAATGCCAGTGGTGAGCATCAGTGAGTGCAGAAAAAATGATATCCCCAAGACACACACAGGAGAGCTAGCAAGACCTAAAGGAGTTGAGGGAGTGGCAAGATTCATGGTCAGGGTGGGCTGCTGTTTATTACACTAGGTCACAGAAACCACAACCAAAAACCACATCCGTGGTTTGCATTAATTAGCATGCTCTCAACAGGGCAGCCATGGAGGCAGCTCCAGAGTTCCTGCTCACCCTCCTGGTCAGAACTGGGCCTTACGTGCTGCTCTGCTTTGCAAATGAGCACTTGCTCTTGTAGGTTGTGTGCTCACCAGCACCGAACCTTGCATTTATACAGAAGAATGGGGAACCTTCCCTGATCCATAAATCCCTGTGCACCCCATACTTAGGGTGTGCCTGTCTGCCCCCAACAAACCGGCACTGCCGCACTCACTCTGCATTCTCCTTCAGGTACTTGGCAGCCATCCATGGCACCACGAACACCACAGGGGTTCCTGCAAGGCACACAGCAAACTCTATGAAAACCAGCCACCTGCTGCAGCTGAGAAGCCAGCTCAGCCCTTGCCTCCTACATACAGAGGGTGTGTGCTGCCCTGATCGGCACAGCTATGGACGCTGAGCAATAGATTGTGTCTGCAGATTGGGGACCAGCCACAATGACATGTGCTGCTCCATCCAGCAAGTGTTTGCTATGCCATGTACCTACCACTAGAGGGCTTCATGCACCCACAGCTGATTATGCATTAACTCAGGGGCTGCCCAAGAGTGGTCTCTGGTTCAGGGATGCATGGACCTGCTAGGCACACGCACACAGGGGGAATCAAGCTATTTCCAGGTGTCTGTTGGCTAAGCCCCATGTAGCTGACAGCCCAGAGATCATGGTGGGCTCTCAGACATGTCCTCTGCAATGCCAGACACCACATTAACTATGGCCACCACATGCCACAGTCTCTTTCTTACCCCAGCCCAGGTACAGATAGAGCGTATAGTAGTTCTTCTCTGAAAACACAGCTCCAATCAGAAGCTTGTACAGGTAGACCGCTTCCACCAGGAACCAATAGTGATTGGCCAGAATGCAGTACTGCATCACAACCTGAGCCACACGGCAGCCAACCGCAGCCTGTGAAAGATACAGAGAAAGGGTCTAGTGAAAGTGCAGCAAGGACAAGGTTCTGTGCATCTGGAGAGGCAGGACACAGCCACTTAGACACATGTCTGTCACATGAGTGCCACAAAGATAACACGCACACAGCATAGATCTGTTTAGTGAGTTCTCTTGTACCCACTCCCATACATACATTTATTTTATTTTAACAAATTTACTACCCCGCCCCTCGCACACAGTGGCTTGGGGCAGCTTACAACCAAAAAACATCAAGATATCGAACTGGGAGGAATAAAAACAGATCCCAAAACTAAACCCAACACACACACACCCATCCTCTCCACCAAAGGCCAGGCAGAACAGCCAGGTCTTACACTTATGTTGAAAGTGGTTGATGGGGATGTTGGTTCAGAATCAGAAATCGCTTTCAAAATTCCCTTTTAGAGAAGCTTTGCAGACCCTGCCACCTGCCTATACAGTCACAGAACTGGAGAGTTGGAAGGATAGAGGTCATCATCTAGTCCAACCCATGCCCCGAGGCAGGATATCCTATGCTTCTACACACTGCAAGCTGTGCCGATGGAGCCATGGAAGTACGTGGTACATCTGTTTCCTCCCAGTGTTGCAAGCAGCCGGGGCTTGAAGTTTAATCTTTGGGGCGGATGTATCAGAGCCAGTCTGCACTGGAACATGTTAGAGTGCTGGCCCTGATTCAGGTCTCCAAACCCTATGTCAGGCTATGAATGTGGGGAGTAGCCACAGCCACAGGTATTGGCCAGCTGGGATTCCTCCATCCAGTTTGTGGGCACATTCACCTCATTGCTCAGTAGGGCCTCCCAATCAGAGACCTGGAGGATCTCCATACCCCATCTCTTCTCCAGCAGCGCATCTTTGACAATCACTGAAATGGCCCGGAGCCCAAAGGAGGCAAAGAGGTTGGTGTGGATGTAGTTCAGGGTGCAGCGGAGCTTCCTGGATTAGAGGAAGGACACGACCATCAGTGCTCAGAAAAAAAGAACTAAGCTGGAAACATGCAACCCCCCTAGTAAAGGGCTCGGGATGCAGATTAAAGCTGGGGGACAGGACATATGCTCCCATGTCTAGGGCATAGAAGGTGGTCCCCCTTCTTTATTGCAGCCCCTGATGACCCCTGCAGCAACCCTTAAAGTTGGAGCTGCCCCCTGTACCACTCTGTTGCCCTCTGGCATTTGAATTTCCCAATTCACAGATATTTAAGAAGGGATCCAGAAGTGGTATGTCTCTGGGTTTGATTGATATGCCTTGATACAAATCAATGGTGCGACCACACTTGGAATAGTGTGTGCAGTTCTGGTCTCCCCACCTCAAAAAAGACATAGCTGAACTATAAAAGGTACAGAGAAGGGCAAGAAGAATACAAACTGGGTCTCTTCAGCTTACAGAAGACAGAGGGAACGGTTTATAAAAATCTTGAGTGGTGTGGAACGAGTAGATCAGGAACGGTTATTTGCCCTCTCAAATAGTACTAGAATTAGGGA
This sequence comes from Sphenodon punctatus, assembly GCA_003113815.1. Taxonomy (NCBI): domain Eukaryota; kingdom Metazoa; phylum Chordata; class Lepidosauria; order Sphenodontia; family Sphenodontidae; genus Sphenodon; species Sphenodon punctatus. The sequence continues at coordinate 187,923 of QEPC01005891.1, forward strand.
ACACTCCATGAAACTAGCTGTCGGCAGATTTAAAACAAATAAAAGGAAGTACTTTTTCACTTAATGCATAATTAACTTATGGAATTTGTTACCAGAGGATATTGTCAAGGCCAGTAGTACAGCTGGTTTTAAAAAGGACTGGATAAGTTTTTGGAGAGTAGGTCCATTAATGGCTATTAACCAAGTAGCTTACGGGATGAGCTTCTTACTGTCAGGAGGAGTTCCCTAGGCTTCTGCGGCTCTGTCCTTGACTGGTTCTCCTCCTACCTCTCTGACCGCTCCTTTAATGTGTCTCTCCAACTCTTCGTCCCTCCCCTTCCCGGTTGGGGTTCCCCAAGGCTCTGTCCTGGGCCCTCTCCTCTATCTATACCCTGTCCCTTGGCAAACGCATTGCCTCCCACGGCTTCCAATATCACCTCTATGCTGATGACACTCAACTCTCTCTCTCCCTCTGTCCAAGCTCGCCTCATCAACTGTCTCTCTGATATCTCTGCCTGGATGTCCCAACGTCAAATCAAGCTCAACATGGCTAAGACTGAGCTCCTTATCTTTCCTCCCTACCCTTCCTCTATCTCTTCCCTATCCATCCTTATTGATGGGGTCACCATCCGCCCTGTTCCCCAAGCTTGGGCTTCGTCTTCGGTACTCGCCTTTCCTTTAAACCTTACATCGACTCTGTTGCCAAGTCCTGTGGCTTCGCTCTCCACAACATTGCTCAGATTCTCCCCTTTCTCTTTGTCTCCTCAGCCAAAACCCTTGTTCACGCCATGGTCATCTCTTGCCTGGACTACTGCAACCTCCTCCTTACTGGTCTCCCCCGCTCTCACCTGTCCCTCCTTATCTCCATCCCAAATTCCACTGCTAGGGTCATCCACTCAGCCTGTCGCTTTGACCATGTGCAGCCTCTCCCTCTCCTCTCTTCACTGGCTCCCCCTTCCCAAACGCATCCTTCACAAACTCCTGGTATTCACTTATAAATGCCTTCACAACCTGGCTCCCCCTTACCTCTCAGCCCTAGTCTCCTTACACACTCCTGCACGCACTCTCCCCTCCTCCTCTGTCCCCTCCCCCGCTCTCCCTTGTCTCCCCTGGTACCCTAACCGCCTTTGCCCCTTCTCCCTTGCTGCCCCCCATGCCTGGAACTCCCTCCCTGCCCACATTCGCCTTATCCCCTCCCTCCACACCTTCAAATCCCTCCTCAAAACCCACCTCTTCCTCACCGCCTTTCCCGGCACCTGTTAGAACTTTCCTTTTAATTTTTATTGTCTGTCCTCCCCACAGACAGTAAACTGCAACTGCCTAACTGCAACCAAGCCAAGCACATGCACCTGAGACCTCACATCCGCTTGAATGTTTTAAACTGTTTTTATAGTGTTTTACATTTGTAAATTGTTGGAAGCCGCCCCAAGCTGGTTACAGGAGGGTGCGGGGTATAAATTACAAAAATTAAATAAATAAATAAATGTTATTTATCCCTTGTCTCTCCCTATATCCCCTCTCCTTGTCTCTCCAATCCATGTCTATTAGATTGTAAGCCATAGGTAGGGACCACGTCATTCTTATTGCTCTGTAAAGCACCAGGTACACAGCTGGCACTACACAAATGCTTATAATAAATAATAATAATAAAATAATAAGGAGCTGGGAGTGAATGACAGAGAATGGATTGCCCATTGTGACTGTTGGTTCTTCTCCCACGCGATTGAGATTGGCCACTGTCGAAGGACAAGATGCTGGGCTTGGTGGACCACTGATCTGACTCAGTATGGCACTGCTTATGTTCTTATCCCCTTACAAACAATTCCTAATGTTTGGTTTACTTTTTTGACCAGCGCTGCACACGAAGCTGAAGATTTCAATGTATCGTCCACAATGACTCCAATGTCCTTTTCCCAAGTGGTAATTCCTAATTTAGAACCCAGAATTGTGTCCATAAAGTTTGGATTGTTTTTCCCTATATGCATCACTTTGCAATTGTCCACATTAAATTTTATCTACCATTTAGTTGCCCAGTTACCCAGTCTCACAAGATCCTCCAGCAAGTCTTCCGTCTGATCATGTTTTAACTACCTTGAATAACTTTGTATCATCTGCAGATTTGATCACCTCACTTTTTTTTCCTAGATCATTAATGAATACATTAAACACCAGTCCCAATACATCTGGGGCACTTCACTATTTACTTCTCTCCATTGTAAAAACTGACCATTTAATCCTACTCTTTGCCTCCTGTCCTTTAACCAGTTACCAATCCACAATAGGACAATGCCTCCTATCCCAGGACTTTTTAATTTCCTAAAGAGTCTCTCATGAAGGACCTTATCAAATGCTTTCTGAAAATCCAGATACACTATATTGACCAACTCCCCTTTATCCACATGCTTATTTACACCCTCACTAATCTATTGGAATTGTTTTAAGCATGACTTCCTTTGGCTAAATTCATGTTTTTCCCCATTAAGTCATCTTTATCAATATGCCATTGCCCAGTAATTCTGTTCTTAACTGTTTCCAACATTTTGCCCTGCAGACATCTGACTCACCAGTGTGTAGTTCCCAGGATTGCGTCTGGAGCCCTTAAATATCTGCACTACATTCACTACCCTCCAGTCCTTGGATATAGCAACAGATTTTAGTGATAGGTTGCAAATTACTAGTAGTAGATCTGCAATTTCATATTGGAGTTCCTTCAGAGCTCTGGGGTGAATACAGTCTGGTCCTGGTGATTGGTTACTATATAGTTTGTCAATTTGCTCTAGAACCTCTTCCAAAGTCACATTGATTTGTGATCGTTCTTCCATTTCATCACCTACAAAGAACAGTTCTGGCATGAGTATCTCATCAATGTCCTCTGCAGTGAAGCCGAAGCAAAGAAGTCATTCAGCTTCTCTGCAATCGCCTTATCCTCCCCAAGTGCCCTTTTTACCCCCTGGTCATTTAATGACCCAACTGACTGTCTAGCCGGCTTCTTGCTTCCAATGTACTTCTCAAGAGTTGTTAGTAGTAGTTTTTGCCTCTTTAGCAAGTCTCTCTTCAAATTCTCTCTTGGCCTGCCTTATTAATGTTATACATATAATTTGCCAGTGTTTATGCTCTTTCCTATTTTCCTCAGTAAGACTAGCCTTCATTTTTTAAAGGATGCCTTTTTTGCTCTAACAGCCTCCTTTGCTCACCATTTAGCCATGCTGGCAGATGTTTGGTCCTCTTGCTACCTTTTTTTAACCTGTGGAACACATTTAATCTGGGCTTCCAAGATGGTGTTTTGAAATAGTCTCCATGTCTCTTGCAGACATTTAATCCTCAACCTGCTCCTTTTAGTTTCCTTCTAACTAGTTTCTTCATTCTAGCATAGTCTCCCTTTTTAAAATGAAATGCTACTGCAGTAATTTTATTCACCATTCTCCCTCCAGTAATTATGTCAAATCAGATTATACTGCGATTACTATTGCAAAGCAGCTCCACCATTGTTACTCCAAAGCAGCTCCACCATTGTTACTCCTTGCTCCAAGTCCTGTACTCCTAAAAGTAGCTCCTCTCTCGTCAGTTCCAGGACCAGCTGCTCCCAGAAGCAGTCATTTATGGCATCTAAAAACTTGACCTCCATATCATTCCTGGAGACACTCACCCAGTCAATGTTAGGATAATTGAAATTACCATTATTTAGGCTTCTGATTTTATTAGCCTGTTTAAACTCTGCTAGCATTTCATAGTCTCAAAGTCCTGGTCAGGGTGACAATAGTATAGCCCCACTGCTATACACTTCCCCATTACGCATGGATAGCCAAGCCTGTGCCTAGAGCCCCAATCCAAGTCCAGCCCTAGGCATGTGCGACAGCAGCACATGGTCCCACGGGGCCCACGCCTATTCTGAGGTCGGGTGACAGCCCATGAGGCTGGGCTGGAGGAGGCCTGGGTGCAGGGCACCCCATATCATGGGGGGGGCCCCATCCCTCACCTGCCTCTGCCTGCTAGTAGTGCTGCTGCAGCAGGCCACCTGGACTGGGAGATAAAGCTGTTTGTAAACAAACTCCTCCTCCCCATGTGAGTTGTCAGAAGGTTGTTGCCTCGTAAAGAAGGTTCTTTGAGATGGCTCCTAATCCTAACATTCTCACAACTGGGTTGTGCATGCTCACCATAGTCAAATAATAGACCACGTGATGGTTTTGAGCTCCTCTAGTATAAAAAGTACTCTCCCCCTCAGAAGGACAGTTCCTTCCAACCCTTTCTAAGAATATAAGAGAATTCCATGCAGCACTGGAAGGGTGAGTGTTGTGAGAATGTTTGGAGCCATCTCGAAGAACCTAGTTTACATGGCAGCAACCTTCTGTTCTTCGAGGGGCTCCTCACAGGCCATTTTTACTCTGCTCCACCGGGTGGGGGGGGGGG
>QEPC01005891.1:192426-207942 GCA_003113815.1 Sphenodon punctatus
GCATCCCCACTCAACCGCACCCACGGAGCCACTGCCGTTTTACCTGGTTGCTCCATGTGTGGGGACGTTTGTTAGGCAGGCACGTGCATGCATCTCCACTCACACCGCGTCATTCACACGGGGCTCCCCCACCCATGAACACGTAGAAATCTGCATGTTCATGTGTGGGAGAGGCTCGTGTAAAAAGGGCCACATTTTCACAGCTGTCTTACTTATACTATCTTAGGTAGGAATTTTAGGATGTAAAGCAATATCTATTCTTTCTTGGAGAATCTGCAAATATGGTTTTGAGATTATTATGGCTGCTATTTCACTAACACTTCTTAATGAAGTTATTGCTAACAGCAATACTGTCTGTAAACCCCCACCCCATAACCAGTTCATTTGCACCCCCCATATAATCAATTCATGCTGTCTTGGGGATGCAAATAGTTATGGGGTGGGGGACAGTGTGAATTGATTATGGGGGTACAACTGAACTGGTTATATATATATGTCTTTTCATGGCATAATGCGCTTAATAGGCTGGCTGCATTTTGGGTGTCGTGTATTTGATAGCAGCGCCCCCAGGCCCCCCTCAAGCCAGGCAGTGTCCCTAAGCCCACTGGTGGGACAAAAAGAGGGGGGCCCCATCTTGACTTCTTGGCCAGGAGGCCCAGGGCCCATTCCACCCTAGCTACGCCCTTGACGGGACTACATTTCCCAGCATGCAAGAACAGGGAAATGGCATGGCCCCATCCCATGCAGTAGCATGGGCAGCAAGAGCACCCAGTGTGGCGGCAGAAGCACTGCGAGGAAGGTGAGCAAGTGAGGGGCAAGGGACCTTCCCCAGTGGCAGGCAGAACAGTGCAGTTCCTTCTTCCCCCCCACCCCCAGAGTATAAGTATGTGTTTGGATGACTGAGTGAGAGAGATGTGTGTGATGTGAGCAGAGAGAGGAGAGCATGTGTGAGATAGTGTTTGTGTGATGAGAGAGACGTGTGTGAGAGATGAGAAAGGAGGAGGATGAGAGAGAATGTGTGTATGTGTGCATGTGGAAAGAGAGAGGGAGAAAGTGTGTGAGAGAGGGGTGTGTTTGAGTCTGTATGTGAGAGGGGAGAAATCAATCCCACCGACTGTGCCCCGTGGCTCCTGGAGGGGAGGAGGGAGCCACCACTACCAGCCCTCCCAGAAGACCTAGGCCCAGCAGCATCTGAGGTAGGGGCCACCTGGCCAAGAAAATACCTTTCCCCTCCTCCCCTGATCTGAGCACCCAGACAGCCCTATCCCTCCTGTCGTTCCTTCCTTTCGTTGGCCGGGTGGGGGGCACTGTGGGAGGAATGTTGGGGAGGGCTAGACAGGGAAGACAATCTGGGGGAGATACTGAGGTGGTCGGTGGATCTATGGGATGGATGTGGCAAGGGGGTGCTGTGTGTGGGAAGCTAAGGGGTAAGAAGGGTGCTAACAAGGTGTGTGCACAGGTATGAGGGCAAATTATGTAAATTATGCAAATTAGGCCTCACACTAAGACACTGCACATGGCCCCACAAACCCTGGAGCCGGTCCTGCCTCAATCACACAGTGGCTCCAAACTGGTATCCAAAGCAAGTCCCTGGCAGTGACCTGGGGAGCCTTATCAGGGTAGCCTGCACCAGGTCAGGCAGACCACTCCCAGCAGCACCTGTGCAGCTTCTCAGCCTCTGATTGGCTGAGTTCATAGGCAAGGAATTGGCAGGATGCATGCGCTATCAGAAGCAGGGGATGAAGGCCACCATGGGCGAGTCATGGGCACCACCCCATCCCACTCGTCCCCTTCGCTGTTCCCAAGATCTCCCATCTCAGCCTCCTGCATCTGCTCCCCCTTTAGAAGAGCAGCCTCTAAACTCCTCCCATGTGATTTGACGCAACACCCCTGGCCCAGACTTTCACCACCCCTCGGCATTGTCTGTACATTTGCCTAGGGCCCAGGCTACCTGAAGATGGTGAGGATGAGCAGGGCTGAGACCAGTGCCAGCAGTGACAGAGAGTAGCCCAGTGTGTAGATCACTTTGAAGCTCACCATCAGCCTGCAGGCCCCTTCCTAGAGGAAAGAGAAGGCAACATGGCGAGGCAAAAAAGCAGCCCTTGGTTCCCCCCGCCCCACAAGTACCCTGTGCCAGTGGTCACAGACAGGGGCTCCACAGACATGCTTGCCTTGTAAGAGCACAGGGACCTATTGCAAGAAGGATGAACCAGCCCAGGCTTCAGGTAGCACTAAGTTTGCCACCTGGGCAGTATTTTTTTTTCCTTTAGTCCAGCTTCAGTGCTCAACAATGGGCTATTTAAAATTTTGTGTTCATTTACATAAACTAACATGCATATTTATGCAAATTAGTGCTGTGGTTTTCTTAGGATATAAGAAGCTGTCTAAATGAGTCAGACCAATGGTCCGTCTTAGTCCAGTATTGTCACAACCTGACATGGCAGCAAGGTTTCAAATCCAGCTCTCCAGGGGTACTGGCAAAGGCCTTACCCAGGCGTGCTACCAGAGATCCTGAATCGGAGATGCCAGAGATTGAGCTTGTGACCTTCTACATGCAAAACATGTGCTCTACCACTTGAGCCATGGCCCAGTCTTCCCTTGGGCAGGCGAGTGCTGGGGGGGGGGGGGGAAGGGGGGGCTACAGGGAAGGCCAGGGCATACTAGAATAGTAACTTGGAATAAAGCTAGGCCTGGCCTGATGCAATCTCAGACTCCCCACTGCCAGCTCCAGAGGCCTCTCTCCAGCCTGCACAACTGACTACACTTTCCTAGTCGGGGGGGAAAGCCTCAGTTGAGCAGCCCTCCCCAGCCACAAGAACAATGCTCGGGAGGGTCTGGAGACAGTACAGAGGTCTGAGCAGGGTGGGCAGTGCACAGGGCAAACAGGTCTTAATGCTTAGCTTAGCCCTGGGGAGAGGACACATCCATTTAATGTGGGTCAAGAACTGACTCCTCCTCTACATCACCAAGGAGGCTTAATCAAGGGACCAAATGTAAGAAGGGGACTGTCTCTGCACCCCGAACTCAGCGATGTCCCTCCCCCCATCTCACACCTGTACGTATCAGGTTGGGAGTGCTGTTCTCCCCTCAATGTAGATAGAGTAATAGTCCTCTTGCCTTGTCGAGTCTGTGGGGAGCAGTGGCAGGGACCCCTTGGACTCTCCTTAAGAAACTGGCATGTCTGAAGGCCAGGACAACCCAGACAAAGCAGAGGACAAGGAGCAGCCAGCAGGGCAGAGACTGAGCAAAGGTAGGGGAAAGGGTTATCCCTATTGCTAGTTTAGCTCTCGCCCCCCCCCCCCACGCCCCCTAAGGAAGGGAGACATTAAGCTTCCCCCACCCCTCCTTGGTTCAGACTCCCCTGGGCCTTACCCCAAGCTAGAGATGCCAAACATCCATGTGTCAAATAGACAGACCATATTTTTCATGAATTTAAACAGGGCCTGGCCCTATAAGCCCTCCTGGATACAGACCTATCCATATTTCAGTCTCTTCCGAGTTAGCAGCAGCGCTACCTACAGCAGCCAAAATCCTGGATGGGGTACAGCACACTGGAATTGCCTCACCTGTGGAGAATCTACCCACAACAGGGAGCAACAGATCCTGGCAGCTGCACTTCCGCATCCTCACCTCCTCAGTGGTGGACCCTGGTTCCTCCTCACACTGGGAATAGTTCCTCCATGGCTGCGTGCCATTCATCAGCACCCACTGCCCGTCGGGCCCACACTTACGGCTCACCAGCCCATGTTTCACTGCAAACACAAATGAGATTGAAGAGCCCAGATTCTACGCTGAATCAGGGAGAAACCCCCATTCTCACTGCCTCTCAGGCACACCCCGGAACAGAGCGCACTGAAGGGGATTATGGGAAATCCTCTCCAGGTGTTTGGCCTGTACACAGCTACACACATTGGCAGCAAAGAACGTAAAAGGCTGGAAGGTAGGGCTAGTTTATTTATTAAAAATTTATATCCCGCCCCTCCTGCCCACAGGTAGTTGATGTATGTGTGTGAGAAAGAGCAAGGGAGACATGTAAGGCCAGCTGCAGCAACCCCTCATGGGGATGACAAGGACTGGGACACTGAACCAAGTGAGGTGCTGGGGTGGGCATGCCCCCACCACTTCCCTGCAGGGCTAAGATACACCTTACTTTCTGTGGAGGTGGGAAAGGGGCATCTACCCTGGTGAGTCAGCACTCCTGGGGCAGCATGACCCAGCTTCACTTAAAACGTTTCCCCTTGTGTTATTACTTGAATCAATGAGTGCAAGATGCTTCCTTATTGCTGCTGCAGGTGGAGAATTGTGCGCTGGTTGCTTTACATCCGTGGCTTGAGGCAGCAAGGACCCAGGACCCAAGTGAATGGGGGGGGGGGGGGCGAAGGAGGATCACCCAGCTTTGCTCCTTTGAACTCCCAAATTTGTTGCTACTTCCTCTCCTCCCATGCTTGTGCCCCCACTGTACAGATTCCAAAGACAAGCTGTGATAGATAAAGTGGGGCCAAAGACTGGCATTACCTTTCTCAAACCATGGCAGGTAGAAGGGACAGGAGACATTGATTGTAGTGCCTGGGCTCCCATCTGGCCAGCATGCATACATGTCAAACGTCCGGTTGCAAACAACCCCTGCAAAGGCAAAGCTCTGAGTAAGGGAGAGGGGGCTACACCTGGCAGTGTGGGCATATGTGGTGTAGAACCCCCATTCTGCTACCTGACAGCCCCCTCTCCTCTCAGCCACTGACCCAGCAAGCAGCAGAGCATCTGCACAGAAACAATCTATACCCCCCCATCTTCAGGGGAAGGCAGGGGAACCGCTCCCCAACTTGGCTACTGCAAGCTCCATCCCTTACACTCGCCCCTCACCCCCGAAAAGTGTTGGCTCCAACTACTCATCCAGCTGCTGGGAAATTCCTGTGCCAGCAGGGAGCAAAGCAGCACAGGGGACATACCAGCTCCTACACTAACACTGGCCTGCGAGGATTCAGAAACTTCAGGTGCTCCCCATTGACTCAGCTCCATTGCAAAGTTCCATTCCAGCACCCCTTCCCCCCACCCGTATAATAAAATACAGATCAGAATCTCACTGTGGCTATCCCTCCTCTAAGCATATCCCAGGGCCGTTTGACTGGCATCCCTCTAGTCACAAAGGTGACTTTGCACCTAAGGGATCCCAAAGTCACTCCAGTTAACCACACATCTAAGAAAAGACCCAGCCATGTTCCTCAACCAACTTCCAACTCAGGCATTGAGATTACTTGGGCTGCCTACAGGCTGCCTCACCTGCAGGGTAGGGGTCATTTACCATCTTTTTCAGACACTCGTCCCGGTATCTCATCCACTCCTCAAAGGTCTTCTCCAGAACCTTGGCTCCACAGCTCTGTGAAAGCAGATCCTGTTAGAGCCTCACACCAATACTTGCATAGTTCTCAGACAGCCCTGGCCTCAGCACATGGGCCACTGCAACCCCTTCCTACTTACACAGCCAGGGTTAGCCTTAGGTTTGCACGGCTCCGGATGAAGATAGAATGTTGGGCCCCTGGTGGCCCCATCCTCTCAAGGGAACCCTCTGCAGCAGTTGGTCATGTTTGGGATCCTGGTGCAAGGGAGGGAGGCTCTGCACCCCATCCTAGTAAAAATGGGGGCCACTGTGGGCGTCTAGAATTTGAGAAAATAGCAGGACCTGGGGCAGTCACCCCAGGTTGCCAAGTGGCCCAGGGGAAGTTCAGCCCTGCACACAGCCTCTCCTGAGTCCAGCAGAGGGCAGGCTTGCCTATATGAGGATGGATGCCAGACAGCTGGTGCTGCACTTTGGAACTGAGAGGCATAGGCAGAATCTTGCATGCAAGGAGCCCAGGGATAGAGTAGCAGGAGAACAACAGCAGAGCTGGGGAAGAGGGGTTATGGCAGCTGTAGTACAAGACTGTGGAGGGGGATCAGTATGCAGCAGCAACCTTCCTATTCCAGAAAGGTTGGCAAAGACTTAGCTGGGCTCCAAAAATGTTAAGGAGCATATTGTTTGGCCCCACTTTTGCCCAAGAATGGGGTGGCAGTTCTGTTTAGCAGCTAGGCTGTGTGCTTAATCCCATGCTGATTACTGAGCTGTCTGCTGTACTCAGATTTATCCCCCAAGGCCTGGAGATAGGGGTGGTGATATGAGAACATAAGAACTACCACACTGGGTCAGACCAATGATGATCTGGCCTAACATCCCATCTTCAATAGTGGTAACTTCAGAAAAGTGCACAGCAGGTACTAACGGTGTGATCCACTCCCAAAAGTCAGAAGCCTCATCCCTCAACCAACTTGACTAAAGCCATTATTGGACCTATCCTCTAAGAATTTATTCAATCCTGCTTTGAACAGTTATGTTCCTGGCCTTTGTAGCATCCTCTAACAATGAGTTCTATAGGTTAATTATATTCCTCTTATTGGTTTGAAGTCTGCTGCCTGTTAACTTCGTAGGGTGTCCCCTTGTTCTAGTATTTTCAAGGCACTTTCTAAAGCAGCACAAGAGCTAGGAGTGTGAAGGGCCTGTGAAAGCTGGAAATCCCTGCCTACCTCCTGCTACCAAGCTGCAGCTCTGGATAGAAAACTTGGCTAAAGGCAGCTCTTACCCGCATGGAGAACAGGTACGCCCAAGTCAACTGAACCAACATCAACATGGGCCTGGAGTCAAATGCACCCCTCATGGTTAGCCACAATCTCCTCTGTGTGGGCCACAGAACCAAACTGGAGTCCCAGGCCTCTGGGAGGGAAACAAAATGCACAAAAAAGCAATTATTCTTTGAGGTCCCACAGTTCAGGACAGCCTCAGCATGGCCAGCTCCCGCCTTCCCCTGATACCACATCCTTTGGACAGGTGGTCTGTCTGCATGCAGGTGAGAGCAAAGCAAGCCACAGTGCAGTGGGGCTGGAGGAGGGATGTGCAGCAGGTGAGATCAAGCCAAACAGTGCAGTGGAGCCAGAGAAGGGATGTGCAACAGATTTAAATTCCTCAGTGACAGTGGCCAGAACCAGCTGTTAAAGAGGAAGGGTGAGGCCTACAGACAAATTCTTCTGCCTCCATCAGTGATGTCTGTCTGGTCCAATGCTCTGAAGCATAAGGGTTTGTATCCCCTCTCCAGTCATGCATCCCCTATCACTCAGGAGGAACATGGCCACCCACCCTGTGGTGCCATATGCTTGCTGCAACATGCATAATGTTGGCTGTAGCATGTATCCAACACAGAACCAAGCATATTCTCTGTTCTCACTCCAGCTGGCATGGTTTGCAGAGCATGAGCTCTATCTTCTAATTCAACAAGTTCTTAACTAACAGGAAAAGCTAAACAAGGGCTGCTGAAGCATAGGGAAAGGGCTCTTTTTGGGTGGGCTCCAAACCCCTGCCCAGGGCAGGGTCACAAACTGGTCTCATTCTGGGTCCCCCTCCTCTCTGTCACTTCTGAGGATTCCTGATCCTGTAGCCGACTGCTCCATAACACAATGCCCCTCTGCCTCTTACGCTAGGCTCTAGCACAGTTCTACCTCATTGCTGTTGGAGGAGGCATCTTTATGATCCATGGCAATTTGCAGAAACATCTTGTAAAGCCTCCTACATCAGCTGCCAGCAGCAAGTGCCTCTGTGTGTCAGTCTCTCCTCTGTCACCCTGGCATTCAGTGCCCCTGCATCCTTCAATGGGCTGGATTTTTGTATGTGTACCTGACACTTTCAACCCTGCTTAAAATGCCATGTGTCACCCCAAACTCTGTCCCAGGCCCATGATCTCTATGTGAAGTGTGCTGCAGATGCATGGTGGGGAGGGGAGGAGTCTGTTTCTCTCTGGGCTATGGGATCTCACAGATTTAGATGAAAATAATCCCTAAGCAAATGCATAATCACATAATTCTACATTGGCTGTGATGGGGCGAGGGAGACACCTTTGACAGGCAGCAGGGGTGAACATGCAGCCAGCGGAGAGAGCATTCCATACCTCTGGGCATTGTCCCAATGCATGCTGCTCCCTGTTGCTGCCCCATACCTACTGCAGAAGCAACACAAGCCCTTCTGCCACAGCAGTCCAGGCCAGCCACACAATCCTCCACTCCCACCCCCCAGTGGCATGTTAAGATCTGTGCAACCCCAGCACAAAAACCCTTGAGCACAGCCTAAGCACCACAAATCCAGGAGGGGGGAAGCTGTGGAGTGCAGGAAGCTGGGGTTTAGGCTGGCTGATGCGAGGCAAATGTAACATTCCCTGGCTTCATAAACAGATACCATGGCCATGCACAGGGCTCCGAGTTCCTTCAACCCACTACTAAGAAAGCAATCCTTGGGGCCAGCCACAAGGGAGAGACATAGGCACAAGCATTAAAGCCAGGGTATTGGACTACTGTAATCTCATGGATCACGTCATCATCATTAGCCCCTATCCAAGGGCATTTTCAAGGAACTGTGCCCTCGGAGCACAGTCCTGAGCAGTGCTGAATACTTTCAGCTTCCAGCAAAAACAGGAAGCAAGAGTAGCTAGGATGCTAGTTTGGGGGGCAGGTTCCCTGATCCTTGGGAGTCCCTTTATCCTATCCCTCCACACCATGGCTCACCTTCCCACCTGCACCTGCCTCGGCTTGTTCCTGGTATCTTCCTTGCCCCTAGGCTGCCTTCTAGGTCCCCAGCACCAATTCCCACCCACACCTGAAACCGGGGAATTCTCCATCAGCCACAGTGCTGCTCTGGGGTGGTAAGAGCAGTGGCTACACCCTTTCCTGACTCATGGCTTCATCACCACATATGATGCAGCCACCATTTCAGGATAAACCACTGGCTGAGGTGCTGAAGACTTCTGTGGCAGCAGCAGGTCTGAATTTGATCATCCTCCTCCCTCATAAAATCAAGATAGGGAGGTTTGGCGTCATTTCCCTCATTACGCCACTGGCAGTCAGTGTCATGAGGGTTCAAGGCCTTTCAGGCCCATCCATGGATGGTGGAGCCATATAGGAGTAGGGTTACTTGCTGTATCCCAATGACTAAATCTAGGTCACACAATTTGAATACCCCACCTAATTTGCATAATGTGCTGCTAGGGCAGTGATGGAAGGAGCACAAGAGGTTGTTCTTTCTGCTGCAAGGAAATGGGCTGTTCACACTAGCCCCAAGGCTGTAGTGATGCTGGGGAGTGGAGGAGAATGTCCTACCCCAGCATCATGTCTGCTCCAACAGCAGAGAACAAGCACCCTCCCCCTGCTTCTCAGTTGCCAGTCTTGCAATTGTGTGTGAATTCCCTCCTAAGCTAATTTGAGACAACTGCTAGAACTGCCGCTTTCTGCAATTTGACCCCGAGACTCCCATTTTGGCCTATGGGAGTCTTGGGTGTCTTTAGACAATGTCAACAGGTGTCTGAATGTGTGTTCTGACCTTGTTATGAACACTGGTTTGGTCCTGTGTTCACCATGTGGCGCTGTTTAGACACACAGCCCATCTTGGGGCAAATTGGTGTTTTGCTCACCACCTGATCTCAGCACACAAGCACTGCCGCCTCCTTCCCCGTGTTGTACCTGCTAACAAGCCACACAATATCATGAGACACAATGTTGGCCACATGTTCAGCCAAAACATGCAAATTGTACTTGTTGTACATGCAATATGAACACCATTGCATCACAAGGTGGCCAAATTGGTGTTGCAATTGTTATGGTGTTTACACACAATGGCCAAACACATGCCTAGGGGTTTTGACATCCAATCTTTGTTATGTCTAAAAATATCCAGGGTCAAACGACAAAAGGTGGCAGCCCTAATCACCACCACACTCACACAGCAGTGTAAATTTCAGCAGAAACCACCCTCCCTCTCAGCCCCAGGGCTGCCTTCTCCCATGACCCCAAACCAGGAGGCCTGAGCAGGGGCATAGGACTCTTCAGCACCAGCAAGCAACCTTCCAAAGTGAGGGGACCCATATAGGCTTCCCAGGCTGGAGGTTCCATTAATCAGACCCCCTGCTCCCAGTGAAGCCAATGAAAGTTAGTGGCACTCACCCCCTGGCAGGATCAAGCTGATGGTATGTGGGTGCAGCAGTCATTATGTTCACATTAATTTGCTCCAGGGTCAAGCCCTCAGGAATGCACAGAAGGGCAGCGATTCTAGCACCGGATCTGTGCACAGCAAACAAAGTCAGCACCCTGCCTGATGTGTGTGGAAAGGCTAACAGAACCTTTTCTGGGCCATCCCCTCTACTCCACTCCACTCCACTCCAGCAGCCAGACTCTCACCTGTTAGCCGTCCTCTCTGGCTACCAGCCCCAGAAACCAGAGAACTCCTCTCCTTAACCACCCCCATCTGTGCTGTGGTATCTTAAATTCACTCCCAAGCCAGCAGCTCCCTATTAATCAATCAAGCCCCAGAGGCACAGGTAGCAGGGATGTTGTGTCATGTACCCTCTCAAAGGGACAGCACCTTGCTCACTCTGGTTAGAGCTGCTGTGCAGGATGCAAGGTGGTGTCCTATCCCCACCCCTTTCAGACAACACAACATGTAGGGCCCAAGTACCTTCCCCCTAAGTTGGCAGGGACCAAAGACCCTGCTGCAAGGCCATGGGACTGGCCATGCCACTGGTTTGAATTAAGACAATTGAGCTGTTTACTTGATAACACGCCCCAGAGAGAGCAGAGATGGGATCCTGGCAGAGCTGGTGTACAAGCCTGGATCAGCTACCTTTTGTCATCAGCTACTAACACAGACACCAAGCTCCATGCTGCTAGCAGTGCTCCTTTGGAAAGTACTGAACTGCACGGACAAAGGGGACTCTCTGCCCACAACAAAAGCACACATGTAGATATCTGTACCAAGAGTTTGTATTCATTGCCAGGACATGTGGTAGTACCCAGCAGAGGCCCTTGGTTCTTCTCAGCCAGGACTGCTGCAAGGCAGGGCACTCTTGGTCAATGTCCAGGCCTACCATTAGCAAAATAGAAAAGGCTGCTGCCTGCTTAGGGATTAGTGCCAAACTTCTTTTTGCCAGCCCCACGTTCGTGTGTGTTCTCACATCTGGGAGGGCAGCCACTTGGTTATTGTAACATACAAAAAGAAGCCATGATTTCAAGAAAAACAGGCAAGCTGGAGCACATGCATCCTTCCGCAGAGAGTTCTGACCTGAAGGCAGGGGCTCCTGGGGCTCCTCAGTGCACAATCCTGCCCTGCAACTGGAACTGCAGGTCTGGGCCTCTGCCCAATATTCACCAGTTGTGCCTTGCAGTCTGGGCTCCTGCCAATTCTGATTTGGGCTTCTGCCAAAGTCCCCCATTCCTGACCTGCAACCAACACCTCCTGCTTTTCCAGGCCTGGACCTCTGCCAATGCACCCAAGCTTCAGCCTGCAACACCCTCACTGTTCTGGCTCTGTAGGCCTTGGTCAGTGACTGGCAGCTTTGGGCAGCCAATGGCTGGGTGATGCATGTCAGGGCTCAGGTGTGCCATTGAAACCCTCTCCATAGTGAGGAGCAGGACAGAATGTCTCCTCAAATTCCTGGGCAAACAGAGACCATGTGCCTGGTGCTACAACCCTCTGGAGTGGTCTCCTTGCTGCCTATCACCATGTGGTGCCTTTTCAGCCCACCTCCGGTGCCTTCGCACTACTCCTTCCCCAGGCACAGAGGCATATCACAGAGGTGATGGTTTATAAAGCCCTACACGGTCTCGGCCCCTCATACCTTAGGGACCACCTCGCCCTCCGCGCCCCAGAGCGGCTCCTGCGGTCTGCCAGGGGTGCCTTCCTGGAGGTCCCCTGTGTTAAGCAGGGGGCCACGATGGAGAGGGCATTCTCGGTAGTGGGACCGCGGCTGTGGAACTCCCGGAGGAAGCTCGCATGGCCCCATGCCTGCTAACATTCCGGCGAAANCAGGCCTTTGGGAGGGAGGGTGAGTAGGGTGGGGGGTTTTAGCTCCCCCACCTATTTTTGGTTTTTAGAGTGTTTGTCTAACCCTGTTAATTAATTATTTTTATAATATTTATGATTATTTTAAATTGTTTTATTGTATTTTCAAAATTGTTGGAAGCCGCCCAGAGCCACATGGCAGGAGGGGCGGGGTAAAAGTTTATAAAATAAATAAATATCAGCCAGTTTGAGTCCTAAACTTTTTTTTTTTAAAAACCCACTCTAGGCAGGAGCAAAACCATGCAATATATATTAAGAATTAACTAGGATTGCAACCTCATCTGCAGACAGTGTGACCCCACTTGGTTCTTGATTTACAGTGTGGGGATCTCTGAAGTAAATTTTGCATTTCTAAGCAGAGGAGCCCACCCATGGGGTGGGCAAGTCCAGGTCTTCAGTGCTGCGATGTGGGCTTATAGGATCCCTTCTGATACCACGTGTCAGATCTGGGGCATTTGCTCCTGAAGAAATGGGAGGAGGGGAAAATGATCCTGTTTCTAATTCCCATGTGGTGCATCATAGTGAATAGGGATTGCGCAGCTTCCCCTGGTCTCTTTCCAACCAGGCTATTGTGGGCCCCGCATAGGGCTTCCACCATGAACCAGGCTGCATTCACACGAGCCTTTTCTCCTGCCTCTTTAATTTCTTTCATGAGATTGTAATCACAGGTTTTAATTATTCTGATGTTCCTTCCTCGGCTTTAAAAAAGTTACCTCATGCTACCGTGAATGACACTGCTAGGTATCCTATAATGCTGGGTAGCTTTTTTGTTTTTTGCAATGCATTGTGGGGCACCAGGTGGACAGTAGAATTAATCCTTCCAAACATTACCGAAAATGTACATGAAGGAATAAGCATGATCGTTCAACTTTGGTTTTTGAGTCAATTAAACATGCATCACACCCACTACATCCTGTAATCTAGTCTTTTCACATGATCAAAAAAATAAGTAGGGGAAAGAAATTTTGGGGATACTTAGCATCTCATTTGAATGCAGCTGTTCAATAGCAAAACCCTGACTGCTGAATAGCAGACACACCTGCAGGGGCTCCTTCCCAGACTATCCACAGCACTGCCAGTCTCTCCCTGGTCAACCAGGAGGATGCTGCAGCACATCCTTGCATAAAAGTGAAATTCTGGCTACAGAATATCTCTCTCTCGTGCTCCATGTCCTAGCTGCAGGCATGAGGATGCCTGACGGTGGCCTTTTGCCCTTTCCAACCCCAGGTGCATTGCTGGCCCTTGGCAGGTCTAAAAGACTGAGAGCCACTTGGCAGTAGCACACTTTAAAAGGTGCTGCTGCCCTGGGCTCAGAAATTGCCCCCAGTCTCAACACTTGAAGCAGGAAGGGGAAATACTGGCCAAGCCCACATGGAGCAAACCCCTGCTATTAGAAGTCCCATCTTTTTTAACCCCTGCTCTTACCAAGGGCTTTAAACTAAGTGCATAGGAGAGTTCTGCCCCAGATCTAGCAGGATGCAAGCAAGTGCAGAACGTAACTGCAAAGAGCAGGTGGTGTAGCCATACCAAGGATATGCAACAGATGTGTTAGAGGATGCCCTGCCCCAACACCTCCACCTTCCCAAACCCAGCCAGGGATAGAGTCCCCTCCCTTTTTCTGGCTCTGCTCCGTCTTGCTGCTGTTCGACTGGGGGGGAAGCGCCAAAATGAAGGGAGCCCCCTCGTTTCCCCCACTCCTGTTTTTGGTTGCTCTTGCTACTGCTGATCCCCCACCCCCAGGCGGTTGCGCCCCATGAGGGGGAAGCACCGCTGTTTCTGCATCACTGGCGTGAGATGGGGGACATAAAGCTTTGCGGAGGAAGGAAACTTCCGCTACTAGAACCGCTCAGGTGTGTCACGACGAGGGATTACTCGTGCCTCCAGTCCTTTCCGCTGGGAGACCGGGGCAGGATCCGGGCGAGTACTGCTCGGGTGCGTGCAGTCCTCTCCCCGGGGCACAGAAGCGCTTGCCCTGCCCCACAGCGCGAACTTATCAGCTGTCCCCCGGTAGGGTGGAGCTGCTGCCCCCAAGCCCGCGGAGCTGCCCATCCATTCTCTACCCCGTAGCAAAACCCCGAGTCCTAACATCCACAGCGCGGAGGCTGAGCCCGAGGGGACCCGGTTCTCCAAGAGCGTTCGCTCGCCTAGCTCGGCGCTTCTAGCCTAGGGGCAATCCTACCCCGCGAGGAGGCGACAGCTATGATCACACCGCTGCTCCGGGCGCTACAAGAGCTGCTCTTATCCCGCCCTCACGCGCGTAATTATTTCCTCCGCCACTCGCACTGCCTCCAAGACAGGCTTTGCCCCTTAGCCTCGACCTGTGCCCCGCTGCCCACGCCACGGGGCAGGCTCTGGTGGAGTCCAAAAAGGGGGGGGGGGGTAGTTCGCCTCCCCCAATCTTCATGGTCAATACGCCCCACATTCAGGAGGAGACCGGAACAACAGACTGACACGGCCCAAGGCGACTAGCAGCGGGCCGGGCTGCAGCTGCGCTCAGATAAACACCCGCCTGGTTGAGTCTACTCGGAGACACCACCCCAGTGCTTCATGCACACGTGACGTGGGGCTGGGTCCACCACGCTGCGCGGGAAGGGGCTACCTGTGCTCAGAGCGCTCAGCCTGTCCCGCAGTGCCTTAGCGCTAATGATTATGTCCGCCTTACCTTACCGAGCCCTGGAGGGCTCCTCTCGCCAAGCCGCTTCCCCCACTCGGATTGGAATCCCCTCAGCGCAGCAAACACCTGCAGGCAGCAGCCTGCTCCGTGGGTCTGGAGCGCTGCAGCCTGCGAACACTCCGGATCACGTGGATGGAGAGAGTGCTGGAAGCGAGTCTAGGGAGCACCTGGTTCCGAGACAGCATAGGGCGAGTACCCTCCCCACAACGGCCTGTTTCTCCGTCCCCCAACGCACAGGGTCTACGGCTCCTGCTACACAACCGGGCACTCCCCCAGACCAAGCTGTCCCGCCGCACTTGAACTCACAAATGCGCTCTCCCCTTTAATTCAGGATCTGTCTCTCCAGACCGCACATTTGTCTGCCTTGTGAGACTTTAAAAGGCTCTCTCCCTGACTCCGCCCCTTCGAAAGCATTGGCTTGTGTTTCTCTGCTGTAGTAGATGTTTTCTATCCGTAATTCATACATGCATCCCATAGCCAAGCTCACAGAAGCCTCCAGAAAGTCTCAGGAACTTTTTTGTTTTTATTCAACAGCCACGTAAAAATGGCCAATAGTCTGCAGCACAGGGGTGTAGCTATCATGGAGCCACAGGCCCTGAACACTAGGGGGGTGCCCTCTGCAAGTGGCCTGAGTACTGCTAGGACATTTTTCAGAGTGGATGGAGGAAGAGACACCACTCTTCCTCCACCTGATCTGATAATTTTCTAATGGTGCTCAGGCTGCTTGCAAAAGAGTCAATAAGAAGGAAGTTTTCAGAATGAGCAGGAGTGGTATGCTTGCCCCAGAGACTCTTAAAAATTCTGGGAGGGGGGTTGCTGCCTCTCTAAGGGACCTCACTGGAAGCCAGGGTGAGGCTGAGGCCGTTTTTAGACGAGCACGCGGTGCGCTCGCACATGGTTTCCAAAATCCCGCAAGGTGGGATTAGATGAGACACTGCTG